>JASVER010000050.1:6290260-6351637 GCA_030449065.1 Oceanodroma leucorhoa | reverse complement strand
AGCGGAGCGGGGCTGCCGGCGCCGCCGAGCCTGCCCTGCCTTTTGTGTGGGGCCGGCGGCAGAGGAGGAGGGCGACGCTGGCCTGCCTCTCCGGCCGCGGCGGTGTCAGCCCGGGGCCGGCGCGCCAAGTTTGGGCGGGCGAGTTGGGGACTGCCGGCAGCGCCAGTTCCGCCGCTGTCCGCCGTACCGGGCCCCGCGCGGACCGCCTGCTCCCTGCCGCGGCTCCCTGACAGCGTCCCGGCTGGCCCAAGGTCTCCTTTGGAAGTCCAGCTGCCTTCCCCGCCTCGTCGCCTTCTCCCAGCCCAAGGTAGAAATAACCGAGGGCACCCRGCTGCAGAGGACAGGAGAATTTTCCTATAGGACAGCTGTTTTGGCTTCCTCGCCAGAGAYGAGTTGCTGACTCAGTTTAATATCTAGTGTCTTCAAAGCCTGCTTCATCACTACTCTAAGCTGATACTTGCTGCCAGTGTTTCTATTATCCGTAGGCTCCAAATCCAGTAAAGTTGCTGTCTAAGCTTTCTCACGGATCCTCTTGGTAGCACTATTGCTTGGGAAAACGGAGTTCAGGTCTGCTATAACTTTCTCTTTTTCTTTTCAATGAAGTACTGGCTTGACTGGCAAGAAGACGACAGCCTGTATAAGCCCAGGCCTCCCCCACTTCAGAGGACATGGCATCGGGCATTGGATCTCCGTCACCGTGCTCAGGGGGCAGCGATGATGATGAGATGGAGATCCTGTTGAACAACGCTATCCCCCAGCATCCAGGTATGGAGAGCCTGCAGGGCGTGCATGTGAAATGGGGGTAATGCTGGTCTCAAGCTGAATATGTCAAATACATGATGTGCTGGGGAATGTAATTTTTTTACTAGGAGTCACGCATATGTTCTTGATTTTGATATCCGAGTYCTAGGGTTACTTCAAAGTGCGAGGCTCGCAGCTTTGTGTCAGGTGGAGCTGACTTTGTTCCAAGCCGTTGCAGGTTGTCGGGGCCCATGTTTTGAGGGAGGTGTAAGGGGTGGAGGCAGAGCGTCCAATTCTGACGGGGTACCAAAATGCCTGCGAGTTTCATATTTTGTGAATGGGGAGGGGAAAGGAAGGTAGTATGTGAAAGGGCAGAGTGCCTGGCTTGCTTTCATCTGGGAACTCGGACCGGCTGACGTCCAGAGTAAACTGCCCTGGGCTGTTGCGTGACCCACTTTCCTTCGTCACCACACCCAATTATTGAGGTTTCTTGTGGTTCTTGCTCTGTGCTGCATGCTCACCTTTGCTTTTCTTGTAGTCTTTGTACCTTGCCTTTTCCCTCGTGTTTGCATCCTCATCATCAACATGAGACTTGAGTTAGAGCCCTGGGTACTCTTCTGTTTTGGAKTTGTTGTTGTTGTTGATGACTTGCTCTGTGGACCTGCATCTGGATTTTCTGCTTCCTTGTGAAAAGGAATAATGTATATCCTGATGTGCTGGATTGTAAGACAAGTTTGAGTTCTCCTACTAACTCATGCTGTAGTGTTGTAGTGTCATACAAGAGAAATGCTGCAACTGGAAAGGGAAAACAGTGTTGCGGACTTTTTGTTTTTTTGTTTGTTCGGTGTTTTTTCTTAAGCTTTGACTCTAGGGTTTTCTGGCACCTCTGAAATCTTAGGCAGAAGGGGACTGTCAGTAAGCCTTGTAAGGAAAATCTTGGTGAAGAAAAACTGTTAAAATCCCTGCGAACTGGAGAGCTTTAGGTAATACGTTAGAAAGGATGGAACATTAGAGGCTCTAAATCAGAACTTGGGGGAGAAGAGATGGGATCCCTGAAGGACCTGGTGTTGCAGGACCATGGGAGCGAAGAGACATCCATCGTTTGGGAATATGTCAGGGGCCAGGTGTGGGACCCCGGGTTTTGAGASCTCGGCCTCTGCCGCTTCACCCCTGGCTGCGGTAGCTCCTTCGACCTGTGGCTTCCTCCATCGTGCCCAGCTCCTGTGGTCAGGAGGCCATTTTCCCTTGGAGGGAGAAGGAGTGACTCTGGCTGTGTGCGGTGGGCGGGGCGGCGGGGGAGGGCGGGTGGCCGGGCTGCTCCCGCAGCCTGCCACAAAGGGAAGGGCTGTCTGGCCGCCCCTGCCCCTCGGGCGGGGGGCAGGCAGGGAAGGGGGGCGCACAGATGGGAGCGTGCGGTGGTGGGGAGCTGGCGTGCGTTCCTCTGGCCGGGCAGCGAGCTGGCTGGCTGCTGGCGCRGAGGGAAGGGGTTGGGGGAAGGTGGTGTCAAATCCGGATCGGAATAGAGATGCTGAGTAACAGCTTTCCTATGGAGAAGGACAAGTAGTGGCTTACTGGCCTGTGTTGTGTATGCAGCTGTAGGATGCTCTGTACTGCTGAAGAGGCTAGATAGTTGTGGGTTTCTTCCCTTGGAGACCCCTGGCCTGAAACAGTGTCCTAGTCAGGTTCTCAAATGTATTCACCCTTTTGTCTCCTTTAGATGTGGCCATCTACTCTATGCTCTTTCCTCTTCTCGTTGGGTTATGGCAAACTTCTGGTCCCCGAGATCTCAGTGCAACTCTGCTTGGAGAAGGAATATTGTGGAAATAGGTGGTGTTGGGAGGAGGGGGAAAACCCTGTGCAGTGGTAGCTTATGATATGATTACCTAGTGTCTGTTGTAAACAATAGCAGAGTAAGCAGTTGTAAACACTTCTATGTAAGTATGTAGCAAGAAGTAGGCAAGCTGAGTGATCTTTGTGAGAAGTGGGCTATGCTGTAGTGCACAGATGGGGTTTGAAGGAGACACGTCGCCTCTTCCCCTCCAGAGCCTGAAGAAGAGCCAGACGAAGAGCTTCTGTCAGAGGCTGAGACACCCAAAATCAAGAAGAAGAAGAAGCCCAAGAAACTAAAGGAACCCAAAGTGCCCAAGCTCAGCAAGCGTCAGAAGAAGGAGGTAAGGAAAAGGATGCCAAAGGTCACACTCTAAAATACGGATATATGGGGTGAGGGTGCTTACTGTTGTTGTTGGCCTATGGCAACAATCCTTTGTATGAACCCTCTAGAGCTTGGGAGAGTGTGGTGTTTAGTGCTTATCCAGGGTATTTTCTCACAGCTGCCTGATCTTCTCTCTCCCTCCCTCCCCAGCTGGGGGACAGCTCTGGTGAGGGGAATGAGTTTGTGGAGGAAGAAGAGGAGGTTCTGCGCTCTGACAGTGAGGGCAGTGACTACACTCCTGGGAAGAAGAAAAAGAAGAAATTAGGGCCCAAGAAGGAAAAGAAAAACAAAGCCAAGCGCAAGGAGGAGGAGGAAGAAGAGGAAGAAGATGATGACTCAAAGGTGAGAAGCTACCCTGCTGACTGACTGCTTGCTCCTCATTCCCATGTATCTGATTTTGGGGATTATTTTGCTCCCCATTTGTGATGGCACATGGACTTGGGGCTGTTCAGTCTCCTTTTCCTCCACTAGACCTGCTTGACTTGACCATTTTCCCACCTAGCATTCCTTCCCCTCTTCTGCCTTAAACACACCTAGAATCTATATTGGATCCAAAAACTTTTCCGACCTTCACTGATGTTCTATGGAGGCTATGTCCTATGGCAGTGATAAGTGGACGGGGAGAAAAAAGTCCCCCGGTCCTGACTCGTTGGGTCATCTGTAGATGTGTGAAAGTTCTGCGCTTTTCTAGAGCAGAACTAGAGCTTTTTCTCAGAGTTACTGTGATTTTCTTTGCACAGGAGCCGAAGTCATCTGCTCAGCTCCTGGAAGATTGGGGCATGGAAGATATTGATCATATCTTCACAGAGGAGGATTACCGCACTCTCACCAACTACAAAGCTTTCAGCCAGTTTGTCAGGTGAACTGCAAGCCTGCACTTGGAAGGACTCTGCAGCAAAAAAAAGAGATGGGACAAGGACTAGGTTCCTTGGTTTTGGAACCTCAAGGCACCTTAGAGACACTAGCGTCCTACCTAGAACAAAACCCGAAGCAACAGTAAAACAATTGATCCACATCTTTTTTGTTTTCAGTGATCGAGATGATGCAAGTCCTCACTCCCAGGCCCCTTTCTTCCCTAGTATGCTAAATTCCATTTCACTTTCCAAGCCCCTGAGCATTTGCATCCTCCACACAGAGTGAAGGATGGGAGTGGAGAGATTCATTGGCTGTTGAGATCAGAGATTAGAAAGGAATGTAGTTTGAGATAGAGGTGCTGATGGGGGTGGTGGCGGGGAGGAATAATGATCTAGATTTCAGGGTGGTTCGGTAACTCTTCCTTCCTTAACTGTATGCAGGCCACTTATTGCAGCCAAGAACCCTAAAATAGCAGTGTCGAAGATGATGATGGTACTGGGAGCCAAATGGAGGGAGTTTAGCACCAACAACCCCTTCAAGGGAAGTTCAGGTGCATCTGTGGCAGCTGCTGCAGCTGCAGCTGTTGCAGTAGTGGAGAGTATGGTGACAAATGTGGATGCTGTCCTGCCGCAGCCCCCTGTAGATGTGCCACTCAGGAAAGCCAAGACAAAGGAGGGCAAAGGTGAGATGAAGAATCTGGCAGGATGGTAGAGGGCGAGTGGCATCAAGGCAGTAGTCCTTCTGACTTGCAGGCTCCTCTGTTCCCAGGACCCAATGCCCGGCGAAAGCCAAAGGCCAGTCCTCGTATTCCTGATATCAAGAAACCTAAAACAAAGAAGGTGGCACCTTTGAAAATCAAACTGGGAGGATTTGGTTCCAAGCGTAAAAGATCATCAGTAAGTGATGCTCCTTTCTTGACCTTCTGAGGAGGAGGTGATGATGTGCTAGAAGTGCTGGGATGCATGTCTGATTGCTGCCCCCGGCATGCGTGCCTGAGTAGCACAGCTTTTTTCTTACCTCTCTCAGAGTGAAGATGATGATCTGGATGTGGAGTCAGACTTTGATGATGCCAGCATCAACAGCTACTCTGTTTCAGATGGATCTACTAGCCGTAGTAGCCGCAGTCGCAAAAAACTCAAAGCTGGGAAAAAGAAAAAGAAAGGTATCAATGCTTGCTGTCAGTTGGAGACAGAAGYGCAGCTARGTGTGTAGAAGGATTAGAGGAATGTCTGTGCAGAATTTGGATATTTAACAGCATACTTGAGGGAGGAGAATTCTTCATGAAGCAAGAACCTGGTATTATTTTTAATAAGGAAAAGGTTTTCAGGAGTGTGCTGAGTTTTCCTGGCCTTAACTACACCTTTCATTTCATGGGTGGAAGGAAGCACAAAGGGGCTTGTTTTACTCCTGTTCCAGCTCTTGCTCTCTGCCCTGTTTACTTAACATAGATAGAGATCCAGAATCCAAAACTCTTGCTCTGTATTACTACGTAGGCTGTTGGGAGCCTGTACCTGTGACTGATAACTGCTGTAACTCCTCACCACCCTCTGCAGGTGAGGAGGACTCCACAGTGGCTGTGGACGGCTATGAGACTGATCACCAGGACTACTGTGAGGTGTGCCAGCAGGGAGGAGAAATTATACTGTGTGATACCTGCCCGCGTGCCTACCACATGGTTTGCCTGGACCCAGACATGGAGAAAGCGCCAGAGGGCAAATGGAGCTGCCCACACTGTGTGAGTACTGGATTCCCCAAACTGTGCAACAGATCACGGAGGGGGACGTCAAGTGACTCGGGGCTGCTCTTCTGCGGTAATAAAGTAATCACGGGTGCATGACTTTGGTTTTCTGATTTCCCTCTCCTATAGGAAAAAGAGGGCATTCAGTGGGAAGCAAAGGAGGATAACTCTGAAGGTGAGGAAATCCTGGAGGATGTTGTGGGGGATGCTGAGGAAGAGGATGACCACCATATGGAGTTCTGTAGAGTCTGCAAGGACGGAGGAGAGCTGCTGTGTTGTGATGCCTGTCCTTCATCCTATCACATCCACTGTCTGAATCCCCCGTTGCCAGAGATTCCCAACGGAGAGTGGCTGTGTCCTCGCTGCACTGTGAGTTTCTGCTAGTACCATTCTCCTGTTGCTACAAGAGATGATTGATCTAATCCCCTTRGATGATCATATTTTCCCAGAAATGCTTAGTCCTCCAAAAAGCATGAGAGGAGGTCTTGTCATAAAACATCAAGGCCTGGCTTTTCACGGCTGGATTGCGCCTTGTCGATTGGCTGCTTTCTCCAGACAGCGGGAGGGACAGGGTTACAGCCATTGACTCTTGTGAGGTTTGCCCATGTGCAGAGTAGTTGGGCAGTTTTGGGTCCAGGATGCGAAGGCTCAATTTCCTTAGATCCTGTATGTACGTAGAAGCAGGAGAATGAGTGCAAGCAAATTCAGTGCTTAAAAAATATCTTAAACTGACGCTGAGCCAAGCAGTTTTGCACTGCAAGCTCTGTAATGCCAAGCTCTTTCTTAGTAGATGGTTGGGAGAAATGTCACACTTCTTCCAGGACGTTCTTGGAACAAGGTATTATAAATGGTGTTAGGTGCTTTCATTAGGTGATAAGGACTTYTAAGATGATGAACAAAAAAGCTGCTTCAGGACATATCCCTATGCTGGGCTGATAGTTCTACAGCAAAATATTTTCTGTACAAACTTTCACTGGAGTTGTGGTTGGATAGACTACAGTAGCTCATCAAGCCTAGCARTTTCTGTATTTCATGGAGAATTTCTGAATTGATGTGGCCCTGGGGAGACAACTAAATTGAGATACTGAGTACAGTTTAGGGTTTGTCAGTCCTAGAAAGAAAAGACAAACTTGAGAAAGCTCTCAAAGAAATGGTGGAGATAAGAGGATGAAAGCTTCCAAGTCCAAAAAGCAAATTCCATCTGTGTAGTAAAGCTATAACTAAGGAAGAGAACTGTGATTCTGTATGTTTCTACTTCTCGGCGCTTGTGTGTTAGAGCGTGTATGCTCTGATGTAACAAGCTCTATTTAACTTTTCAGTGCCCAGCTTTGAAAGGAAAGGTGCAGAAGATCTTGATCTGGAAATGGGGTCAGCCCCCGGTTGGCCCCCCACCACCACGGCCACCTGATGCAGACCCTAATGCTCCTCCCCCTAAGCCTCTGGAGGGTCGGCCTGAAAGGCAGTTCTTTGTCAAATGGCAGGGCATGTCCTACTGGCACTGTTCTTGGGTGTCAGAGTTGCAGGTGAGTGGAGGACTCTAACCATGTTGTAAGGGTGGATAGTTGGGGGGGGGAAACACCTACTAACTGCTTCTGTCCTGACTCCAGCTGGAGCTGCACTGCCAGGTCATGTTTCGTAACTACCAACGCAAAAATGATATGGATGAGCCACCCTCAGGGGACTTTGGAGGGGAAGAAGAGAAAAGCCGAAAGAGAAAAAACAAGGACCCCAAGTATGCTGAGATGGAGGAGCGCTTCTATCGATACGGGATCAAGCCTGAGTGGATGATGATCCACAGAATCCTTAATCATAGGTAAGGGCGGTAGCAGAGGAGTTTCTTGAGCGGGTCTAAGGGAGAGTGGATAAGCTAAACTGCAGTATGACTGGGGGAAAGAGTGGGAGTTCTTTTGTTGGTGTGACAAATACTGTTCTGTTTCTGTTGCTTCATTAAGGGATCCTTTCCTTCTCTCCCATTTGAGTGGATTGGGTGAATACTGTTATTTCACTGTGCTTAAGACTTACTGGTTTCTTCTGCAGTGTGGATAAGAAGGGGAATGTCCACTATTTGATTAAATGGAGAGATCTACCCTATGACCAGGCATCCTGGGAAAGYGAGGATGTAGATATCCAAGATTATGACCTCTACAAGCAAGCCTACTGGAATCACAGGTAAGAGAAGTAACTAGAGGTTGTGTTCCTTTCCCTTCCCTCAAGAGAAAATACTGGAGTATGTAAGTCCCTAGCACTGGCTGGATTAATCTATGGAGATAGCCAAGAAGCATGTTCTTGTTGCTGACTCCTTATTCCTTTGGGCAGGGACCTTGTGCCTCTCCACCAGTTCACGAAGGTTCCAGCCTATTCTTTTGAGCCTGTTTGAGTTGGGTGATGGCCCTCCTATTCTTTGCAATAGTTTTCCCTCGATCTGTTACAAAAGCCATTAAACTTGCACGTTCTTGGGACTGTCTTTGCATAGGGAGCTGATGAGAGGTGAAGAGGGCAGGCCTGGTAAGAAATTAAAGAAGGTGAAGATGCGGAAACTGGAAAGGCCCCCTGAGACTCCCACAGTAGATGTAAGTTACTGGGTTTTGCTTAGGAGCCATCTGATAGAGGTGTTTATTTTGGGGATGGAGGCAGGTAAATAGGAAACTGAARAGTGAAGAGCATATGGCTTAGAGTTCCTTCCTGGCCCAAAGAACAAATGGGTTATAGAGCCTTCAGATGGAGGCCCACGGTGTTCATTGGGTGAGACACTGGCTGGCTCTTGGTGAAAGGGTTTTACCAAAAAAAAAAAAAAAAAAAGGCTTTTTGGTGGATACCTTTAGAAAAAAAAAAAAAAAAAAAGGCTTTTTGGTGGATACCTTTAGCCATTTGGGGATTTTGTCTGGTGCTAGTCTGGTCATCATCTGTGAAGTCTCATCTGCACTAGGGAATATATGGGTGACTGGGAAAGGAGTCTTGGTAGCTGTCTAGCTAAGGTAAAGGATCTCAATTCTTCCTTCTTTCCACTGTAGCCAACAGTGAAATACGACCGGCAACCGGAGTACCTYGATGTAACAGGGGGGACCTTGCACCCCTACCAACTGGAAGGACTGAACTGGCTGCGCTTCTCTTGGGCCCAGGGCACAGATACAATCTTGGCTGATGAAATGGGTCTGGGAAAGACTGTGCAGACAGCTGTGTTCCTATATTCCTTATACAARGAGGTGAGAGCTGGGAGATCACTACCCAGGGAGATTCTGCCTGTGTTAGTGGTTGCATTCATCTAACACTCTTACTGACTCTATTCATAGGGCCACTCAAAGGGTCCCTTCTTGGTGAGTGCCCCACTGTCCACAATAATCAACTGGGAACGAGAATTTGAGATGTGGGCCCCAGATATGTATGTAGTGACCTACGTCGGGGACAAAGACAGCCGGGCCATCATCCGTGAGAATGAGTTCACTTTTGAGGATAATGCCATACGTGGAGGCAAAAAAGCATCCAGAATGAAGGTACAGAACTCTGCTGTAAYGGAAGCCTGAACTGAAAGAAGAGATGCACTAGACTGGCTTTCAGCAGCTGAGATTCAGATACTCTGATGTCCCTGGGAATTGATTGTAATTGTAGTTTCCGAGGGGAAATAACTGCGAATTGATGACTAGTGGGCRTTTAGACTCCTGCTCTGGCTGTTTAAACACTCCTACTAGTCTAAACTAATTCAGTACTGGAAAAAGAGAGTTGACTAAGGTAATACTGACCATAGGCAAGTCCCTCTATCTCTTCTACTAAGATCTGTGAAGTTGTGCATCATTTCTACAGTTAATGTCAGAATTGCCATTGTATGAAAAAGACAAACATACAAAAAATTACAAACTTTTTAATCTTTCTGAGGAACTTGCTGACAGTGAGGCCATACTTAGACCTGAGAAATTGCATTCTGTGCCCAGACAGGAAGGAAGATCTAGGTGGCTAGTTTTTGTAGTCTTCCTAGTAAAAGCAAGATGGGAGCTAAAGCTTCTCCAGTGGCAGAGAGAGATAGGACTCCCTTTGCTTCCCTTGAAATTGAACTGCATTAAGTACTAGCAGTAATTTAAAGTTCTACAATAAACTACGTATCTTTAAGTCATAGCTTTTTGATGAGCCACTCTTCTCCAAATCTTACTTCCCTAATGTGCCTCTATTCGCTGCTTATTTTTTAAACTTCTGTTACAGTATTTGGCAACTGTCCAGAAGTGGCGGGTACTGAGGGGGTTGAGGAAACTTGCATGTGTTACGAGAATAATGGGGGACTAAAAGGCTAGAATGGGTAGCATTTTGAATCTTGTGACAGGAAACTGTGGGTGTGAAAAGTTTTTTGATGTGCTGTTTGACCAGGGTTCATCAGAATAACTTCGTGGAGAAACACTGCATCTACTTTGTCCTGGGGGATTCCCCTATCCCATTGCCATGTTCATCCTTTTGCTTTGCAGAAGGAAGCTGCTGTGAAGTTCCACGTGCTTCTCACCTCCTATGAACTGATCACCATTGATATGGCCATACTAGGCTCTATTGACTGGGCCTGTCTCATTGTGGATGAAGCTCACAGACTGAAGAACAATCAGTCTAAGGTACAGAGAAGCATAGCTGGTTTATAGGCATGGCATATGTTGCAGGGAGGAATGGGCAGAGAGTGTTCAGAAGATTAGATAGCTGCTTCTAAGCACATAAGTTTGTCTGCCAACTCCTAGTCATTTGTTCAATAGTAAATTTGATGCCTCCGTTTGGAGATTGATTATCACTGGCAACAACTTTTATACATATCACTGGTTAAAACAGCTTTCTCTTTGGGTGAGTAGGCAGTTGGTGTACACTGGAAAACAGAAAAACCTGGATGTCATTGTTGCTCTCAAATACAAAGTGGCTTCTCTGAAAGCAGATCATATATCTGCACCACCTCTATTCTGGAAAGGTTTACCATACTGAGCATAAAACAAGCTGCATGAGCACAATTATCCTGCTTCCAGAGTAGGCTTGCTGTCTGCATTCATCTAGCTTTGTAGCAGAACTAATTAGATGTTACATGAATGGGAGAGGTGGGCAGAGGTATTAAAAAATGTCTGGGTAGATGCTGAAAGCCATATAGCTGCTTTTATATGAGGCTGCACCTTAACTAAGCTTGTTTGAATTCAGTAGACTTGACTGTACTTTCTTAATCCAGCCCCTCCCTAAGCCCTTGTGCCTTAATTCTGGTATTGATTTGCCTGTCTTTAGCTGGGTTCTAGTGCTCAGTACGCTAAAAACAATTGTTATTGGAAATCTGGTTTTATAGGTTTTTGGAGACTGTGTAAGACAAAATTGCCTCTTGATTTTTTTTGTTGTTGTTGTTGTTGTTTAAATGGCTGTAGCTTTTTGGATCTTGGTGTGAGGCATCTTTCCAAGACATCACAGCTGTGCTTGCAGTCCAGTTTCCAGATCTTTTTTTTTATTGTAGGCACTAAGACTGGATGCCATTCTATGCCTAGCATTGAAATTATTGGAAGTAGTAATGAATGCTTACTATTAATAGTCATTAATTGAAAGAGGATGTAAAGGCTCAGGGTTACACTATGACTAATAGTTACAACTGGTTATCTACCAAGACCATTAAATCTACCTTTTTCTAGAGCAGTTTCCTGTCCCGTAAGGACAGCTTCAGGCGTTTGGCTGCAAGACAGGCCAGACGCTTCTTGACAGATTGTGGTTATCTACCAAAGTTTCGCAGATATAATCGGTAACTTCCATATTTGATTCCAAAATGAGAATGTTTTTTGACTATAACTATGTAGAAAGATAAATTCCCATGGAAGCCACTACTTCTGGTGTGATAACCAAAACATAAGTGGTGGTGGGTTTCTCTTTTTTGTTTGGTTTTGTTTTTTTTTTTTTTTTTATTGTTTGCCATCTGGTACAAGCTACTTTCATTAAGTTTGACCTTGTATCATAGTAAGTGTAAAATAAGCAAAGAAATGGCCAAGCTCATAAATAAATTACTGCTTTATTGTCAATTTGTGCTGGTGAACATGGTACACTTGTGCTTTTCAGTTCAGTACTTTAACTGCTCGCTGCCTCTGTCTGGAATTACTTCATTGTTGTGAAAACCAGCACAAATTACCTTAAAGACACATTGGCAAACCCTGCGCTCTTTCTCCTCTGCTTGTTCAGAGCTCTGGAACATTGCCAGGATTGATATGAATAGGAACAATGACTTAGCTATTTCTAGAATTCTCAAGGCAGAGTAGTTGTAAGAATGTGGAACGCTAATTTAGCAAGAAAAAGTACGTAGTATAGCAGTCTGGAAATGATTGGTGGTCTGAAAGAGCTTATAACTTAAAAGAGCAAAGGAAACCTACCAGCACCTGATGGCTTGTAGGATTTGCTGCAGGTCATGTTTTAGCTATGCAGAACAATGACCTAAATGAGATTAGTCTAGTGACCCTGACTGGAACGTGAACTACTTGGAGCCTTTGTCCAAACAGCTGATGTGATCTAAATTGAACCTTAGCTTGGTGTCAACTTTTTTTTTCTAGGAGAAATTATTTTTTTTGTAGATCTATGACTTAATAAGCCTTTGATATGTTTGTGGTATTTCTTCCCTGCTCTCTACTTCCCAGTTCTTCCGTGTGCTGAACGGTTACTCCCTCCAGCACAAGCTGCTGCTTACAGGAACTCCCCTGCAGAACAACCTGGAAGAACTGTTCCACCTGCTGAACTTTCTGACGCCAGAGAGATTCCAGTATGTCTTGCAGTGCAAGTCAGCTTGTCTGTCTTGTCACTCCTATCCCCTTCCTCGGTTTTATGCTCTTTTTCCTTTGTGGCTTTTGCCGACTGTCAGTCTCTCTGCAGTAACTTGGAGGGCTTCCTAGAGGAGTTTGCAGATATTGCCAAGGAAGATCAGATCAAGAAGCTGCATGACATGCTGGGCCCACACATGCTGAGGCGTCTCAAAGCTGATGTTTTCAAGAACATGCCATCTAAGACAGAACTCATTGTCAGAGTGGAGTTGAGCCCCATGCAGAAGTGAGTGTGCGCATGAAGAGAGCACCTGCTGTTGAACTACTGTTGCTCTGTTTCAAAGAGGATGCTGAAACAGCCTCATCCTCACTATAGGGCTTTCTACACAGTGGATAGGAGGAAGATTTCCTGCTGCCACTATAGCAGAGGGAGGACTAATCCTGTGCTCTGATGTAAGGGATAAAGAGATAGTGAATGCCACTGGCAGAGCCTAGGTAGCTGGCAGGTAATGCCAGGAGCTGTGCAGAGTTTAGTAAAAGAGTGTGTTAGTCATTCTTATGAGGGGTGTCTGAGTTGTAATTTTTTTCTTTTCTTTTCAGGAAATATTATAAGTACATTTTGACAAGAAACTTTGAGGCACTGAATGCACGAGGTGGTGGTAACCAAGTCTCCTTRCTCAATGTTGTTATGGATCTGAAGAAGTGCTGTAACCACCCCTACCTCTTTCCTGTGGCTGCTATGGTATGTCCAGTCACTTTTTCTGTACAAGCAAATTCCCTGCTGGCTGTTATCAGGGAGCCAGTTAGCTCCCTAGCAAAGCATGGAGGGGGTTCCCCTTCCTCTCTTTCTGCTTCTATGTTTTTTCATCCTGTCTTTATGTAGACCCAACATGCTGGAAGTGCCTCTCCTTTTCTGGTGTCTTTTGTATGACAGGTAGGAGCTATCTTGTGACTCATGCAAGATAGTAAAGACAGTAAGTGTAGGGACTAAGTCAATAAGAAAGAGGAGGGCATCTAGGAGTCAAATTGCAAGAGAGGAGGCACAGGGTGGCACTGATGTTTCATATAAGTAGTGCTACATGTTGTGGTTGTGCCAAGCTAAATGAGCAGACATGAGCCAGCATCTGACAAACACAACTAGGGACTAAGACCACGCTGCATCCCTTCTAGCTGTTTTCTTCCCCTGCCCCTTACTCTTTCTTTTCTCTTTTTTTTTTTTTTCTCAGGAAGCTCCAAAAATGCCAAATGGCATGTATGATGGTAGTGCTCTTATTCGAGCCTCTGGAAAGCTGTTGCTGCTCCAGAAGATGTTAAAGAACCTTAAGGAAGGAGGTCACAGGGTGCTCATATTCTCTCAGGTATATGGGAAAAAACCTTAAGGCTGGGAATTCTTTTTCTGAGAAAGGAGCCTGTTGATCTGGTATCCCCTTGTCCCTCACTCTTCTGTGGTGGTGTTTTTCTGATCTGCAGATGACTAAAATGTTGGACCTTCTAGAAGACTTTTTGGAACACGAAGGGTACAAATATGAGCGGATTGATGGAGGAATCACAGGGAACATGCGTCAGGAGGCTATTGATCGCTTCAATGGTATGGAGTCTCCTACTTTCTTTGCAAAATGAAAACTGTTGCCTTGTACGTGCTTAGTGGTCAACATGGGATTGTTGTGGCCCAAGTCTTGCATTGCTCTCCTGGAATCTTAAATTAGTAGTGATGCCTCCTCAGGTGATGTGGGTCAGATACAAATCCTTGTTTGAGTAATGCACTCTCCCTTGATTACTTCTGTTCTCTCCTTTTATCTAAGCTCCTGGTGCGCAGCAGTTCTGCTTTCTGCTTTCAACTCGAGCTGGGGGTCTTGGTATTAACTTGGCCACAGCAGATACTGTGATTATCTATGATTCAGACTGGAACCCCCACAATGATATCCAGGTGAGTCCAAATGAGACCACTCACTATGGAGTAATCCTGAGGAAGAGGGGAAATGAAACCATCAGGAGGAGTGAAGGAATGTGAGACTTCCCCTCTAGAAATATGAAAAAATCAGAGCAGTGAGGATGGGTAGAGATGGGAAGTGAAATAGTTGGAGGGTTATTCCAGGGCCCAGCCTTCACTAATGTTAAGAGCCAACATGAAGGCAACTGGGAAACTTGTGGAGGTAGGCGGGGTGTATCAGACGACTACTTGTGTAGCTCTAGACTGTTCTGAGCACATCTCTTTTCTAGGCCTTCAGTCGTGCACACAGAATTGGACAGAACAAGAAAGTGATGATATACCGCTTTGTGACAAGGGCCTCAGTGGAGGAGCGTATCACTCAGGTGGCCAAGAAGAAAATGATGTTAACTCATCTGGTAGTGAGACCAGGGTTGGGCTCCAAGACAGGCTCCATGTCCAAACAGGAACTTGATGACATTCTCAAATTTGGCACTGAAGAGCTCTTCAAGGATGAGGCTACTGAGGGGGGTGAGTGCCTGGGAGTAGAACTGAAGGAGGTGGGGAGGTCTGGCTCCGTATTTAGCGAGTGACTGTAGGCACAGTGCTTGACTATAGCTCTACAGAGAGGTCTAGGATGGCATTCGCTTTCCTAGTCCCTCGAGATCCACACAGCAACTGTGCCTGTGCTCTTCTCTCAGGGGATAACAAAGAAGGTGAGGACAGCAGTGTCATCCACTATGATGACAAAGCAATTGAGCGTCTGTTGGATCGGAACCAGGATGAAACAGAAGATACAGAACTTCAGGGCATGAATGAGTATCTCAGCTCCTTCAAGGTGGCCCAGTATGTGGTTCGTGAAGAGGAGATGGGGGTGAGTATGAGGTGGATGTCAGCTAGTATATTCTGCTGAATGATGTAGGATCAGTTAAGCAAATTGAGCTCTAATGCTTTTAAGGGCAGCAGGTTTGTATCTGCTCAGACAGGTTGGGATTTGGAGCGTAGGGCTCTAAATTTGTTACTTCCCTGTGGCAGGAGGAAGAGGAGGTTGAACGGGAGATCATTAAGCAGGAGGAGTCAGTGGATCCTGATTACTGGGAGAAGCTGCTGCGTCACCATTATGAACAGCAACAAGAGGATCTGGCCAGGAATCTGGGCAAGGGCAAACGTATTCGCAAGCAAGTTAACTACAACGATGGCTCGCAGGAGGATAGAGGTACAAATCCACAGGAACCTGAGGGAGAAATGGGTGTAAGTATATGTTGCTGGGAAGTAACGGAGTAGCGTCTCAGGCTCACGTGCTGTTTTTCTTTCAGACTGGCAGGATGACCAGTCAGATAATCAGTCAGACTATTCAGTTGCTTCTGAAGAAGGAGACGAGGACTTTGATGAGAGGTCTGAAGGTAAGTTCTGGTGAAGCCAGAGTTCCTGGGTCACTTTCTCTGAGTGTGGGAACAGCTGGGACTTGATTTGGGTGATTTATACACTTTCTGGTGCTGTTCTGCAAGGGAAATATTCACACAACAATATGCTGTGCATTGTCTCTCCTCCTTAGCTGCATTTCTCTCTTCAGCAGCTCGTCGGCCTAGCCGCAAAGGCCTGAGAAATGATAAGGATAAGCCTCTGCCTCCCTTACTTGCCCGTGTGGGAGGGAACATCGAGGTAAGTAGTACCATGGTAGGCGTTTGCATCCTAGCTGCTGCTGTATGGATCTTGCCATATCTGTCTGTCTTCTCTATTCCAGGTCTTGGGTTTCAATGCCCGCCAGCGGAAAGCCTTCCTCAATGCTATCATGCGCTACGGAATGCCACCTCAGGATGCCTTCACCACTCAGTGGCTTGTTCGGGACCTCCGTGGCAAGTCAGAGAAAGAGTTCAAGTGAGTCTGCATTAGGCAGGGAAGGAAGACTGGCAACATCTTTTAGTCCCTTTGGGGAAGAATGAGAATTGGGCCTCTTCTGGCCTTTCCTTAGAGACTGCATTTCCTTAATGTATTAGTTGATTCTTTGTGGGGGAATGAAGTATAAGCTGGGAGAGACTAGGGGGTTGTTCCTAGTTCTCTTCCTTGGATTCGACTCATCAGTCACCAAAAGCTTTTRGAGGAGTAGCGTGGCCATGCAAGCACGTAACAAATACTCTCACCAAGTTCTTTTTGGGCTTACGGTTGTTTCTGGCTCAAGACTGAGTCARCTGTGTGTCCTTTATGTATACAGTAATTCTGTCAGGAAATTCTCCCCTGAAGGAGCAAGCCTGGAACCCTAGAACTCATGTTACTGTGGGTTAGGAGTCTTGGAGTGATTTCCCTTGCGTGTTGGAAGGGGTCTGATAATGCAGGTCTCCAGCTGAAGCAATTAGACTATAAACTGGTTGTCTTTTAACTGCTCCAGGGCCTATGTCTCGCTGTTCATGCGTCATTTATGTGAACCTGGAGCTGATGGTGCAGAGACCTTTGCAGATGGGGTCCCACGGGAAGGTCTTTCTCGACAGCATGTCCTCACTCGCATTGGGGTCATGTCACTTATACGCAAAAAGGTAGGTGCCTAGCAGAGCAACGTAGCCTTCGCTCTCCATACAACTTGTAGTCACTGGGGTCCTGAGCTAGTGAGTTGCCTCTCCTTTCACACCTATTTCTGTTGTGTGCCGAGTGGTCTGTCTCTTCTGGTTTAAGGATGAGCCTTGTATGACTCCTCCAGTGATAAYGTCTTTCTCTCCCTCTCATGCAGGTGCAGGAATTTGAGCATGTGAATGGCCGTTGGAGTATGCCAGAACTGGCAGAGATAGAGGAGAACAAGAAACTTTCACAGCCAAGTTCACCCTCTCCCAAAACTCCAACTCCTTCGACACCAGGGGATACGCAGCCAAATACGCCTGCCCCTGTCCCTCCACCTGGTGAGAGCTCCCCTCTTGTACAGTCTGGTGTCCTGACCTCATCCTGGCCATTCCCCTCACCGGAGCTGTGGTGGTGGGGTCTGGGGGTGGACGCAGATCAACTTACCTCTCAGGTTAGGAGGGCTGCCAAAGACATGTGCAAGCCCTTAAAGGCAAGAGAGGACACTAGCTTTCCTTGGGTGAGCTGACATCAGTGAGAAGAGGAGCCCAGCATTTGTAGTGGGCAGGAAAAGGGGGGTCATCGTGAGTGATGTTGGTCCCATTTTGATGGGCCTAATCTCTGGGAGCAAAGACRTGTGCTTGGTAGCAGTGAGGGGAAGACCTTACTGATGGCTTCTCTTCTTCTTCTGTCTGCTGTGCTGCTCTGGGCTGGGGAATACACAGAAGAAGGAGTAAAAGTAGAAGAAGGAGCCAGTGCTAAGGAGCAAGGAGAGTCATCTGAACCAGAGAAAGAGCTCAGTGCCACTGCTACTGAAACAGAGGTCCCTATGGAGGTGAGTGTTGGGTTGCTTGTTTGCCTCATGCAATTGCAAAGGTCTCTACTTCTGAACCCCTTTCTGTGTTGTTCAGCTCCTGAGACAGAGGTGAGTTCTTGGAACAATATTTAAAGATCATTCTCAGGTCCTCAGAATTGGCCAGACAGTTTTGTGCATCCTTGCTTTCTAAAATGCTGTGACCGTCTTCTGTTGCTACGCACTGCTTTACCTCGCTTCTCATTGATTTCTGTCCTCAGCAGTGTGCCCAGCCTGTGGAGACACCGCCACAGGAAGCAAAATCCCCAGTGAACCCTACAGAAGCAGATGAAAAAAAAGTAGAGGAACCGGAGGTGAAGGAAAGACCAGATGAGCCAATGGAAGTAGAAAGCAAAGGTATCTCTAGGGAGGTTGCTTAATACCTTGAACAGCAGTAAACCCCCCTCCTTCTCAAATACTATTTTCCTAAAGCTGCATCTTCTTTGCTTCAGCTTAAAGAAACGGGCATAAATGTAGACAATCAGTGGGGCTCTTCCAGGACTTTGAACAGGGAGTTAGGGAACAGTATTGGGTTTCACAGGCTGAAGAACAAAACCTTGGACTTGCCATGTTCCCCTACATCTCATGTTCCCCTTCTCTCCTGCAGCTGATGTGGAGAAAGTGGAAGACAGAGCACCTACTGAGAATCCCCCTGAACCTCCTATAATCACTCTGGATGAGAAAGGTGAGTCACGGTAATTCCATTCTCTTCCTTAAGCCCTCTCCTGCAAGGATTCCTTGTGGGTCCAACTTGCTGTGTTATCTGCCGTGTTCTTTCTAATAATTTCCTGTGTGTACAGATGAGAAAAAGGATGATGATAAGAGAGATGTGGTGATGCTGCAGAATGGAGAGATGCTGAAAGAGTCAGTAGATGAAAGGCACAAGAAGGCAGTAAAGCAGCGATTCATGTTCAACATAGCAGATGGTGGCTTCACTGGTATGAGAAATCTTTATATGCTTGAACTTGTCTATATGCCCCTGCTTGTGTTCGTGAAATAACTCCCAACTGTTCTGGTGTCTCTTGCCTTCCCAGAACTACACTCCCTGTGGCAGAATGAAGAGCGGGCTGCAACTGTCACAAAGAAGACCTATGAGATCTGGCATCGGCGTCATGACTACTGGCTCCTTGCTGGGATTATCAAGTATCCTTACCCTGACGGACCAGTTCTCTGCCCTTGTACATAAACTATCACGGTGAAGGTGACCGTCCTGGGTCTGACTGGAGTACATTAAGTGAGAGAGTGCTTTATGTTCTTTCACAAGAGTGAAACTGATAGTGGGAGGAGGAGTTTCCTGCCAGCATAGTTAAGACTTAGCAGGACATAGTTCTCATTCCTTTTCCTTGGCTCCTGCTCCTCCCCCCTCTGCACCCCCTTTCCCCACCCCCTCTTGAGAACTGTATCTGCTTGGGCTGTGTATTCCCTTGTTCTCACTGCCTTTGTTTGCCTGAGCTCATCCCATCTCAGTCATGGCTATGCCCGTTGGCAGGATATTCAGAATGATCCACGTTACGCCATCCTCAATGAACCCTTCAAGGGTGAGATGAACAGGGGTAACTTCCTGGAAATAAAGAATAAGTTCTTGGCAAGGAGATTTAAGGTAAGGATTTCTCTTCAGTGTGATAAGTGCCTTTCAACCAGCTGGACCTCTTAAGAACAAGAGCTTGCTGTTCTGAGTATCTGCTAAGAAAGTGAAGGCCTCTGAAGTGCCTTTCATTTTAGTGGGGGGGGGGAATAAGCAGTATCCCTCAGGATCATGCAGTAGCTCCATGATAGGAGCTCCCTTTACTCTAGAAATGGTATTGGGGAGCTTGGTTCAGTGCTCTCTCTCCAAATGTTTATTGAACAACTGGGATGCAGGAGATTTAAGGTTCAAGTGGCTACTTCCTTCTGCTTGGTGTGCTACAACCCACTCAATGTGCCTAAGCAGAACTTAGACACATTGCATGGATTTGCGAAAGGGTTGCCTTCAGTCTCTGCCTCAGCCTATTTTGGAGTGACCATAGCTTAGTTCTGGGAGTGATTTAAGACCAACCCAAATAAAGGCCATGTAGTTCTCAGTCTTGGGGCAAAACATTAATTCAGTGTAGTCTGGCTGATCAGTTCTGCACTAACAGGATTCACACTGATTTTTCCAAATGTCCCTGACATGCTTAACAGTATTTTAGACTCTCCCTATAAATAGCATGGGATACTTCTCACTTGGGTTGAAAGAGAAAGCTCCATCCCCTTTACTCCATAAAGAAAGAGKGAAATAGCAAACAACTTGGTCTTTAAAAAGAATCTGAGGAGGAATGAGAATCCTGGAGGATTTATGGTAGTCTTCTATTAAACTAGATGTAGCCTGGTTTTCTTGCGTACCTGGCCTAGCTTAATGGAGCCCTTAGTTGTTTTGGGCTCTTTAGGCTTTACTCAGTATAAACAAACTGGTGAAAGGAGGTTTCAGCTGCAGAATCTCACCTCATGAGATAGTGGGGAACTTGGATCAGGAGAGACTGGGGCTGCAAACAGGCTGCTTTGCAGGCAACTGCTGAAAGACTTTTTCTTATTACTGCCCCATCTTGCAGCTCCTGGAGCAAGCACTGGTGATTGAGGAGCAGTTGCGGCGAGCTGCCTACCTGAACATGTCGGAAGACCCGTCTCATCCATCTATGGCTCTGAACACACGTTTCGCGGAGGTGGAATGCCTGGCTGAGAGCCACCAGCACCTATCCAAGGAGTCAATGGCCGGGAATAAACCAGCCAACGCTGTGCTGCACAAAGGTAATACATTGTGTTAAACAAGGGTGGGACAGGTGTTTAGCATTGCTGTCCCCTCTGGTCTTTTCCCTGTGGGGCATCCCCTTCCCCTCTGAACAGATGTCCCTTTCTCCTCCAGTTCTGAAGCAGCTGGAGGAGCTCTTGAGTGACATGAAGGCAGATGTGACTCGCTTGCCTGCCACCATTGCCCGTATCCCACCTGTGGCAGTGCGCCTCCAGATGTCCGAGCGCAACATCCTCAGCCGGCTGGCCAACCGCAGCAGTGAGCCCCCCCCACCGCCGCCTCCCCAACAAGTACGTACCCTCTCTGATCAGTAAAGCAGAATTACCTAGGGGGGAGCGGGGGCTGCACAGGAAAACCAGGGTCCGTTGACCAGCCATTGAGTCTTGGATCATCTTCTCTTGCCCTACAGGTGGCCCAGCAGCAGTGAGTCCCTGGCCAGTGCTCTTGACCTTTTGGCCAAGCTGAAGTGACCCCCCCCACCCACCCTTTCACGCTCTACCCCTCTGCCTGACATTCCTGACTGGGTGCTGTTTCCCTCCATGGAAGCTGCTGCGCAGGTCTCTGGGAGGAGAAGAAACTCCTTCCTCTGCAGCCAGCCCGTTGGAGCAAGGAGTGTGCTTAGGAGAGAGGGGGATGTATGATGGACTCTGTATATAGTGACTGGAGGCCTTAGCGCCATGTCTGTTACACGGAGAACCTGGCTGCATTGCTCGCTGCCTCCGCCTGGAATTCCAGTTTTCATTTAATTTTATTTTGAGTTTGTTTACTGAGATGAGTGCGCAGGCAAGACCAAGCAAAAGCCAGGACAGAGACAAAGCTACCTCCATCAAGATCCTTTTTAATACAAAAACTGACCGGACTTGTCCACTAATAAGCAGCTTGAAGACAAAAAACAAACAAACAAAAAATCAAAAAAACAGAGCAAAACCTTGGTAAAACTGAAAAATAAAGTTTCCTTGTATTTTATTTTGTTGCCACTGTTTAGCAGAAGAGGGGTGGGGGGTAAGCACTCTGCCATCACTTACCTCTCCCTGTGCTACTCCGGAGGGGTCAGTCCCGTCCTTGTTCTGTGCGGGAGCAGGCTCCGGGGGTTCCCGGCCGCCTGTGAATTCCTGCTTCCTCCTCCTCTCCTGCCGCTTTTGGTGTGTTTACCCCCCGCCCCGGACCCTCGCTGAGGCTGCAGCCTGCTGGCACCCGAGGCCTTCCGGGAGGACGAAGCCGCACGGTGCCCGGCGCCTGCCTGCCTCTAGCCGCCAGCGGATGGAAGCGAGGGCCTGCTCTGCCCGCCCCGGCTTCGGGGGAAGGCAGCGACCCCTCTGCTTCCCTCCCTCCTCTGCCGGCCCTCGGCGAGCTGCCGCCGCCCGCCCTCCCCGGCAGCCGCGGACAGGCCCAGGCCCCTCGGCGGCCTCCGCCGGCCGGAAGCGCCTCCCCGGCCCGAGGCCCCGCATGTCCCCGTGACGCCACCGCCCCGCAGCCGCCCAGGCGTCTGACGTTGCCGGCCGAGCCACTCAGCGAGCAGGAGAGCGGCGGCACTAGCCAATGGGGCGGGGGCGGGGGGGCGGAGCCGAAGCCGGGGCGCATGCGCGGGCGGGTGGGGAGGCCTGCACGTGCGGCGGCGGGCCGGGGTCCGGGGCGCCATGGGGCGGAAGCTGGACCCCAGCAGGAAGGAGAAGCGCGGCCCCGGGCGCAAGGCCCGCAAGCAGCGGGGGGCCGAGGTGGAGCTGGCCCGCTTCCTGCCGCCAGGTACGCCCGCGCCGGCCCGCTGCCGCCTCGCGGCGCCCGGTGCCGGCTGACCTGACCGCGGCGTGTCTTTCCTCAGATCCGGAGGCCGGTAGGAAGAAACTCTCCAGCCACGGGCGGAAGAGGTAAGGGCGGCCCGGCCCGGGGCGGGGGGCGTGGGGGCGGCCGGGCCGGGCGTGACCGCCGCTTCCCCTCCCGATCCAGGGCTGCGAAGAGGCGACTGGGAGCGGGCAGCGTCCCGGCGGGGAAGAGGCCGCTCGGAGGAGGAGGAGGAGGAGGGCGGGAGCCGGCAGGTGAGTGCCGGGCGGGGGGGGGGGGCCGGCAGCCACCCTGTCTTGCTGCCCCCCCGCCACCGCCTCCTTTGCATGGCACGGGTCGTGGGGAATTTATTTTAAAGGAATTTTTCCTGATCTCTGGTCCCTGCTGTGCCAGGCAGCAGCGCTGTCTGAAGAACAAACCGGTAAAAGGTCTCTYTTCCACGCGCTAAAGCCGCTTCTGACTGATCCTCCCTTCACAGCAAGGTTATTGCAGGCAGGCCGGGTGGCGGAGGCTTTTAAGCTCGCTCAGCGAAGTCCTGCATCACCTAGGAAGCTGCCRCCGTAGGAAGGAGGAAGGATAGACAAAGATTTGGGAAGGAGGATACGGTAATATGCAGAGCAAATACCATAAGAATTTTGTAGCTGTGTTTGTCTTTGGTAATTCCAGTTAGATCTCTTGAAAGTTTCGTTGAGGGAGAGGTAAGAACATGCTCGTGTTTATGATTGAGAAAACCGATGTGGAGAGCAAGCAGTCCCTTCTCGTGGACAGGCRGCTCAGGACTAGGATGAAGACCTCTTTTGTATAACAACTGAAAAAACAGGGCTTTTCAGAAAAATGCTTGACTTTTAACCGCTTCTTTTGCCCGTAGTTAAAGAGCAGGTATCCCCACAGAAGGAGAAACAYGCTGTAAAGGCAGCAGGACGAACCCCTCGGGGCCGGTCTGGCTTCAGTGATGGCAATTCAAAATGGCTGGCTCCKGCCAAAGCCAAGAAAATCCCATCTAAAGGAAACAATGTGGAGTTATCCAGCGATGGTGAGGTGGAAGAGGGCAGCTGGGAGATGGAGGAGGAGGATGAGGAAGGGAGCAGCGAGGAGATGGTAGATGATTACGGTGCTTCATCATCAGAGGAAGAAGAGGTAGGAGCTTTTTGCCCTTAATTACGCAAGAAATACTTGACTTTGCTGGCTGAAAGGACCCATCAGGCCTGGGGAAAAAGGGTGACTTTACTGGGGGGTGGATGGTGAGGTGGSGGAGAGCTTTCCCCTTCTTCCCTTCACAAGAACAATTTCAAGTTTAGCAGCTGATCCCAGCATACCATTTGGTGCTTTTGTTTGTTGTCCTTTTTAAACAGAGCAGATAAATTTCACAGATAGCGGGAAGTAAAGGGGCACCTGGGGATATTGTTTCATTAATCTTTTGTCTCTGTTCAGTTGCTGCCTATTGAAAAAGCTGCCCTGAAGCAGAAGTCTGACAGGTGAGGAGTGGAGAACATCACCAGTCCGCAGAGTCTTTCCTGGTTAGATGAGGAGCCTGTGTTGTTCATTCTTCTGTCTGCTCTGCCATCTAAGAAATGGTAGTTGTGAAGCGCCTGTGTGATACTATTCTTGTGTAAAACATCCGTCCTGTTCTTTGTCCTTAGGGGAGGCCTCAGTGAAGATGACAGTGAAGAGGAGGAGGTGGCAGAGGAGGCGGTAGAAGAGGCAAGCAGCCAGAAAATGGGGCAGAAGGAGGAAGAGAGCCCGGATCTGCAGCTCAACCTGGATATAGATGAACAATTTAAACTGCCAACTAACGAACAGATTGAGAGAGAGAATATCCTTTTTATTTGTGACATCCGTAAGCCATGTGCATGCAGCAGCACGGGGCCTGGATACARCCGAAGAGCTTCATTTGGACTTTATCATGAGTATTGCTTAGTAAAAGTGTTTTGTGCATGACAAGGTATTTTTAGATGAGCTGCCCTAATAGATAGTATACACGCTGCGCTTCTGTCCAGCACAGTTAGGAAATCTGTTACACCCTGTATGGAGCTTGGAGCCTGCCCCAATTTCCTTCCTAGTTCTAAATGCATGTGGATATCTTATCTCGTAGTTCATTCCTCTGCACCCTGATTTTCCTGGCAGGTGTTTGTCTAACTGTTCCTAGAGCCTCTGATGACAGCAATTCCAGCATCCAAAGTGTTTGCTCTTGGGCTTTGGTGATCTTAATTTCCTGCCCCCCCAGTACAATTTAATCCTGCCTCTTCTCATTCTCYTCTGTACCCCTTAGTTGCCCTTGGGGAATTTCTAGTGTCCTTTGTGCTACAGGGATGTTTTCAGTATTAAAAGATTTTTTTTTTCTGTCTTCCTTTTCCTATTTTTTTCTGTCTACCTAAAGTAACTAACCACATTCTTTTTAAATACTTTGTAGTTCCTGCCTYGTGAACCTTTTTGTCCAGTTCCATCCTTTGAATCCCCTTTCTGCTGAGCTCTGATGAAAGCATATTCCAACAAGGCCTTTCTGGTGCGGGTGCTGTTGTGATGCAGGAGTCCTGCGTGACCGATGGTGCTTGTAAAGAGCCTGTGTGCAAGTTTCTTGGCTGTTTATGATTCCTTAATGGTCTTTCTACCTGCTGAGCCGCCTGACCTGCACATCATTCACCAGCGCATCAAGGGCAACATGGAGGTGCTGCAGGACTTTGTGGCGAAGCGGGAGGARGGACGCACGCGACAGGAGTACCTCGCGTTGTTGCGCCGGGACATGGCTGCCTACTATTCCTACAGTGACTTCTTGCTCATGAAGCTCATGGACATCTTCCCACTCCCTGAGGTAGGATCCTGCCCTGCCCATATCTTTGCTGACTGATGAGGATTTGGCTGCCTCCCCAGATTTGGCTGCCTCCCCGGCTCTTCATTTTTATCTCTATTTTCTGTCCCTTCTTTCATCCAGCTGATAAACTTCCTGGAAGCCAATGAGGTTCCCCGCCCTGTGACCATTCGCACCAACACACTCAAGACGCGGCGACGGGACCTGGCGCAGGTGAGCAGGAACCTGTGGATGTCTCCCGTGCTGCCTGTCACACGGGGCGGTGTCTCATTCCCGTCTCCTTGTCTTGCAGGCTCTAATCAACCGTGGCGTGAATCTCGACCCCTTGGGGAAGTGGTCGAAAACGGGACTTGTTATTTATGACTCCTCTGTGCCCATCGGTGAGATCACCCTTCCTGTCGTAGGGCTGAGTTTATCCGCTCTTGGCTCCCTTTCTTTCACGTGTCATCTTCTTTTGTTCTGCCTTCCCTGCCCAGGTGCCACCCCTGAGTATCTGGCTGGGCACTACATGCTGCAGGGAGCCTCCAGTCTCCTCCCTGTCATGGCTCTGGCTCCACAGGAGAACGAACGCATCCTGGATATGTGCTGTGCCCCGGGAGGCAAGACCAGCTACATTGGTAAGACCCTGGAGCCTTGGCYGGGAGGTTTGGGAGGAATTGCTCTGTGAAGTGGTGAGTTTCCACTGGTCTATRCAGAAATGGGGAATAGAGGGGGGCTGAACTCAGGGAAAGGAGGGGGAGTGGCTGTCCCTGCGGGCAAAAGCGCAGAGGTTTTTCACGCCTTGCTGATGTGTTTTGCCCTCYGGCAGCTCAGCTTATGAAGAACACAGGTATGATCTTGGCCAATGACAGCAACGCCGAGCGGCTGCGTAGCGTGGTAGGGAACTTGCATCGGCTGGGAGTCACCAATGCTGTAGTGAGTAACTGCGATGGACGCCAGTTCCCTAAGGTATGTTCCTGCCTGCTTTGGGGTGTCCTTACTGTGCTTACCTAGAGCTGCTGTGCTGTCCCTTTAGTAAAGCTGTGTTCTCCAAAGCCACTTGKCACAGGAGGGTGAGCAGAGCTGCTGGGAAGTGTGTTTGTTATTTGATGTGGAGACAGGAAGGTGGAGAGGGAGGAGTGAGGGATCTTTCCTGCCTTCCCAGTCTTCTGGTTCCCCTTCTAGTCTTGGTCTTGTTCCGAGTCCCCACCTGTGAGCGTAATTCCAAATGTGTATCTGCCTGTAGGTGCTTGGAGGGTTCGACCGTGTCTTGCTTGACGCTCCTTGTAGCGGAACAGGCGTCATTTCCAAGGATCCTGCTGTCAAAACTAACAAGGTGAGTGACCAGTGGAGACACAAGATGGGGACTCAAGTATGAGTCATGAGAGGAAGGACTTCGGGGCAGCTTTGTTCTTGAGAGGTGCCTGCAATGGGGACACTGATTTTTCTTCCTCTTTCCTGTTCTGTGTGTTGTACTAGAGCTAGTTTTTTTGAGATTAGTTCTGCAGAAGACTCCAGAATCTTCTATATCATACGTGCTTTGCTCTCCTGTCATCCCTCCATCCACAATAGAGGCCTGGGGTGCTTCCTCTAGCATCCTAACCTATTTTTCTCTTTCAGGATGAGAAAGACATCCTGCGCTGCGCTCATCTGCAGAAGGAGCTGATTCTTAGCGCTATAGATTCAGTTAATGCTGCCTCAGAGACAGGGGGCTACATTGTCTACTGCACTTGCTCCATCACGGTAAGTCCCTTCCACGCTCTGCTGTGGTCATGTCCTACTCGGGGGACTTGTGAGCTTTGGATTCTGATGCTTAGTCTCTGGCAGGTGGAGGAGAACGAGTGGGTTGTGGATTATGCCCTGAAGAAACGCAACGTTCGTTTGGTGGCCACAGGCCTGGACTTTGGCAAGGAAGGCTTCACCAGGTGCGTGCCAGGTCACAAACTGCACAGGTGGCTGTTCCTTGGTGGCCAGTTTTGAGCGGAGGCATTCTATCACTTCTCACCCCACTTCCTCCTCCAGGTTCAAGGACCGTCGCTTCCACCCTTCCCTCAAGTCTACGCGGCGTTTCTATCCCCACACGCACAATATGGATGGGTTCTTCATTGCCAAGTTCAAGAAATTCTCTAATGCCATCCCCCAGGCACAAAAAGGTAACCTAGTGCTGGAGCTCAGCTGAGCTGCCTGGGCCTGCTCTCGCAGGCTCCTTCCCCTGCAGAAGCCATGCGGGTTCTTCTTACAGCACCTTTCTCTCTTGTTTCAGATGAAGAACCTGCTGTGGAAGCAGCAACTCCGTCCGCTGTTCCTGATACCGTCATGGAGCCTCAGCCAAAAAAGAAGAAACTTGAGGGATCAAAAGTTGACAAAGAGCAGAAGCCGCCACAGCCTGCTTTGAAGAAGAGRCATTCATTGCAGGCACAGAGGAGACCCTTGAAGGCTGGCCGGCCTTCTCCCAAAATGATGCGTCCTCAAGTCCCTACCAGGAAGAAGCATAGAGCGAAACCGAATGGACAGTGAGAGGAACTGCATTTCCAGGTGTTTGTCCCCTTCTTGGAGAGCAAAGGCCAGGGGCTGCTGCAGCTACGTGTGTACCACCTTGTTTTTCCTGCTCTGTGCAGATAATCTCTGCAGCACTGAGCGCCTGGGACAGCTATAGCCCCGTTTGCTCCTTTCCCTCTGCATCAAGGACTGATGCACTGACCCATTAAAAGTTTTATACTCTTGCTCAAGTCTTGTCCTTTTCCCTTGAACACGGAATGCAGGATTCTGCCGTGTCCCCTTACTCTTCTGCAACAGAAACCCCTTCCACTCCCATCTGATGCTCTGGCATTTCTGGTGTCTGTTCTTACGCTCTGCAACGTGGATGTTTGTGAAGGAGCAGTGGGAGCTGAAGTCCTAGCTGCCTGGATGAAGGTTGTATTGTGTGGTGCCTGTCAGCAGAGTGCTTTGTCAGGGYAGGGCTGGAGCTCCTAGGCCAGTGGTCCCGTGCTGGTCCCTAGCTCCCTGTTGTCGCTGCGTGCTGGTCCAGTTCACTGTTGCGATTGTCCCCGTTTCACCCTTGGGTTGGTCTCCAGCAGTCTCTTGGTTCTCAGCCTCCCAGACTGCAGCAGGGATTGCTGCTGGTCCTGGAGCTGTACAATCACGTTCGTTCTTTTTGCCTTTTTGTTCACYTAGATGTGGTTGCTTCTCCTTGAGATATAACAAGCAGTGGTCTGGGCCGTTTCTATTTAAACGTCAGCCCAGGTCCCTTTCTCTTGTCAGTGCGAGTTGATACTCTTGTTTGGGTCTGTTCACTAGTGAATAAATCATCTTCTAGAGACAACTTATTAATAAGCTTTCTACCAAGAGTGCTTGCTGGCTTCTGTTCCACTGCAGTGCTCGTGGAGTTGGATGTGCAACAGACCTGAGGCATAACTCTTGTTTCTGTAATTGCCTTGCTAGCTCAGCTCACCTGAGGCTTTCCCTTGATTTGTTTTCCTCACCAAGCTTTGGGTTCGTGGGAGAACCTGATATGCTATTCCAGTGTCTCATGTTAAGGACAGCTGAATGCAGCGGGCTGTAACATCTAGGGAATCGTTTCTGTCCTGGTCTGCTACATGTGGGGCTGCTGCTTTCCCACRTTACCAGGTTCAGCAAGTAGTGAGGCTGAGTGGGAACTCCAGAAACCCCGGACACACGCACACACACTACAGATGCGACCGGACGCAGACTGATTAGCAGAAACTGGAGAAAAGTGCTGTGGCGGGTGCCCAGGAGAACACAAACGGCACTGGTAAAACATGAATGGCAAAAAAGGCCTAATCCCGTTCTTACTCGCTGGCCCTTCAAACCTAGAGCGTGGTAGTGGATCGTGTGCACGCACTTCCGTGGACCTCTGGTAGCTGGTCCTCAGACTTGCGGTSTGTCCGGCGTCTGGCTCTCAGACCTCTTATCCTACTTACGGGCTAGTCCAGCTTGCGGTTTGCTAGCAGATCACAAATGCGCATGCATGCAGAGAAAACGGCTAGGATTAGTTTAATACGAGGCCGGGACAGATGGTGGTGATCAGGTGCAGGGCTCAGCCAGACAAGCACTCTGCCCAGCAGCCAGTGTCTGTGTGACCGGCCCCTTCTATTTATTCCCCCTCTCCATTTCCCATGCTCACTTTTCCCTGATCTAGCTTGATGCCTCCCTTTCCCCTCCTTCGATCCTTTCCCATAGTGAGTTTTGCTCCCACAATCCTCCTCAAAACATTGCGTGATAAACTTCACACAGTCCCACAATTCCCCTCAAACGTCCTATAATAAATTTGCTCTTTCCCATAAAGCCCGYGATAATTTTGCTTTATCAGTTGTGAAGTTTCTGGCTGAAGCTCTTCRAGGTTGCACTTGAGTGGTTCCTGTAATGATTCAGCCTGTCAGTGTCTCGGGAGTCCTGGTCTTTGTTACAGCCTCTGTTATCTTCTGCTTTTTGGGGCTTATGTATTTTTGTGTCTAATTTATTATAACTCTGTTTTTGGGGGGTTTTCACTTTGTCTTTTTGTGTTTAATAGCCATTAACCAAATATCCCTATACTTGAAAATTCCTTTTTCCCCATGCTTCCCMGTGAATTAGGGCGGGGAGGAGCCTCTGCACACGTCCATCTCACTCCGGGCTTGTGTGGTGAGGTCTCTGGATTGTCTGACATACAGGACCCGAGGGAAGTTTTCCGGGGTCTTTCAGAAAAACTAAAAAAATGCTAGATGCTATTATTAGACAGCAAAATGGAGAATATTATTACCTCTCTGTATAAAATGAGAGTGCATGCGCTTCTTCAATACCGTGTTTCTAGTGTCCTTYGTCTGAATAAGGATTGAAAAACTCGGAAACGTTCAGAGGAGGGCAAGTACATCTGAATTTACAGAAYGGTTTCTGTGAGAGGAACAGCTAGAGTCACAGCCTCTTTAAGCTTGGAAAAAGAGACCGGGGGAAAGGAGTGATATAACGGCATGTAAAATTGTGAGTGACGTGGAGAAGATGGACAGGGAACAACTGCTAGCTGTTTCCCAATAAACAAAACAAAACAAAACTCGGACCCATCAAATGCACCAAAGGTGTAGGTAGCTGTGAAACTCCTTCCGGCATGGTACAGCGGCTGCTAGAAGCTTATGTAGGTTGAAAACCCAGCCATATGCAAAAGGGCAAAGTGTATTTTTGTAAGGGCTGGTAAACACAACAGGCTCAGAAGATCCACGAGCTGTGAACGGCCAGAGGCTGGGAGAGCGTTGCGAGGAGGGATGGCTGCTCGCTTGCCCTGGCCGCAAACCCCTCTGTCCTCATCCTGTGCTGGAAACTGATTCCTGGGCTTCGACGGACCAGTGGTCTGACCCAGCTCAGCGGCTCTTGCGTCCCTGGGAGGTGRTCCCACTGCTGCGCCTGCCCCTTAGTGCTCCCGAGGGGAGTCCTGAGCCCTSCCCAGCACCTCATTTCCCTCAGCCGGGTCCTCGCGGCACAAGGCTTGCGTTGCCTGGGCCAACAGCAGCTTCCAGGTAGGCTGAGCCCTGCCTCTGCTCCTCCAGCCTTATTTCTTTTCCAGTTCTAGCAGATTTCCCCAGGAGTGATGAAATACAGGATTTTAGCAGAAATCTCCAAACTGGAGCCATATAGTAATCTCCCAGCTATAAGGTGACTTGTATCTAGAAGGGCTTTTACCTCTGGAAAGCCGTGAGCCTGTCCTTTCGGGAGCAATGCTGACCTGTCCGGCTTTGCTGCTGCCGCCTSTTGAGGTTCGTACACTAGCATATAGTCTCGGCTTGATAATCAGTTTATCTTGATAACCCCAGTGGTAAGGATAGAAAGTTCTTGGTTGGGATCCCAGTCTGTCTGGTTTCTAGTGGATCTCCAAAGTATGTCAGCCCCCTCTGAAAAGTGGGAATAGATGCTGCTTTAACCATGTCAATAAAACTTCTCTCTCTCTTACTGAGCATTGTTCCGCTTGCTTTGCTTGCCTGCAAACCTTTTGTTATAGGTGGGGAGGGACAGAGGAAACTTTCAGCTCTCCTTGGTGGTTCATTCCCCTTCTGCTCTTTATTTCTGCCATTGCAGTTATCGCTACTCAGAGAGAGAATGTTGAGTGTGACCTGAAATACTTCCGTCGGAGGCAGTACTGGGGATGTAGCAGCTGGGGACGAAGGTTGGTGGCTTGCCTCTGCGTTCTGGTACGAGGCTGCTGGTCACACTAGACTTGTGTTTCCAGCTGCCTTCTTACCCTGGGAATCTTTTGTTACCTGAAAGCTGAGATTTTTGGAAAATGTGACTACCGGAGCAGCTTTCGGTACCTTCCTTTAATGCATTTGAATAGCTGAAAGCTGCTGATAACGTGGCTTGCGAGAGCTGAGGCAGAGCAAAGCAAGAACTGAGGCAAAGCAAGGGTTGAAAGCAGATCTGAGGAGTCAAAACTCCGTCATAAATTAAAAGCTGGTTGAAAGAAGTCAGCGTAATGTGTTGTGATACCTATTCCACTGTGCTGTGCACAAATGTTACCGGGGTGGCATTTAATGACCTGGAGAAAAAAAAAATAATGGGTAAGCTCTGTAATAGAGTTGCCACGTGCAACTCTATTACAGGAATGAGTCTATCGGAGAAGCCTTATCAGGGTACGATTCCGACGGGCAGCCGGCAGCTCCTGCTGGAGTGCCGCCAGCTCACCTCTGCAAACCGGGAGGGAGAGGTAGGGCTCCTGCACCCCCGGCGGGGGGGAGGAAGGAAACCAAAGACTTCTGGGGACAATAGCGTGTAATGGAAAGAGAAGAGACTCCGGTAGCAATGCGGGTCAGTCACTAATTCCGGTGATGTCATACRCTGTAATGTCTGTTCCGCGCCGGGTAGGCAGCCTGCAGTTGTGTTGCCTCGTGTCAGGCTGTATCCAGAGGAAGGGACTGAAATCCTGCACTGCGCATTTCAGGCACTTGGGTATAAAATTTCGATCCTCGAGCACGCGCTCTGTTGCACATAACCCCATAGATATATACGCTTATGTAGGGGCTGAATCCACAAATGACCAAGCTCGCATCAGTAGGTTTTGCTCCCCCAAGCTGTCCATCCTTGCTAGGGAGGATAGGGAGAGCCCCCGAAGAGGACGTCTGCAAGTTCTACCTGCCTGATGTAGTCAATGGGGAATTGCTGAGAAGAGTAGGGTCGGTTAGGTCCCTGGCTCTCGGCTGTAGTACCTAGAAATGCCTTCACATGCAAGACCTGGCTACAAAACTCCCTCCTGGACTGGAGTTTGGGGTTTTTTAAAAGAAAATCCCATTCCCTCCTTTGCTGTTCTGTGCTGGTTAGTGTGGTGATCGCCCAGCTTCTGTTGCCAGCTGCTCCTCTGTGCCAATTTCTCCCCATTTGCACCCAAATCTAGGCAGCTAACTCTGGGCTGCCGACCTTGCTAGGCAGCAAGGTGCCCAAAAGTTGTGTGTTCATTGCAGCACCTGCCTCTGGTTGCGGATAGAAGCAATTTCAGGGGTCGGTTTTAGTGAAGCATCCTGGAAGTTGGAAGACTTGGAGAGTTTCCACTGAAMTGTTCCAGCAGTGTGGTGCAAGGGAGAAGGTACCGCTGGGGTACTCAGAGGGAAGGAGACCGGGGAGGTGGGGTATACACACACTAATATGACCTATGCCTTAAAAAAAGASCCCTGAGGAAAGCTGTGGAGCTAATTTGAACGGGTTTCACCTATGAAGCACCTTTGCAAGGAGGATGCGTTAGCTAGTAAGAGTTTCTGTGATCTGGGAGAGGGGGAGCATCTCAAACCGGCAATCGATATTAAAGATAGGCAAATTTAAAAGAGAGGCAAGGCAAGGCATGTGATTTTAATAGATGGTTAGCCACCTGGGGAATATACCTTGATTTGCCTATCAAGAGGTAGAGGTAATGGTAGAGGCTCAATCTCTTTTTACTGTGCTGTCAGCAACTAGAGGCACAGTCCCACACGAGTACCTGACTTGAGCTACAGAAATTTGCACCATGTGTTTTGCACGGTGTCAGGAAATGCAGTGCTTCTTTCTCAGCCTTAAAAATCTGTGGAAGTAAGATAAATATCAGCATGTTTGTGAATAAGTGTCTATTTTTACATTGGCTACAGGTACAATTTTAAAAGAGCTGCAGTGAGGTGTAGTGAGCAGCTCTGCATGTCAGCTGGTGGGTCCAGCAGTGCCACTGCTGAGCCTGAGCTGATAAATTCAGGGCAGGAGCTGTTGGAGGGTCTGGAGAAGTGCCAGAGGTTTTGGTGAACCAAGAGGGGAAGATGAGGAGGAGGAGCTGTGGTGCTGGGGTGAGGTTGAGGCCCAGGGAGGAGCATGGTGGTCCCCTGGGTAGCAGGATTGTCTYTAGGCTCTGTGCTTCCTCAGGAGTAACTAGAAGAGGTTGGCCCTTTGCCCCAGCCATCTTCGGTGTCAGGAGGAATCCTTTATCCTAGCAAGTATCCTGAGCAAGCGAAGCTAGAAAAAAAGGAGGCTCCACACTGTCCTGTCCTCTCCAGGAGACAGCAGGAGTGTTGGTGGGAAGAGGTGCTGGAGGTCTGTAGCCCAGCCCAATGCTGGCACTAGGTCACATCGCTGTGGCTTTGCGTAGCTGAGCCCTGAGAACCACCAAGGATGGAGATCCCACCRCCTGCTCCAGTGCTGCGCTGGCCTCCCAGTGAAAAAGCTTTTCCTGATGGATGGCGATGCCTTCCTCCACTGGCATTTCATTAATCAGCTCTGCCTGCCACGTTTCCCCAGCAGGACAGCAGCAGGCCAAGCAGAGTTCAGGAAAGCGCTTGCTCTGCTGTTTGTGGGGTTGCTCTCGCCTGCGCTCCTTGCTGGCTGCGTGCAGCAGCGGATCACCCTGCTGCCCGACCCTGCTCGCCGGAGTGCGACCAGAGGGGACTGCAAACAGGCTGGCAGCTAGTTTTACCTATGGGGGGTTAAAATCAGGGGTATAGGAGGGGGGAGGATGCTGACAGAAAACGTGGGTTGCTGTGCATGCAGGCAGGCTGCAGCAGCTGGGGGGGGTGTGAAGGGACATGGCAGCAGGCAGGAGGGAGTCAGTGATGCTTTCCAGGGCATGTGCTGGGAGGTCTCTGAGCTGTAGCYGTAGCTTCGAAACAAGCTCCTTGACTGGGATCCCTCTTGTCCATCTGTCCTTCCCTCTACCCTGGCTGTTTATTGGGTTGTTTTGCTGCTGGGCGCGTGGCTCCCTACCGGCTGCTGTTGCAGCGAGGGTTTTTGGAAGACGGGGATCTCCCGCACCCGTCCGTGAGGAAAGCCCTCCTGCCTTCCTCTCCCTTGATAAAAGCACCRCTTGCCATGGCTCAGCCTCTCTGGTCAGAGGCAGAGCAAGGGAACAGCTGTTTGAGAAGAAGGCAAATGTTAAAAAGGAGGCAACAGAAGGAGAAGGAAAGCTCGCTTCATTTCCCACCCTAAGCCCATCTGGGAGGGAGTGAAATCCAGTTATGACTTCTAGCGGTCGTGGGTGTGCCAGGGAGAATGCAGCCAGGTTWCTGATGGGAGAGGAGGTGTTATAAATGCAAATGGGGGCTGCTGTGGGGAGCCCAGAGTCACGGGTGGGATAGGGGGGACAGGCAGGTCACAGGACGAAACATGCAGGACACAGCAAGGCAGCAGAGGGGAATAAATTTGATTCGGTCTGCTCCCAGGCGAGGAAAGCAGAAGAGAAATGGAGGGATGGAGGCGCCCTGTAGGCCTGGAGGAGAAGCAGCAGTGAAAATGCAATAGGCAGACTCACAGTCAAGACTAGCAAAGCTGGCCATCCTCAGCAGGTCTGGGAAGTTTCTGGAAGTGTGGACTGAAGCCGTACTCCAGATCCCAAGAGAAGGGCTGCAGCACAYCACCCAGCTCGAGCCCGCCCGCCTCCTGCCACAGAGTTCCACGTAGTGCAGTGCTGGGCATCTCCTTTAACTCAACCCTGTTCCTCGCTCATCCCTTGCTAACGGCTCAGCTGAGATCTCGGAGGCCGGTTTGCGCAAGTGCCACGCTCAGCTGCACAGTGGAGGTCCTGGGGGAACGGGGCCGTGAGCACACAGCAAGGTAACACAGGTGCCCACACCCATAAATGTTTCTCTATCGATCGATTTGTGCGCGGTCTCCTCCCACCAGATAACGGGGTAAGGGACCCCGCCAGTGCTTTCGGCAGCATTGCCCTGGGGTTGAGGTCAGAGTCGGGGTGGGGGGWAGAGGCTGTAGGACAAGATCTAAAGGCGGCCAAAATAGGGGGTAGGAAACAAGACCCAAGGCTGCTTTGTGAGCARTGAAGGAGAAAGCCAGTCGTGAGCCAAGCATGATATTTGAGAGGCTGGCTGCCTCCACACAACCTCCTCTGCCCTCTGGCTCGCCATTGTCTGTTGGCAGCTCTCCGTAGGCGGGCTGCTGATGGAGCAGGGGCAAGGCTGCCTTTGGGGGGGGGCCTCAAGTGAGGATAACGGGGCCCGGGGGGGAAGCTTCGGGGATGCAGAGGGGACGTTATGCCGTGTTTAAGGGGGGCAGCGCKGGGCAAAGCACCAAAGGCTATGCAAAAAATAACTGAAGAAAAAAAAGGAAGCACAGGCACACTGGATTGGCGCTGGGAATCGGTGCCCTGCGGGACTTCAGCTTGCGATGCTGGAGAGGGGCCCCCCCTCCTCGCCGCTGCCAGCGCGGAGACCGGACCGTGCCCGCCGGGGGCTGCAGCCGGAGTGCCGCTGGCCCTGGCCGCGCTCACCKCCTGGGCCCCATCCCTTTGCCCTGGGGAGCCCCGAAACCCGCCGGAGCGGAGCGCGGGGAAGCCGAGCCGCCCCCCCCGCGGCCGCCGCCGCCGCCGGGGGCGAAGGGCGGGGGGCCGGGCCGGGCCGGGCCGGGGGAGGAAAGGGAGGTTTCCGCCTCGTCCCCTCCTCTGCTCGCTCCGCCCGGGGCCGGCCGGCGGGGCGCGGGGCCGGCCGGGGGAGCGGCTCTCCGGCCCCGCCGCTGCCGCCGCATCCCCGCCGCAGCGGAAGCCGCACCCCCGCCGCCGGGGCCGGCCGGGCGCAGCCCCCCGGCGCATCCCGCCCCTGCCGGGTCCCTGATTGGCGCCGGCGGCCTCGGCTCCCCCCCGCGCCCCGCTCCCCCGTCCCGCCGCCGCCATGAACCCGCTCTTCGGCCCCAACCTCTTCCTCCTGCCGCAGGAGCAGCAGGGGCTGCCGGGCCCCGAGCCGCCGCCGCCCGCCCCGCGCCCCGCCGAGCCCCTGGGCGGGGGGGAGCTGGCCGCCCCGCCGCCCGCCGGCCCCTTCCCCGCGCCGCCCGCCGCCATGGCCCTCCGCAACGACCTGGGCTCCAACATCAGCGTCCTGAAGACGCTGAACCTGCGGTTCCGCTGCTTCCTGGCCAAGGTCCACGAGCTGGAGCGGCGCAACCGGCAGCTGGAGAAGCAGCTGCAGCAGGCGCTGGAGGAGGGGGGCCGGGGCCGCGGACCCCCGCGCCGCGACCAGGCGGTGCAGACCGGCTTCGTCGGCCCCATCCGCACCCTGGGGCTGGGGCTGGGGTTGGGGCCGGCCCGGGCGCTGGGTTCCCCCGGCTGCCGGCTCGGCGCCCCCGCCCAGCCGCCTCCACCCTTCCCGGCCGCCTCCCGCTTCATGCCCGGCACCATCTGGTCCTTCTCGCAAGCCCGGCGGCTGGGCCCGGGGCCGGAGACCACCCTGGTGCAGGGACCGGGGGTCTCCTGGGTCCACCCGGACGGGGTGGGCGTGCAGATCGACACCATCACCCCGGAGATCCGGGCCCTCTACAACGTGCTGGCCAAGGTGAAGAGGGAGCGCGACGAGTACAAGCGCAGGTGAGAAGGGGCGGCGGGAGCGAGGGGCCCGAGCTGCACCCCCCGAGGGACCGAAACCATCGCCGGGGAGGCTGCAGGGCTCTACCCGGTGGGCGCCGGTGCGGGAGAAGCAGGCGGGGGGAGAGGCACCCCTGGCCTGACTTCCCAGGGGTGCAGGCTCCAGGCAGTGTGAGGTGGGGTTGTAAGGCAAAAACATGGAGCCCTGAAAGCGTTCGTCTATGCCTGAGTCTCCTCGCTTGCCTCCTGTTGTTTGAACTCTCTCGGGATGCTTGCTGAGCCTTTTTCCATCTTACCAACCCGGCATGAGGGACTAGAAATGCCTTTCCAAGCGGGGAAGAAATAACGTGACTCCAGGAGCTGGCGTTTTAAAGGGGAGGGGATCTGGAAACACTCGGGAAGGAGGAGCAGCCAGAAAGTAGGTGAGGAAGGTGAACGCGCAGCAGTGAGCGGGTTTGGGTTGGAAAAGGCTGCTGGGAGGAGGAGGGCTCTCTGGATACGTAGGAAGGTGCCGAGAAGCCCCTCGGCAGGGCGGCTGGTTCCCCTGGGACCTTTCCCTCCCCAGTGCTCTCCCAGCCAGAGCCTCAGCAGCAGCCGAGCCGTGCAGGAGCACCCCACTCCTCCGGGGCTTTCCTCCCGACCCAAAATAGCTTGGCATGTGCCTCAGAGAAGGGTGAAGCAGAATGCAGAGCTAATCTCTTGGCCGGTTCTTCTTTCCCGTGCGGGGCGGCCGCCGCTCTCGCATCGCACCGGCAGTGCTTTTGTTTCAAGCCAGTTTCCGAGGCTGCTCCCAGATCCGCACGTAGGATGAGATCAGGCAGGGGCTGGCGGCGCTGGGTCGGGGCACAGGGCAGAGCGTGGGGCTGGGTGAGACAACTGACACCACCCCAGCGACTGATTTTTTTTTCTTTTTTCAGAAGAAAAGTTACTTTATGAAGCTTTAGAAGCAATTAGAAAGTAACTGATTACATACCCAAAGGAGCGAAACGGTGTGCTCTACCCACAGGAGCCGTGCCGCTGACCTGTGCTTCACAGCCATGGGCTCTGGTGCCAAGATTAAGGCTGGGGATCCAAGATGACACCTTATGGTTTTGGCTTTATAAGGCTTTGGCTGAGCAGACTTGCCTGTCGGATGCTCTGAAGGCACTGAGCAAGGCACGTGGAAAGGAAGAGTTGGCATCTCTTCCTTCCCACCGATTGCTGCCTGTACCTAAGGCCTTTTATTATTAAGCCAGGGGTTGGGCTCCTTCTCCAGGGGCAGGCAGCTCTCCTTGCCTTTCATTTTCAGATCAGATAACGGGGAGCTGGAGCCACCTTTTTGGCCCAGAGGGCTCGGGTCAGCCGGAGGGGACCAAGCTGGGTTTGTCAGTGCTGCTGAAACTTTGGGAGAAAGGAGAGCTTTTCGAGGTTGTCCCGCTCTGGCAARTGGGCTTTGGGGAAAGCTGCGGGGGGGGGTGACGGAGGGAGCGGGGACGCTGGGCACAGGCAGGGGGGCACCACGAGCTGCTGCGGGCCAATGTTGTTGGTGGGATCTATTTTTGGACTGTGTTACCAGGAGCTGGGGGAAAGCAGACCCCACCCCCAGACCCTTTCCAGCCCTGGGAACTTTCTGACGGGTGCAGCCRGGTCCCAAACAGGGGAATGGGACAGGAGGATCCCATTTCCACACCCGTCCCCATGCTGAGGGCTGACACCGACATCCCCTGGGAGCAGAGAYCTTCCTGCCGTGGCGGGCTCTGATCTGCCGTGGGGACAGTGCAGCCGGTGTCATCCCTTTGCCACCTGCCTGGGAGCAGAGGGAAGAGGCCATGTTAACACAGGACTTCCCGGTTCTCTGACCCATGGCTCGTGTGCTTGAGCTTGCACTTTCTCCAGGGCAGCGTTGCCACCGTGCACCCCACGGCACTCGGAAYGGTGCAGCAGGAGGAGCTTCTCTCTGGATATGTAGGGCCTGAAGTTCAAGTCTGGGATCTAGGAGGGGTGCGGGGGCAATAGGGAGGGACGAGAAGAGATGCAACAGCCAGAGAGAGGCTCGCAGGGAGGAGCAGACTGAGGCTAGGTGGCCTGGAGAGGGGCAGAGGGTGCCTGCGAGTATCCTACAGACCCGCCAAGCTCTGGGGATCCGAGAGTCTCATCAGGTTTGTGCTGTCTGCTACATCTGCATTCCCAAGTAGTTTCTATCTTGGGTGYTGCAAGGACATGCCGGAGGTGTGGAGTGAGTGGTGTTATGGCACAGTGTGTTAGAGTCACAGAATGGTTTGGGTTGGAAGGGACCTTTAAGGATCATCTAGTCCAACCCCCCTGYCATTGGGTTTCACTAGACTGGGTTGCTCAAAGCCCTGACCTTGAACACTTCCAAGGATGGGGCATCCACAACTTCTCTGGGCAACCTGCTCCAGTATCTCACTACCCTCATCATAAAAAAAATTCTTCCTTATGTCCAGTCTAAATCTACCCTCCTTCAGCTTAAAACCCCTTGTCCTGTCACGAAAGGCCCTGGCAAAAAGTCTCTCTCCATCTTTCTTAGAAGCCTCCCTTATATATAAAAGGGCTGCAAGAAGGTCTTTTTTTGCTGTAATTGCCCTCCAAGGAGGTGTGCCAGGCTGCAGGGCATTGACCATTAAGGTGAAGCTCAAACATAGGTCAAACATGGCAAGAGAGGGAAACGTGCGGCTTCAAGCCCCGAGCAGCCCGAAGGGTGCCCCGCAGCACCGGCGTGCCCTAACCGYGCAGCACAGGACAAGGCGCCCTAGTCCTTCTGCAGTGGACAGGGTTTTTAAAGATGTGGGGGGTTGTTTATTTTGCCAAGTGAACTTCTTGAGGGGACACACCTGGGGGCTRTAGGGACAGCACTGCGTCTTGTCACGTCCCCAGCTTTGGGAGGGCTGGCCTGTAAGCCGGCAAGGSGATGGCCGGGTCTGTCTGCTGCTGGGACCCTCCTGCCCTCGCTCTCTGCCTTCTCCTGTATTTCAGCTTTTGGGCAGGTTGCTGCCCTTCGGCGGTGCGGGAAGGAGGCCCGTCTCCCCTCGGYGCGCGCCGGGGGCCGCGGGGCTGTGTGGGGCAGCCTTGCCAGCCGGCAGCGACCTGGCAGCGGCCGCCGGTGCTGCAGGCAGGTTATTATTAGGAGTGGTGCATTGCAGGAGGGAGCAGGGAAGAAGGAGCCAGGCAGGAGACGAGCGGGAGAGAGGTTCCTAACGGATGGGCGTGCAGATTCGTCACTGGCGGGGTGAAGCGCTGTTGCCTYCTGCCTTTAAATCGGCGTTTAGCTGATCCGTCCTCATCTTCCGTGGCATTGGCGTGAAATGAATGCTTCCAAGGATTTGCAGCTATGCTTTACTTCCCCCAGTAAGTCCGGGCTATACAGAGACCCGGAGGGAGGCGGGGACCGAAAAAGAGAGGAAGCGCCATGCCGAGAAAGATGCTGAAAATTTTTTCTTATGGTGGAAGGCATTTTTCTCCCCRGGGAGGGAGGCCTTGTTTGAACAGTTCCCATATAAGGGCAATTCTACCTTTTAACKTTTTCCTTCCCTCTCTCTTCATCTCCCTCTTCCCCCAAAGGGATGGGAACCCCTTTTGACTCCCCTTCTGTAGCTGCAGGATGGAGCCAACACCAACAAGAGGACTGCACACTTTCTCCTTGTTTGAGTAAGGAGAAAGTTTGCCAGCATTAAGAGCTTAGAAATTCGTAAGCCAGGACTCTCCCACGTTGTCACATTGTCCTGCTACCCCRAGATAATAAGTGTGAGGGCTTTTCATGTGCTTTATGGTCTCCTAGACTTCAGGATTTAYTTTTCAAACTTGGTGTGAGTAAGCGAGGGGAGAGGTTTTTCACGGCTTTTCATGTGCTTTATGGTCTCCTAGACTTCAGGATTTATTTTTCAAACTTGGTGTGAGTAAGCGAGGGGAGAGGTTTTTCACGGCTTTTCATGTGCTTTATGGTCTCCTAGACTTCAGGATTTATTTTTCAAACTTGGTGTGAGTAAGCGAGGGGAGAGGTTTTTCACGTTCTCGTGCAGGGTCGCAGTGCCTGTGTCAGTGCTTGCAAGCATTAAATGGAAACCGGAGATCACAGCACCAGGCAGGGCCCAGCTCTGGTTGCTTTCCCAGAGAAATCCCACTTTTTCGGAGAAATCTGGCTCTCCCAGAAGAGCCAGGAGCCGGATAAGAATGCAGCAGCCCTGCCCCGTGCCGCACCGCAGCGCGTGCCAAGCCGTCTGCTCCATGGGATAATCATTTAGCAAAGAGCAGTACAGCCTGGTGGCCGCCCAACAGGCCGTGCGCTGGGCCAACACCACAGTGTGGCCCAAGATGATGATCTCATGCAGCRAAATAGAATATAATAATTACTAGGCGATGTGTTTTTGTATAGCGAAGGCGGACACCTTGCAGCTCAGCCTTTTGCAAAGCTGCAGAGCCTCATACAGGACCCACCGGCCAACTTGGCATAAATTGGGACAATCCATCCTGCTTCCTTGTAGGATGAAACAATGTTCTTTAATCCAAGCTATTATGCGGCAGTACAGCCAAGGAGACCTGTGCCCCTGCCTGGGTAGCGTGACCCGGCGCAGGGCAGCCCTCTGCATTGGTGCAGGCAGAAGAGCAGCCCTTCATGTTGACGCACGTCACGGCCGCTCACGCTGCAACGTGGTTTGGTATCAGGTTGGGTTTTTAGGTTGGGTTTCACATTTCTGGACAGCCTGAACTGCAACACTGCAGACACGCAAATGCGGTCACAAATATGATGCAGATGGGGGCAACTCTGCGMTATCCGCAAGCCCGTTATTGAGTGTTGGAGCTGAACCTAATGTGACCCAAGGCCAAGGGGCTTGGGGGAGGGATGGAGAGGCCGGTGGGCTGCCTCGGGCCAGCCCCAGCATGGCAGGGCGTGCGGCRCAGCTGCCGCACGGAGCCTGCGGTTGGTGTCCCCAGCTCCCCCCGTCAGCGGAGCMGGCAGCCGTGGGCCAGCCCGCGGCGGGGACAGCAGAGAGCGTGGTGGGGCAGGGTTCATGGCTGGAGGGGGCTGATGGGCATTTGGCAGCTGCCGTGGGCTGGAAACAAGCGGCGGTGCATTCCTGGGCACGTTCTCCTTCCCGCCCCGGGGCCGTCATCACCCCCTCTCGGATAGCTTTGGGGTGAGCAGCTGCTGCTCCTTCCTCTCCGGCAGCCGGTGAGGCGAGGCCGGTGGGATCTGTCTAGTGCGTTTGTCTCCCTAGATGGGAAGAGGAGTACACGGTGCGTGTCCAGCTTCAAGACCGGGTGACTGAGCTGCAGGAGGTGAGCATCGCTGTCCCCCCCTTCCCCTGCACCCCAGCTGCCCGGTGCTGATGCTGATTTGCACGTCTCCCTCTGCCCGGGGCAGGAAGCCCAGGAGGCTGAAGCCTGCCAGGAGGAGCTGGCCATGAAGGTGGAGCAGCTCAAGGCAGAGCTTGTTGTCTTCAAGGGACTGATGAGCAATGTGAGTCCCTAACCCCTCTCCGACCCGGCAGCAGTGKCCTACCCGAGCGGTGGGGCTGTGTAGAAAAGCAGTTCCTTGGTGGGGCAYGTCCAGCGGTGGTCTGGCAGGGTTGGTCCAGGGTGCAGTGAGCAAAGTGGGGATGCGGATGCAGTCCTGCAAGCACGGGGGGGGGAGCCTGGGGGCTCTGATTGCCGTTTGCCTTGCCTAATCTTCCTCCTTTGACCCYCTCCTGTGGTGCCGTGGGTTCAGAACATCACGGAGCTGGACACCAAGATCCAGGAGAAGGCCATGAAGGTGGACATGGACATCTGCCGGCGCATCGACATCACTGCCAAGCTGTGCGACGTGGCGCAGCAGCGGAACTGCGAGGACATGATCAAGATGTTTCAGGTGAGAAGTGCCTGCTGCCGCTCCAGGCTCAGCCGCCGGTTCTGGGGAGGAGAGTTCCCGAAGGAGGTAGAAGAGACAACACCATCCCCCTGGTAGGGGAGACACTTGGTCACCCTCACCCTCGCTCCTTGCGGTCCCTTGCTCTCTGTCTGCCTCGGGAGGACCAGGCCAAAGGGCAGAGAGGAGGTGGAAAGCTCCAGATGTTGCTTTGGGCATCGAGAGGCCCCTCAAGTTCTCACTGACCTGTTGCGTTGGGCCTGGGGACCCCGCAGTGGTAGGGGAGCAGCTGCAGGAGGGAGACGAGTTGCTTGAGTGTCTGTCTCTAACTCCATCTCTCTCCTTCCCCTTCCCCTCTCCGTCATCTTCTCTCTGTCTCTCTTCTCTGTCTCTTTCTCTTTTCTCTTTCTGGATATCGCTGCCTTTCTGTCTTGCTCTYTTTGTCCCTACAGAAGCAACTGGTTAGTTCCATTCAGCTGGGAAAGTGTACAAATTTTAAACTTTCTGTAAATAATGTCGGACTGTAAWTATTGACATATTTCACCTTTTTTCAGACTGTCTCTTTTTTCCTGTTTCTGTTGCTGTGTTTCCCTGTCTCTGGAATGGGGTGATGGGCGATTTTGAGTTTTTCTGCAGTAAAGCCACATTGTTTTTTCTCATCAGATTCATAGATTCCATCTTTAGTTGCTTAGTTTTAATTTTAGAAAATGCTAAACCATGTTTTATCCATTGCACCATCTTTAACCTGATCATAATGAGCCCGTCTCTCTCTTTCTCTCTCGCTTTTCTTCCTTCCTTTCTTTCTTTCTTTCTCTCTTTCCCCCGCCTTTCTGTCCCTCCACCATTCCTTTCCCCTCCATCTACTCCCAACTACCTGCTCCTGACCTCGGACCCGGCCTCGTTTCTGTAGTCTCTGCACTTGTCTCCCGTTAAGGTCCCAGCCTCGGTGGGGCGGAAGCGGGAGCGCAAGCAGGTCAGCGACGAAGACACCTCGCTGTCGGAAAGCGATGCCTCCCGAAAACCTGAAGAGGAAGAGGAGGATGAGACCACGGCCATGAGTATCAATGAGGAAATGCAGAGGATGCTGAACCAGCTGTGAGTGCGGCTGCTCCGCACCTCTGCCGCCGGCATCGAGCTCCGGCACCAGGCTCCCCGCCGGCGCCCCGGGATGGGGAGGGCAGGGGCGGGCTGCGGCTCCCCTTCCTGGGGGAGGGCAGGGTGGGAGGTGCTGCCGCGGGGTACGTACACCCTGTGCTCTGCGGCGTGGTGGGACTGACCCCCCGGGAGACCTGAGCCCACCTGGGCTGTGGGCGGGAGCTGGTCCGGCTCCCCTCCTCTTGCACCCTTCCTGCCTTTCGGGAGTTCCTGCCTGAATTTGCTGGGGCTCCTGACCATAAAGCCAGCCCCTTCCCCACCAACTGTTGGGTTGGGGAATTCTCACCAACTTGAGCTCACCCTGGCCGGACCCCCAAGAGCTGCAGCCCTGCTTGTGAGGGGGGGCAAGGCTTTCTGCACCGACGGGACCCCCTGCCTGCCCTGCCTGCCTGCTGGGGTTTTCCTGCTGGGTGCCCATGTGCTGTTCTCTTACCCCAGGAGGGAATATGACTTTGAGGATGACTGTGACAGCCTCACGTGGGAGGAGACAGAAGAAACACTGCTCCTCTGGGAGGACTTCTCCGGATACGCCATTGCAGCTGCAGAGGTGCAGGGGGAGGTAACGGTGGTGTCAGGTCCCCTCAGGGATCCAGCCCTGGGTTGGGATACTCGGTCCTGCCTGAGGTTGGGAAGATGCTCCCTCAAAGCCCAGACTTCAGCCCCTCCATCCCTTGCAGGCCTGTACAGATGCTTCCCCTCTACATGCCATCTTCTCTACATGAATATGTTACTGCATCCTTGTGAAGGTCTCCTTGTTAGGCAGACCAGGGACCTGTAGCCTGAAAGATGTGCTGAGGGCATGGCCCACACACATAGGAAGAGCCACAGTCCTCCCAGAAGAGAAGACCTCCTCTGGCTGGTCTGGTCTCTGGTGGTCCCTTGCTCGGGTTCTCCAGCCCACCTGCCTGCTGTGCAGCAACACTGCCCAAACAGAGGCCTCAGCATCTGGCCATAGCCCTCGCCGTCCCGCGTCTTCAGCCCTTGGCTGTCCCCTGGGGATGTGTTGCACTTGGGGACGGTCTGTGCTCTCCAAAGCTTCTGTGCATTGCTGGGCTTGTTCTGGGCTGACGTGGCAAGTCCTGGGTCTCTCTACCCTGCGTTGGCAGGACTGACTCGTGCCTCATTTATACTACACCGCTTACGTTTCTTCCTCTTTTCCCAGCGCTGCCAGTTTTTTCTCTGATTTCTCTCTCTCTTGCCTTTGGTTCCTCATGTTGGACRCCTCCCTGCCTCTAAACATGCTATCTGCTCTCCTCAGCAGCAGGACGACAGCCTGGAGAAAGTGATCAAGGACACGGAGTCGCTGTTCAAGAGCCGTGAGAAGGAGTACCAGGAAACCATCGACCAGATAGAGGTGGGAGGAGGAGGAGGAGGAAGGGGGGAGGACATGGCATAGAAGGGGTTGAAATGGAGGAGTGGGTCCCCGGGGGAGGGAGACACCGTGCTGGAGCAGGTAGTTGGTAATGGGGGGCGGCAGCCTCGGGTCTGGCCATGCCCCCTGCCCTGCACCGTGCCCTGGGCTCATCTCGGCACCGTTTCCCTTGTGCAGCTGGAGCTGGCCACGGCCAAGAACGACATGAACCGGCACCTGCACGAGTACATGGAAATGTGCAGCATGAAGCGAGGCTTGGACGTGCAGATGGAGACTTGCCGGCGGCTCATCACCCAGTCTGGGGACAGGTGAGCTTCAGCAGGAGGGYTAGGGTACCCGTGCTCTGGGCAAGGACTGGAGCCGGGGTGGTGGTGAGTGGGAGCTGAAGCATGGGGTAGTACTCCTGCCCTGCCCTGGTGCGGCACGGAGAGGGGACAGTTCCCAGAGGCTGTTGGACTCCTGGTGACCAGCCTCCACCCACACAGGTCGTGGTGCCACCTCTGCAAAAGGTGGGCTGCGCGCAGGAGTCAATTTTAACAGGTGAAGCCGGACGCCCCTMATGGGGAGAGGAGCTGCCGTTGTGCAGGGACATCGTATAGGTCCCCACAGGCATGGGGAGCCAGGTTGGCTCCAGGCAGGGGACCTCTGTGGTGGGCKTTCGCTGACCCCTAGCCTCACCTGCCTTGGCAGGGTCCTGCTCTGGGCAGGCTCCTCCGGCGTCTCCTCCAGCCGTGCTTCATGCTCTGGACCTCTCAGCTGGCATCCTCTGGGACACCCTCCCCAGCACCCAAGGATTCCTGCAGACCCACGCATGCCCCAGGGGAGCAAGAGGGGCACCTCAGCTTCTCTCGTCCTTGCTCTGGTGTCCCCTGCCCACACCTAACTGGGTCCTTTCCCTCCCCCTTGCGCGGTGCTGTGACCGCTGCCCTTTACTCTTCYCCGCAGAAAGTCTCCTGCCTTCACCCCGGCCTCCAACAGCGAATCGGCCCCGAACGAGGAGAGCGAGGAGTCCGACCGCGACCCCCCCAGCGACGCTTCCATCAGATAATGAGGGGAGGCCCCGCTCCCTTGGACCCCCTTCGTAGCCTGGGAGAGACTGTCAGGGACGTGGAGCCGCTGGTAAACGTCTGTCGCCCAGGCTCRCTCCCATTTTGGGGTGCTTGGCAGATCCCGCACCTCCCCGCCACCGGATATCTTGCAAATGGGAATAGCTAGATAGACCTGAGGGCCCTCGTCCGGGCCGCTCAGCCTCCAGCCCCWTCTCTGTTCCCTTCCCCTGCTTTGGTTAAACTGTGGTTCAGGCAGGGAGGCTCCAAACCTGCCACGGGGGTGTTCTCCAGGACCTGTCCCCAGGCCCCCCCCAGACCCACCTCCTCCAGCCTCCATCCCGGTACGCTTGACCTGCCCCCTGCCCTCCCTGCGCCACGTGGAGCCGAACRAGAGCCGTACCTCCCTGCAAACTGGACCTGACACTGGTGCCAACTGGACCGAGCCCGGGGCTCTCTCCGTCCTTGCCGCTGGCCGGGCGCCCGGCTGGTCCCCGTGCGGCGCCGGGCACCCCGAGCCCCCCTGCCTTCTCCAGGGCGGGGGCCGAGTCCCGCTCGCCGTGCGCTTYGCTTTGCCGCACGTCGGCGGTGTGCTCGCGTCTGTGTTACGGGGGCGACGGGTCATTAAATGGGACAGTTTCCTTTTCTACAGCTTCACCGGGTGTGGGTTCTCCCTGTGCTGCCGCGGGCACCGTGCGGCTTGGGGCGGGGGGTGTCCTCCGCCGGACCCCCAAGCCCACATCAATGGGGGTCTCCCATGGGACACTCCCGTCCCTTGGGTGTGCCAGATGGGACTGGCAGATGGGACAGTGGTGAGATCCCTGTTCTGGGAGCCACTGGCCCTCAACGGGCCGTGTGTAGCACCAGTGCTGCGTGGGCTGCCTTGTTCTTAACCTGGAGCATCATCAATGCTGAGGCTGAGGGATTGGAAATGAAGCCAAACATGGCTCGCAACTTGTGGACCTTCCTCTCCTAGCGCCTGGTTCCCTCTGCCACACCAGGGCATCCCAGAGCATCTTCTCGCCTTGCCCTCAGTCCCACGTCCAACCTCGGCGTAACCACAGTGGGGGTTCCCCTGTCCCACCATCTCTTGTAGCATTTGCCCGGCTGGCTGTTGCATGTCCTCCTCCGGTGAYGGGAGGCTGGGGCCCGGCGGGGTGGCGGGGGGGGTGAGCAGCCTGCTGAGAGGCAGTGTTTTGCAGGACCGTCCGCTGAGCATCAGACCCAGGCTGCACAGCCAAGGCAGGTGAAGCTCCAGAGACAAACGCTTCTCACAAAAGGTCCCGAAGGGAAGAGAAAGTAGATGGCAGTAGAGTTTTTGGATCATCTCTAAGATTAGGTAAGGTAGATAAAATGGGGGCTGARGGATGCAGCGGTTTATCTCCGCAGSTTTGGCTTGGGTAGCTAACGCTGCCGTGCGCTTGAGCTGCGGGCACGGGCGCATCCGCGCGCCGCAGTGCAGAGGGTCGGCGTTTGGGCAGGGTGAGGTCCTCTGCCTGTACCTGCAAGACGTGATAAGGCACGTGTTGGCATTTCAGCGTGGGCTAAGCTGGCTGGTTAGAGCTGGCGGGGAGGCGAGGGCCTGCAAATGGCAGGAGAAGTTAGCAGCCGAGGAAGCCTCCGGGCCGGGGCGCAGCTGGGGCACCGCTGCCGGTGCCAGGAAATGGCAGTTCCTCAGCCGATGGTCTGCCGTGGCTGGGCTCCGACTCGTGAGTGCCGTCCTCGCCTCTCACGGGGAAGCCGGGAGAGCGTTTCGGGGGAGCAGAAGGGTGCTGGATAGCAGCGGAGGGGTGCTCCCCCGCCCTGGCTGCCTGTGGCCGTGCGGGCAGATGGAAGGTCTGTGCCTCGGTGCCTGCCCTGAGACGGGGCCTTCGCCATGGGCTGTGCCTCCACACCGCCTTGCCTGACTGCTTCYGTTTCTTTCCCTCTTCCCTTTTTATTTTTCTTCCTAAAAGAGCTAAAGCCAGAGGAAAGATTTTAATCTGGGCTTTTTCTTTTTGAGTGATGATGCCTCACACRCAGTAGATCAGGGATCACTTTCTATCCTGCCTGGAGGCTCTTCTGGTTCAYGCGAATCCCCTTTTCCGTACATGTCTTTGCAGCGTTTTCTGCTCTTCCGCTGCTGCGGAGATCTCTSTGAGTGGCTGGCTAAGTCTGGCTTCCCCCATGCATAACCCATGCCATGCGTACCTGATCCTCTCGGTACCACTTAAGAAACCCACAGGACTGTAGAGCATGTGCCCTGAGAGATTTCAAGCATGAAGCACAGAAGGACYGACATCTCTGCCTCGAGCAATTGTTGCCCAGAGGAGCAGCTGGTGCTGCCAGTTGCCCGTGTACCAGGACACGTGGGGACCCCGGTCCCGTACKGCTTGTCAGAACTTCATTTGCAGCGAAGCTGAGATCTCCCGCACCCATGTGTGCAAGATGCTGTGTGAATTCTGGTGAATTCTATCACCAGCAATAGGCTCCGTTCCCCCAGTAGTGTGACAGCCCCTGAGGTGTCACTGGTGGGACGTGCAACACTGATCCTTTGCCTCAGCAATTTCTCAGCATGGGAAGCGCAGCCCAAGGCCTCCAGTGTTAGCCAGACCATCTCCCCTGCATCTACCTGTCCATCAGTAGGGACCTCTCACATCTTTTAATGCTGGATACGAGGAGGTGTGGACCTTCCATCTATTTAACTCTTCCCTGTGGGGACCTCTCCGTGCTTTGGGGAGTATCTAGCCTGCTTTTCTCCACCATGAGCCCTGCTGGGAACTGTGGTGTCTACAAACTGCTCAGCGCTGTGTTGCTTCTTGTATCCCTAACCTCATCCCTTTTCCAGGACACCGCTCGGCAGCGCCTGCTCAGGAAGCAATATCAGAAGAAATTGTCTAGCAAAGACCCAGGTCTTGGCTGCTTGATTTTTCTGAACACCTGCTGGTCTGTGTTCATCTCACRGGGATTAATTGTATCTCATTTACCCTTAGACCTCAGGCCATTCAAAAATCTTTGTTTGGCCTAAACTTTCTGAAAGACATGGTTGCAGGGGCAGCTTGGCCATGGATGGAGTGGGCCTTTTCCTATTCTTGACCAAGATGATGAATTGATGAAATGAACTTTGGAGGAGCAGGTCAGTTAYTCTTTCCAGCTGACTATGCTCACCTGGGAGCATGTTGCAGCTAAGTCTAGTATGGTCCTTAATGCACCAGATCAGACCTTGGCATGCAGGGGACAAAGTCCTGTCTCACTTGGTCTCCATGCATTAATGTGAATGTTTATTGCCCAAGTACAGACATGCACGGGTGTGTCTTATGGAATGGGGTTCCATGGCAGGATGCATCTGGGCAGTCTCTTTGTCAGCATCCATCTCAGGACTGTGGCTGCTGTCTGGTGACCTCCATGAACATTTGTCCAAGACCATCCTTTTAGGGTCATGTCTCTCTGGATTGGCAGTGAGGTCTTCCCATTGAATATTTAGGCAGGCTGGTTCAGCTTCCCTACCCTACAGAAGTCCATGTTGGCAGAGACCTACACGGGCAGTCTGGAAACATGCTAATGATTGCTCTGGCTTCTCCTTCCCCAACATTTGGACTGTTGTGTCTGGGTGAGGACAGGCACAACTTTTTTATCAGCAGTGGGAGTGGCACAAAATCCCTCCCTTGAGGCAAAAGCTGTCCTTGGGCTGCAACAGACCCACTTGTGAGCATCCTTCCTCCATGAGGTGTTGAGGGATGTGATCAGCCTTTGAGCTGGGGTGAGAGACGCAGTTCTCTGCTGCTGTGCTCCATGCTCCCTGTGCTGAGCTCAGCCTCTTGGCAGGGGACTTCAACAGACGGTGCCAGGCATTTTGCAGAAGTGAGCCCTGGCTCCCTGCTGAATGCRTTTCTGATCCTGCGGCATGCAGAGTGGCCTCCCCTAGGACTCATCTGAAAGGTGAGCTCTCATCCTCAGAGACCCTGTCTGGGAAGGTAGCTCTGAGACCAGGCTCACTGAGCTGCTTGATGAAGACTAGCAGTCCCACAGAGAGGACAGGGAGCATCGCCCTCCTTGCACCTCACCACATGGATGTGGGATGTTCTTACTGCCTCTAGAGAGGGTTCAGTCAACCTAACCACTAAGTAGCCCAGATCTTCTTCCCTGTGTTAAGCAAGCCCACTCCCTCCCTTCACTCATTCCTGGATCCCATCTATTTTAGATTGTATCTCAGAACTGAGTCTGACTCGTCTGTCTGTTCAGTTAAGGTCCTATATTTTCCACCCAGCACCCTTCTGCTGAAGGTGCTTTGTCACCTGTCCCATGTGACTCGGCTTTGTATGAGTTTGCTTTTCCCCATTTCAGGATTCCTTAGATGGACCTAAATGTATGCTGGCAGCCTTTGCTGGAGCAACTTCTGTTTCCCTTGTAACCTGTTTATTATTGTGTTTATATCTTGTTTCTTAGCCAAGAGGCAGGAGAGATCAAAGCTGCATAGAAAGTAGTTCTTGTTTCTAGATTTGAGCTGGGAGATTGGCTTTCCTAAGCCTCGTTCCTCTGCTACAAAAGCTTTGTTCTCAAGAAGGCCATACTCTTTATATGTTTAAGCTTGCGATCATCTCAGATACCTGTGGCACAGAGTGTCCCAGAACTTGCACGTGATGATCAAGTATGTCAAATACTCTGGTTATGGGTAAGAAACCTCCTTTTGAGAGGAGAGGTCAGAATTAACGCAGAACACAGTGGAGTGCTGTCTCCTTGGAGATGCACCTGGATGATGCAAGGACAGGCTCCTGAAAACATGCGGCAAGCCCCTACGCATGGTGATTAATGCTGGGAGCGATAGTAAGACAGCATGGAAAACTGGATGGGCTCCAGACAGCTTTAGGGAAGCCCAGTCACCATTGAAAATCTTTCAGTGGATGTATGAGACTGTGAGAGGTGTTTCAGATGTGAATTTTCTAAACGCTTGGGCYACTTTCTCTTGGGATGGGAACAAGGAGAGAACGCTGTAGGTCCTCTGGCAGAGGGGGGTATAGATTTCATAGCTTGGAGAGCAGCTGTAAGAGCAGGGAAGGTACTAAGGTAATGCTATGGAAAAAGCTCAAGCGGCCACCAGAASGTATCATGATCAAGCTGAACCAACATCACAACAGGTGGGAAGAGGCAGCATTTTCAGCTTCGACAGCAGACTGCATCTGGGCAAGGTGCGAGAGGAAATAGAAATTCTCAGGGTAGGAAGAAATGTGGGTAATTGATATTTTTAACATTCACGTCCACATTGTAGAGCTGCTAGCTCACCAGGCTAACCCGTTGGGTAAAGGTGGAATAGGCAAGAGCAATTGTGAATTGGGGTTGCAGGCTGTGCTAAAACTCACATTCACTTTAGAGCTAACAGCCAAACAACGTGCTCTGACACACAATTTCGTCAAGGTATTGAAGGGTCTTTTATATACTCCTCAATCCTCAAACAAAACATGGTGATTTATTTTGTAAGCACYTCTCTGCTTTGTGTGAAAAGGAATATTACATTGTAGTGGGAGACTTTGGCTAGGGATACCAAAGAGAGTTTCTCATCAACTTACCAATGATGGCATGCCCAAGTAAGGCAATGATTTTAGATGTCCTTATGACAGGTGAAGACTAGGTTAGGATTGATGGTTGCCTAAAGACAAGGGATCAATTGAGAAACAAATCAAGACATCACTCAGGACAAAAATGCCATAACAGAGAACTGCATGGTGTTATGTAGCCTTTTCTCACAGTGAAATTCTTTAGGGGAAGTATTAATAAAGTATGAGTAAGTAGGAGATCTTTGGAAAGAAGAGAGTTTTTCCAGTTATCCAGAAAGCTGTGATTTAGTACGCATGAGAAGATAGCTTTCAGTAAACTACTTCCTTGAATAAGTSGCCATGTGACAATAGTACTTAGAAATATGAGCAACTAATAAAAATAATGATAAAGCTTGACCTTAATTAATAAAAATAAACCTTGTAACAACTACAGCAACTGGGGGGGGGAGGAAGGGGGGAGGAATAGAGGGACAACAAAATAATTCAGCTGTATAAAAAAGGTCTTCAGTTACTTATTTCACCTCCAGAAAAAAAATAACAATAGCTGGATGTCTAAGGACACTAAAAAGTTGTTTTAGTTATATTTAAAGAAAAAATCAATCCTAGCAGTAATATAAACCTTTTTTCTTGACTGAAATTGGAAAAAAAAAATATCAAAATGAGGCAAAAAAAAGAGAAGTACTCACCAGATATGTCTGTTCTGTATTTGGAAAGAGCAGCATGTGGTCAGAGGGGAATGATGAAGCAGTTTCCAGGCCATTAGCAATTGAGGAGGATCCTTGACAGGATCTTCTCAGAATAAACACTTCTACATTTCCAGGCACAGATGACCTAGAGCATGTTAACGTGGAGGGGTGCACGGGTGCCATAGTGGTGAACAAGCCACCGCACAAAGCCTGAGGCTGCTCGAGGAGATGGAGTAAGTGATGCCGGGGAAAAAACAAAAAGCTCAGTGCTGTCGCCGCGTTCCTGCAAATGGTGTTTTGCAAAGCTCTCTRACCTCAGTGGTGGTGACAAAGAGTTGGCTGCTGAAATCCACGGTTTGCTGATGTCAATTTTTAAATGCATTGGGGAAAACATTTGAAAAAGACTGCGTGAATGGGTGAACAAATGACGTCAGTGACTAGTCTGACAGGCCACGTACGCAAACCAATGAGAAACCAGTGGAGAGGGGAGGAGGGCAGAAATCACAAAGGAATGGAAAAAAAAATATGCACAGATTTATGAAGRGGCAAGGAATTGGCAGACAAAACTGATACCATTTTTGAGACGTGGAAATGATATAGACTCTCAAAAGGAGTAAATATCTCAGTCAAAAATGCCAAGAGGCATTAAAATAAATATATTTTAAATAGAGTCAAAACATAGGTTCTGTTACCATACATATATAGGCAATATTTAAGCTATGCATAGATACATCTAAGAGCAAGAAATACTAGTGACTAACCATCCCCGGGACAACAGGAGGGCTGGAAAGACTTAGGGAGCGGGGCTTACAAGCAACCTCGTGTGAGTTCTCAGCCAGACGCTGAAGCTGATGGCATCTTTAAACAGCTTTTATCCCCATGTGACATTGGTGTGCTTTGTCCTGCTTTGCATAACGAGTTGGAGTAGATGGAGCAAAGACTCCTAACCATGATTCCAGGCTGCAGAAAAATGTTTTGATAGTGAAAAGTTTAGTTATTTTGCTCCTTAAAAAAAAAGGCGAGTGAGCATTTTTGCCCAGTGCCTAAAGTCACTTCATGATGATGGTCTAGATGGCAGTTTAGTCAGGCTGAGAAAGGCACAGTAGGAGTCTGAAGAGATGGGGAARCTGGAGGCCATGTGCATTCAGGGAGATTTCAGTGTCTGCTTGGGGTCCAGCACCTAGACCCATACCCAACTTGGTAAATAAAAAGCTGGAGATTATAGAAATTACAAACCACCTATTTTTTTTCTGTCCCAGGACTCAGAGCAAGGCCAACAAAGGTTGCTTGCTTGTTTGGAGAGTTAGGCAATGTTACAGGAGGGGTTTGAGACCTGCAATGTCAGAGTTGTCTCCCCCCACAACATGTATTACTTCCCATTTAGCAATCTTGAATTTCACCCACCATTTTAATAACCCAGTCACTCAGCCACGAGATCCTTCTGCATCTTTCCACAGGCTGATTGAGTGTTGAGGGTCCTGCATCATTTTTCATAATCAACAAACCTTGGCACCCYATGCTCCAAATTGTTCTGAAGGTGTTGAATGGGAACGACCCTGGGGCAGATGTCCTCAGACACTGGCCGCTCACACCTTCTCTCTCAGTCACCATCAGCCTTGCCACTAGTTTTCAGCCTGGAGAGGGTGGTCTTCCCTGTCCTGGGGCAGTTCAGGTTCTTTGAAAGGTTTTGCCAGTCTGTTTTGTTCCTAAATCCAGTTGCTTTTCATCACATGGGGGGGCTGAGGTGAGTGGTGAATTACTTAGAGCACAGTTACCTGTTTCATGCTGGAGACCATCTGAGTCTGGCACCTGGTACTGAGGGTTTGCTGCCTCCATATCATGGACATGTTCTCAAGTCCTGACGCTTTGGTTTGCAACGGTGGCTTCATCTCATTGCTGCTGAGGAAAAATCTCTTGTCTGGGAATATCCCAAAGCTCCTCTGATGGCAAAACATAAGTTTTACTTTTCTGCTGTGGCCTTAGCTTCCCTAATCGCCCCCATGCCATTTTACAGCATTTTGGCAGCTTTCTTCTCTCCAAGATGCATTTCAAAAAGGTTTTCATACTACCTTTTCTATTTGTCACATAGTTTCCTAAAAATCTGCCTTTTTTAAGGCTSTCAAGTTTAATTTGCTAGTATTTATGAATTTTTCTTCTATTTTCATTTGACTACAGCTTCAGCTTTTTGACAGCTGCCTTTTCAAATCTTATGCGGTAAAGTATAACCCAGTGCTACTGTTCCTTCTAGGAACACTTCATTGATAATAACTCCCACRGGAAGATGACAATTCTATAGTAAGAGAATATATGGAGGTATGTTAGCTGTCCTGTAGTAAGAAATTACATTCAGCGCAGAAGAGTAATCAACAAATAATTTCGTTTTGCAGTGTGTATACAGTAGGCTGCCTACCTTTGGGCAATCATGTTTTTGATGAAATGCCCGCTTTCTGTGAGTACTGCCGGTGCCCACAGGGGAATTTGCATACCCTGAGTTTAAGTCATGAACCTGCGTTAAGTGAATGGCATCTGTTACAAAGGAGTTTGGAACATTGTCGTTTAAGATGCTTGTCTTAYACGACTGTCTGATATATGCCTCGTGTCGTAGTCTTTCCTATCAGAGACCTGTATCTCCTCGTCCTTGCACAGATCTTGTTGATTGCTTTGCTCAAACACTTCAGAATTGGGCAGAGTAKGTTTTAAATGCCCAAGACTTTTTTTACTGTGCTTATGCAGTCACCATTTTGTTACATTTTGGTGTGACTTTTCAAGCAAGCTTAATTAGTTTCCACATCAGCTCAAGATGATTTTCACTACATGGCATGTTCCTTAATGCTCAAGTTTCATGCTGACATCTTGAGAAGAAGGTGGTCTGAGGACAACTAGCCATTTCTTGGGGGAGTAATGCATGCGTGGTAGTGTGTGCAAATGCTAATGAAGTATAAAATAATTTCTCTAAATATTCAARATTGCCATAAAAGGGAATTTTCCTGTACCACTGCTGCTAACTACCATACTGCAGCACCACTTGAATTTCCTCTGTCTTAAAAAAGAAAACAAAAGGTGCAGCTTACCACCCCCAGAAATGGTTGGCTGCCCATCAGAGAAGTGGTCCCTTGGGTTGTCCAGAGAGCTTCGTGTCAGCACAGCCCTGCAAAGGAGTGAACCCGTATCTCAGGTGCTTCCCTCTCCCACGATGGCCCAGCACAGCGAGCCCTGGTGCCTGGCCAGTCGAGGAAAGCAGAGTCAAGCCTTTGGCCAGGATCAGTGTCTTTCCATACCTTCCCCTTGCAAGGCGTTCATAAACCAGGACGGATTCTGGCTTATTGTAGCTGCTCTTAGAGCTGGTTTGTCCCGGCAGAGTGGCATGATCACTTTTAGCTCCTTTGCTGAACAAGAGCCTCTTTATGTCTGTCTGAGCACCTGCCTTCCCTGACCAAGCATTTCTATCAGTTTTCCTTAGAAATGCTTTAAGAGCAAACCTAGAGCTCCCCTTAGGAGAAAAATAGTCTCCAGAGAGAGAAGCAGCTGCCACAGCAGATCTCCCCATCTTCATCCCAATGCCATCCGCAGTCATATATGTCAAGTTGAAAAATTGACAAAAAAAAAAAAAAAAATTTTAGGGCAGGGTTGCAGTTCTTGGACAGGCTGGCCACTGAGCTAGCTTTTCCATCTGTCCGGAGGGGCCTTGCTGTGGTGCCATCTGCAGGCACAGTGTCTGGATGCAAAATGAGGATTTAGAAGAGCTGTGCTTTTTTAGGAGCTTATATGAGAGAGGAAACCAAGCCCTCCAGGCGGTCCAAAGGCTGCACAACTTGTTTGCCACACTCACTCTCCCTGTTTCCATACAAGAGCAACTGTGTTTTAAATTCTGTGATTCCTGGCTTGCATCACCTAGATACCATATCATTTTTCCAAGAATTTCAAGCAAGATTGTAAGCTGGTTGAAATAGTATTTTAAAACACAGTGAACCTTTATCTGAGACATTCCCAGCAATTGTTGGTCTGAGAGCACATACACTTCCTCCACCCCACCCCCCAGGTTGTATGAATTTGCTCATTCCCACAGTAATTTGATCTCAGGTTGTATAGGGCTCGCTCTTGTTAAATAAGAGAAGTTCTTTGCTCTAGATGAATTTTCAGGCAGCCTTATCTTGCTTAGGAAACATAAGGCTTTTTAGAGGAAAATGGTGACTCGTTGAAATGTTCCTACTTTGAACCCAATTCAAAGTATCTTTGTTTTACATGGGAAAACAGGCATCCCCCCCAACAAGGTGTTTCGGTAGCCTCTCTGCCCTTCCAGATTATCAAGCAAGGCGCTCGCTGGCACGCACACAAATACGCAGGCAGCAGCACACAGGCCAGCCATTGAAAGCACCCAAGCGCAGCAGTCAAGGACAGGATGGGACCAACCCAAGACTCATTCGTAAGCCTGACAGGCCTGTGGGCTACACCTCTCCCCAGCAGAAACACAACTCCGTGGAAGGGCTGCCTGCAGTTAGCCCCAGCATCAGGCAGCTCCCGTTCAACTCCGAAGTTACCTAAAGCTCCCACGGGGCCATTTGTGGGGTAAGCCAGGTATTGCTGCTGTCCCAGGGCTAACAAGCTGCTYGGAGTCCCAGCTCCTATCCAGAGGCAGGTTATTCAACCTTCTCTTTGCAAAGCAACTTTGAGTCATCGCCCTCTAGTCCAGTAAACGTTTAATTTTTACGCAGCCCAACCGCTGGAGATAAGCGGCTCCAGGAAACGATGTCCAACATACCTTGATCCTGGGAGCTTAAGTCCTCCAGCTTAAGTCCTTGCTCCAGGTCAGGGTCTAAAGCAGCTGGGGTCCGGACAACAGCTCCAACCCTGCCTGCCAGGGAGAGAGTGACACATCATCTCTGAGACAGTAAATTAAGCTGCTAAAAAATGGAGGGCCACGCAATTTCGTGCAGTGCATCGCTTTTCTGCCCCAGTGCTCGTAGGTCACAGRAGTGTCAGCCCCTGCCTGGCAGCATTCGTGCTTCCAGGGGGAGGTAGCGCAGTCCCTGGCAGAGGGCTGACACTCACCTTGCAGAGATTTGCTGCTCAGGAGCTTAACTGCAACTGCCCCTCCTTCCGCATAGAATTAAGCCAGAATTAAGACTAGCTACCACCATGGTAACACTGGCCTCCGACACGTCCTTAGGCAGCCATTTCCTCTAGGGCAAGTYGATTCATTTTAAACGAGGTAAAAAGCAAATGAAAAATCCTCTCTGTAACATTTCCACTAAGGCAGGGGGAAGGAGAAGAAAGAATTCCTGTTTCTTGTGCCACTTTGCCAAACCAAATGCAAAAAAAAAAGGCGTGGCTCAGCACTTTATCCTGCATACACCCACCAGACAAGCAAATCCAGAGAGCTAGAAGGTGGMTGGAGCAGCGGAGCTGCCCTGCATTCTACCATGCAGCAGCCCTGCACCACACCTTATTTTGGTTCTCGGGCAGGAGCCTCACCTCTGGCACAGGCAGCTCCCCAGCCTGCATACCACAGCTCTGCTCTCTGCAGCCTGGCACGCCGCAGAGATGGGCACTTGCTGCTCTTTGCAGGTCAGGTACTTCAGGACAGCACTGTGCCTGTGCACGACCCAAGCTGTCCCAAAGCATCTTTCCTGGCATTTCCCATGTCTCTGCCGCCTGGGTTCACAGCTGCAATATGGTGGCCGTGTAGCACTGCTGAGAAGAGCTGTCCCAGCAGTTGCAGCCAGGCTGGCAGGGCCCATCTTAAAGCAGGCACCTAAATTTGCTTGTTACCCCCCACTTTCTCCCATTTCCCACTGACGGACAGACAAGGCAATTTCAGATGGTGATCACTTTTATTGATGTAAGGTGGTACACAAACAGATCAGTTTCTATCAGCCTCTCCACCTCCCCCAGGCTCGGGGAGAAGTTGGAGGAGTGGGGGAGACAAGGGAACAGAACTGGCCTCTCACTGCAGGATGCAGAGCTAAGCGGTGGTGAAGAAGGGCAGGGGCTCCAACAAAGGAGAGTCCTGCTTCCCTAGGCAGCAGGGGGGCTGTGTGCTTGGCTCACTCCTTGGATGCCATGTGGACCATCAAGTCCACAACACGGTTGCTGTATCCATACTCGTTATCGTACCTGGGGACAGAAACAGAAGTGCTGTCAGGACTGACCCRTTTCTTGCATCCCCTTCCTCCATTGCTCCTGCTCCTCTGCCTCACCCCACACAACTGAACCAGGCGGCTTCCCATCCACTTCCAGTGAAGGAAGTAGGAAGCATCCCATACACCCTCCAAATAAGAAGGCTATAGGCACACTTCAGATAAGAAGCAATCTCACTCCAGAGACTTTTAACATGTTGGAGCCACCCACTCAGCWGGGGTCTGTGTATCCCCCTGCATTGCCAACCTGGCAGCAATGAATAGGACAGAAGTCTGTAACTTGCCTTCCAGCCCCTACCCCCCAGTCTCCCCCCCCCCACCGCCCAGGCTGTGCCTACCAGGAAACCAGCTTGACGAAATGGTCGTTCAGTGCAATGCCAGCACCCGCATCAAAGGTGGAGGAATGGCTGTCACCATTGAAGTCACAGGAGACAACCTGGAACAGAGAGGGAATTGCAACACATGCAGCTACCCACAGCCTGAACCAGAAGTGCCCAAATTAGGATCCCAGCAAGGCTGCTCCTGGCAGAAAAATGAGGCAAGCGCCAATAATCACAGGCCAAGAGACCAGGGGTTACTTACCTGGTCCTCTGTGTACGCCAGGATGCCCTTCAGGGGCCCATCAGCAGCAGCCTTCACTACCCTCTTAATGTCATCATACTTGGCCTGAGAAGAGAGATGCATTTAAGACTGTCAGATGCCAACTCACACAAAATGTCTGCCGTGGGGGGCAGCATAGAGAGACACATGGAAGCACCTTGGCAGCAGTCATGCATGGCAGGTGCTATTTTCACAAAGATCGAATCTTCTTAAGGAAAAGATGAATGCAGAGGGCAAATTCCACGTAAAAGAAGGAGTTTAGAGGAAGCAGGGGCAGGTCTGGAGGTTGTTAGGGCTTGTCCACAACACTTACTGGTTTTTCCAGACGGCAGGTCAGGTCCACAACAGAGACATTGGGGGTTGGCACACGGAAAGCCATTCCAGTAAGTTTCCTGTGAGAGACTGAGTCAGCAGGGAACTGCACCCGGCATCCCTCTGCCAGCCCTCCATTCTGCTAGGGACAGGTCAGAGWCGGCCAGGCACCAGCTGCCGCCTCCTGACACCCAAGAAGGGACAACACTCACCCATTGAGCTCAGGGATGACTTTTCCTACAGCCTTAGCAGCYCCAGTAGATGCTGGGATAATGTTCTGGGCAGCACCTCTGCCATCCCTCCACAGCTTCCCAGAGGGCCCATCCACTGTCTTCTGTGTGGCTGTGATGGCATGGACAGTGGTCTGGGGGAAAGAGAGCACAGCAGTAAGAACACAGCCAACACTCCAGAAAAAGCATCCCAGGGGACACAGGGAGTACAGATGCTTTTCCTCTCACATGAGGGGACCTGGGGATAGGGCACCCTCCTGAGCAGCAAGCTCCAGACCTACCATAAGACCCTCCACGATGCCAAAGTTGTCATTGATGACCTTGGCCAAGGGCGCCAGGCAGTTAGTAGTGCAAGAGGCATTGCTGGAGAAGAGAGAAGGGAAGGCTCATCAGCCAGAGGCAACACATCTACAGCGGTGTGATGAGACCCCATGCAGCTGGTGAGAGCTCCAGGCCACAGAGCATCTTCCTCTCTCCTTACCTGACAATTTTCAGAGACTTGTCATACTTGTCATGGTTGACACCCATCACAAACATGGGAGCATCAGCTGAGGGGGCAGAGATGATAACACGCTTAGCACCACCCTTCAGGTGAGCCTGGAAAAAGAGAAGGAGATTAGATAACCCAGAATCCCTCCAACAGCTTACTTCTTCAGATAACATCTTCTCCCTCCCAGCCCCATCTCTTCCCCATCTTGAGCAACTCTGGCAGGAGCAGCAGCATCTCTTCTCCCGTGTGCCGCTGTGGCATACTCACCCCGGCCTTATCCATGGTGGTGAAGACACCGGTGGACTCCACAACGTATTCAGCACCAGCATCTCCCCACTTGATGTTGCTGGGGTCACGCCTGAGGAGGGACAAAACTGTAAGAGCTGCTCTGCAAGACACCGGCTTTCATCCTCCAGAGGGGCAAGAGGGAAAGAGATACTTACTCCTGGAAGATGGTGATAGCATTGCCATTAATCACCAGTTTCCCATTCTCAGCCTTGACAGTGCCCCGGAAGTGACCATGAGTAGAGTCGTATTTGAACATGTAAACCTAGCAAGGAGAGAGCGGGGAAGGTCAGGCACCCCAGCTGCCATCTCCCCAGCCATTGCTCTGCCTACGCCACAGTCTCAGCTCCCCACCTCCTCAGTGACCTTGTCCAACTGCTACGCTGTACTTCGGCTCTGCCGAACCTCCCAGCCCTGTGCCTCTACCCCACGCGCGGTTTTCCTGGGAAGCTACTAGAACAGAGCCAGAGGAGCCCTGCTCAGAAAGGCCTGGAGGGGGCACTGCAAGGCAACTCACCATGTAGTTCAGATCAATGAAGGGATCGTTGATGGCCACCACTTGGACTTTGCCAGAGAGGACGGCAGCCCTGGTGACCAGACGGCCGATGCGGCCAAATCTGGGGAGAGAGAGAGAGAGAGAGAGACGGGTGAGGAGGAGCTACAGGGAACCTGCCGGGCTGGGCACGGCCCGCTGCCTTCCCTCGGGAGCATCCGCCACTCCCTGCCCGGCGGGGCGGGAGGGAACCCAGCAGCCACGTCCAAAGGCCGAGGTGCCTCTGTTAAAGATTAAGAGCGACCCCCACACCGGAAAGGTCAAGCGCTAAATTTATTAAGGGCCCCGGGGATCCGGTTACTCCTCGGCCCGGCGGGAGAAGGTCACATCTCCCGGGCTGCCGCCAACACGCGATCCACGGAGCGACCTCTCGGCCGGGGGCCGCAGCCCGCCGGCGGGGTGCAGGGACCCCCGGGGG
>JASVER010000050.1:6246856-6276990 GCA_030449065.1 Oceanodroma leucorhoa | reverse complement strand
CCCAAACTATTCTATGATTCTACATTCAAATTCCAGCAAAAGTTACTGCGGGGGGGAAAAAAAAAAGAGGCAAAAAAAAAAAAGCACGCTAACATCCTTAATGCCTTAATGTAGCTCACTGTGATGGAATGGGAGGAAAAAAGCTAGGCCAAAGCCCCTATTATTAATATATACAAAGCACAGGTCCAGAAGTCTTGCATACGCCCTTTCAGAATGCACTGTCCAAATGCAGACAGATGGAGAACAAACCTGCAGCATCCAGGTGCTTCCACATCTAAAGTCTGAACGRTACTTGGCATGTTGCTATGTTTAGAGCTCCAGAAATGCTGAGGAGRGTGATGGTGGCTGCAGAATCTTTTCTGATAAGCTCCTGGTTAGCCTGGAGTGAGAGTCTTGCTCTAGCATTACCACTAGTGTGCATTAAACTGATCATCTTTGTGGTACAGAAATAATAGGGCATTTCAGTAAAGGCTACACATGGCTTACACGCAGATGGTTCTTTAGAAATGTGGTGTGAAGAGCTCACCAGTGTTCCTGCAAGGCAATTTTGGAGAGAGGGGCCACTCTCCACTCCAGCTCYGGGAAAAAAATCCAAATATTTCTGGGGAATATGCAACTCCCTGAGGCAGCTGAGCAGGTCACATGCCCAGGCACTGTGTACAAATGGCCAAGATAAGCAGACACAGCTTAAACCTCAAGGGCAAAGCCACAACGATGGAGCRGGAAAACCACAGGAATGGAGTAAGGCAGGGTGCACCAAATCCAGTGGAAGGTAAAATGAAGATACCACTGAAAGTACATGACAGAGGCAGATAAGTTTCTACTATCTTATTGAGGGGGAAAAAAAAAAGCGCCTATGTCTGCGTGAGTGAAGTTACAGCTTGGGAAAAGGAGCAACAACAAAAAAAACCCCCAAACCCAGGAAGCAAAACGAYATCCTCCCAGATTCATGGGATGGCTCCTGCACTATATACTCTGTAATCAGCACCCTGAGCAAGGCATACACACCTTGCAGACAGAGCATAAATGTATAGCGGCACMAGCCCTCGAATAAGAAAATGGAGTCCCAGGTGTAGAGTTAGTGTTGAGCAGCCCATGCACACAGAACAAGGACAGGCCTGCATCAACTAGACAGTTGAGATCACCCCAGGCAGGACTGCTGGGGAGATCCCAGCTTCTCAATTGCACACACTGATTTCTTAGCTGAGATGCAAGGGAATAGCCTGGGAGAAGGACCACAAATGTGCATAAAACCCACACGTGGGGAATGTCTCCTTCCTCAGCTGTAATGCAGATCTAAATTGTCACAAAACCTWTTCTCTAAGAAAAGAGGGAAAGGAGAGGGGCCAATCACAGTGTAATAAGACCAGAAGCCTTAATTTATACATATTTATTCATGTATTTTTAGGATGAAGATAGAAAAAAAAAGAAAAAGGGACCTAATCCAGGTTATGTCAGCATTTGTCACTTTGCCATGTGAAGAATATGATAGGAATCTGTTACAACCACCGTATACAAGCTAGTTTCTTGTAACAATTCTTAAGAAACAGACTTGCTTGTCAGGAAAACTAGGATTACAACCCACCTGGCAGTCCGGAATCGCTGACAAAGTTTCTCCACCAAGCTCTCTGTCTGTCTGTCTTTTGTAATATATGAGAAGAGATGTCTGCCAAGGAAAAAAAATGGCAACGTTGAGAGCCCAGAGAGGAAACCCCATTTCTGCCTAGACCATGGGCTGCTTGCAGCTATCCTATCCAGTGATCAGCTGGGTTGGTCCTCCAAAAGAAGACAAGAGAGCTCTGCATGCCTCAGTCTTGGTTCAGGAGAAGCTATAAGCGTATATATATATTCCAAATAGTAACCACAGTCCCTGCTGGGGGACAGCTGCTGTGACATAACATATAACTAAAACTGCACATTTGCATAATAGCACCTGCCTAGGATCAAACTAAGAAACCTAGCTGAAGCAAAGACCCTTGCAGGTCTGGAGTGAGAAGKGCTAATGTCTGTGCAGGGTCTGAGGTAGGAGGGACGCTGAAAAGGCTGCAGTGTCAACTTTTGGTCAGCTCCTTCCATCCAGTTTTAAGAGCATGCAACACCTCCAGACAATCTCCTCACTTCACAAGTTGTGCTGGCAGTCTGACAAGCAGACTTTGAGGTGAGTAGGGTGGCATGCGGTATTTTTTTTTCCCCCCCTCAAAACCGTTCCTGTGACTTTTTTTTTTCATTATTAGGTTGCTGACAGTGTGTTGCTGTAGTTTGGATCAATGCAAAAGTGAGCGTTACTTTGCACTGGAGTGGGAACAAAGCCTAACAGAACTTAAATGCTAACCTGATCCCACATTTGTCTTAGCTTCTTGAGGAATAGAGAGACATGGACTTTAACACAGTTAAGTACTTCTGCATTTTGCATGATGTCCTCACAGAAATCACTGAGTAACTTCTATTTAWTAAGAAGGTCCTGCTGGCCTCCCTTTTTCTTGTACCAACATTTCTGCTAACTTAAGCTCAGTCAGGTTGCCACTGGCCTTGATATAACTGCTCTAAGCACATCCTTGTTCAGTCTTTGTTAGGTCTACAACCACCACACCAAACTTCTTTTCTAAGATACGGAACAGAGACCATATCCTCAATAGTCCTCCCTTTGCATTTGTTCCAGAATCAATTCATCTTTCTTTAACTTAAGTGACCAGCACCAGTGGCAGCATTCCCRGCAAGCTCTCACCAGCACTACCAACACTTCCCTATACATAAACCAGAAATACTTTGACTGCTAAAATAGCAARTGGAATGCATCTCTAACTTTAGCCATAGCTTTACAGCAGAGGTTAAACAATTTCTAAACATTCAACCTTACRCTTTGTTCTGCTAGTTTTCATCTCAGTTATTACTATAACCCTCTCATTCTGCATGAGTTAGTTCTTTAACAGTGATGCTCCCCCCACTACCCCTATCTTTTTTACACTTCTCTATTCTCCAGTTTGACAAGTATTCCTGGAGCATAAGCCACTGCTTCCTTCCTAGCCCGTGCTTTTGTCCACCATGTCCACCATTTCTGAGCTAAAATGGATCCTCTCCACAATGTAAGCATTTCATATGGGAAAACAGTTCCGTTTCAACTACTATTCCCTTTTTTCCCTGTTTAAAGGATATGATGTGGTGGCTAACTGATGATCAGGTCTTCTTTAAAATTCATTAGCTTTAGACTAATTTAATACCTGTCTACTTTGTTAAATCAATACTGCCTGTTCTSTTATCTGCCAGGCACCTCCAGTTCTCTCCCTGTATATTGCTGGAARTCAGAAAAGTCCATCTATAGCCGTCTTAACCACACTTTAATGCAAGTGCTACACTTACTGTTCTCTAGGTCTGTGGTTAACACCTCCAGTTTGACATTTATTAAAAATTGTACTGAAAATTCCAGAATTATGTCCCATTCTTTTGACATATGCCTTCTTGTTTCTCTGTGATGGTTTGCTTCCACTTCAGACAAACGTCCCCTTCTACATGTGCTGTCAATAGCCACATGCTGTATTTSCCATTATTTCACATTACCCTCCTTACTGAAAGCTGAAGCAAAACATCCATATACTTTTGCAGCCATAAGTTATTTTCAGTCTCAATTTCAGCCTCCCTAATAGACCTTTTCTGTGCCTTGCAATTCCTACCTGTCCAAAATTCCATCCCTCTTCCTAAATATACCCTCAGACTGAAATATTCCAATATGTCTCTATACATACATAGGGAACAAACCAAAACAAAAAAACCACATCCCCAAATCTGTTACCTTAACTACAACTTTACTAAAATTGCTTAAGAAAAAACCCCAGTAGGCCACCAAAACGACAAAGGCGGCAGAGTCTTTAAAATCTGTTGTGTTCTCCTAATGTTACATATCCACATTCCCATGCATAAACCCAACTGTTTTCCTTTTCTAGARGGAAAGTAATTTTGAACGAGCTAGTGAAACTTTGTGGAGTCTCTTCTTACCCCCAACTATGTGGCTTTAGAATTGATTCCCTTCAGCGTGACTCCATTTCAGATGCAGACTGAAAAAGTCACATCAAGGAGAACAACTGAAAAAGCATTTTTTGTATGTCACTGTAGTTTCTCTTCCCTGGATCTGGCACCCCCTTTGCATAAGTGTAGTCCTGGTCAAAAGAGATTTCTTTAACAATGGAATACCTCATAATAGTGTGGAAGGATTCCTCCTCTATGCCGCAGTTAGGATCTGAGAGATGACTGATTATGTCTGGAAGCAGATTATAGATGGCATTACCCTGTGCAGAATACAAGGTTTTACATGAGATACAGAATTATGCAGGACAGCTCAAGTCAAGCCAAATAAGCTGCCCACTTAAAATTACCTCCTTTCTCCCCACCCCAAATCTACTGCCTGAAAACATCAGCTTTTTGAAACGAGCTGTACACAGCGAGCCAAACCTATCCAGGACTACTTGGCTGAAGCTAAGGGGGAAAAAAAACAACCAACCAACAAGCTAACAACAACTGCAACCSTTGGTTTGCAACAGCTCTGCTCTTTGGCAGACATGGATACAGTTTCTTTGCTTTCCAATCTTGTCACAACCCAACACAAAAGCTTCCTGATAAAGCCCCAGTATCATTGCAGCTTCTCAGACAGTAAATCTCAAACTCTGAAGGGCCTGCAGCCTTCACGTTGAATGAACAGCGTACGGGGGCAACATCGCTACTGTTCTTACCTGCTTGGGCTGTAACTGCTTCAATTTAAGTAYCTCAATGTCACACAACCAAGAACAACTTTGAAAGGTTTTGGAGATGATGCATTGCCTGAGCCATAAGGTCAGGGAACTCTGTTGTAAGGCCTAAAGSTAAACTGCAGAAAACTGTTCCCAACCCTGTGCTAGGCGTACACAAGAAAGAAAAGGGACAAGGTACTGATTTGGAGCCTGCCTTCTGATGTGAATGGATGAGGTCAAATTCAGCAGCATCAGGGTTGAAACAAAACCCGTGTTGCAAAATTTCCTTTATCTACCCTCATTTAGGCAACAAAGAGGGACAGACAGCTGCTCTACACCGCTGACACACCTTCTCCAGGACTCAACTCTTGTGTCATTGACCCAGCCTCCACCAGCCCTTCCCCACTCTTGTAAACTAAGGTCCCTTAGAATCTACTTGCCTTGTTAGAGAGTTCACTGAAAAAGTTCTGAGCCACTCCCATGATTGCGTCCTCTGGGTCTATAAGCAGAGTTGCCATTTCGCTCACTTGGCCCTTCACCTTTACCATGTCTTTGAGGATGAGGTGAGTCATCACCAGTCCAGCCGTCTGCCTCACGCTTGGGCAGGGGTCCCGCAACCTGACAGAAGCACATAGTTACCGCAGAAAGCAGCTGAGTGAGTATCTCTAAGTTACTGAYACCCATGACAACCTACTCCACAGCSCAGGTCTGTTGTCTCCCTGCACTGACACCTTCAAATTTGGTTTCCTGGGTCATTCTCACCTTCCCAGTGAGGCCCASTGTCACCTTTCCCCAGAGCTCTCATCACCTGTGCTCTCCCAGCAATGAGTGTAGCATTACCTGGCATAGAGATGCGATGTCCAAGGCTCCACCAGGTTGGGGAAACGGATGGCCAGATCTCCCGCTGCAATAATGAGGTTGGATCTCACACCAGGCAGAGCGGACTTCTCCATCATAGTGAACAGCAGGCGCAAGTGGGAGTCACAGAACTCAGAGCTGACGAGATAGGGTACAGAAAAGAAGGCATAGATACCAAAATTCCATTTCTCAGAGAGCAGTGAGACAAAAAAAACCCAACCCAACCCAAAATCTAGGAACGCTCTTTTGTGTTTGTTTTCTCTACAGGAAAGGAGTTGCAATGTTAGCTTGTGCTCTAGTACTAGGAAGGCTGGGAAGAGAACACCGGCACGGCTAGGCATTACCTGATCATGCAGATTTTGCCAAGACTCAGGGCTGCAGCAGCTGAGAGCGCCGGATCACTGTAGAGCCCAGGGTTGTTGCAGATCTTGAGCACCAGTGGAACAAAGGCAGAGAACAGGTGCTTCCCTAGAGAGTGGGGATAAAGACCGCAAGTATGAGAGCACTGTTTGCGCATGCCTTTAAGAACGATTACTCAATTTATCCCAGAACTCCTACAGACTATAGAAACTGGTTGACTCACTTTCACCATTGAAACACCACCTCCAGAGAGGCAGAGCAAAGAAACAGATTGCCTACACAGAAACTGACACCGGACAAAAATGACAGTGTTTCCTTCTGAAGGAAACAGCCTTCCTCCTTCTGGATCTGTTGCCCACCATACCTGTTCTTTCATACAGGCAGACAGAGCCAGTGCTCCTCGGTGGCAGCCACACTTACCATCTAGAAGTTCTGTCTCACAAATACTGCGGATGAGCTCAGCCTCAGTGTCATCAGCTGAGGCTCCCACAAGGCCCAGCTCCTCCTCCATAGAGGTCTTGTTTCCTGTGCTCTGTGCAGAAAAGAAGATTGTAAAAAGACGACAGGCAACAATAACCCCTTCCTTCACGAAGTACTCGTGTCTCGGGCGAGAGGTGCATGCATGCACCTCTTTGTGCTGTCTGTGAGCAACCAATACCCTCAGACTGAAATATTCCAATATGCCTCTATACTTTGGAGTAAGGCTTTCGGGGGGGGGCGGGGAAGGAACAAACCAAAACAAAAAAAGCACAACCCCAAATCTGTTACCTTAACTACAGCTTTACTAAAATTGCTTAAAAAAAACCCCGTAGGCCACCAAAACGACAAAGGAACATTACCAGCAGCATGACTAGAGTGGAGAACAACAGACTGACGGAGAGTTTTATAACCCACTTTTCCCTGAGGACTGAATGAAGCTGTGAARGGTAGCCCAGGATTTGCCAGTCCACGTGCCACAGAACACCAATGAAAAGAAAGCCTAAGCTACTAAGCTATGACAGACATAGGACACATCTGCCATCGATGCCCAAGTCTGGCACAACTTAAGGGACATGCAAATCCTAAATGCAAGAAGTTCAAAGCAGCCTTTGAATTGCTGGTCTTGTGAGCAAGATTATGGGAAACCTTATAGCCAGGCAAAAGCAATGCAAGGGAAGAAAGGAGACATGGGCATTGCACGAGGACCACTTCTGCATCCAACTGCTGCTTCTTGGAAAATCTCATAGTAACCTCCTCCTGCGTGGGAAACGGTAGTGACACTGATAAGCAGGGTGGATGAGGAAACAAACTACAAACTTCTCTGGACATAGCAGTGTAGGCATCTAATAGAGACTGGATACCTAGGGACAAACAACTTTTTTCCCAATTCTTACCCAAGAAAGTCAGCCTCACTACACTCTGGAAAATGTTCTGAAGTAGACCTGAACCAAACAGGGTATTTCTATCATACAGATCCCATTAAGAAGGCTRCTATTAATCTTTCATCATTACTACCCGAGAGAGGATAGGACCCTCAAGCCCTATGGACCAAGGTTCCAGAAGCCCTTTTCCAGAACTCAGGGCACAAATGGGTGTTCTTCACCTCTAGCAGCAATTGCCAAAGATTGCACTGGTAAGAAAGAAGGTGATGAGTGGAAAGGAAGCGTTTGCCTGAAGCAGGAAGATAAGCATGGCCAGGACATCACCCTTCATTCCCTCCCATCTGCCTGTTCAAAACCCAAGAACAGTATGAGAGTTTAATCGAACAGGGTCATTCAAGGACCTCAGCTCTCCCTGTCAATCCCAACAAACATATGTCCATTTCTATTCCCAAAGCGTGCATTACCCTGGACCTCATGCATCCTCAGGAGTGCGTTCTCCAGAAGTTTGCTCTGGCAGTAGCTGGGACACTAGAAGAGCTGCTCACAGGAAAAAAGCCCTCAGTTCTCACCTGGGGTCTCTGCTTCTTTGTGCTGCTGTCAGAAAGCTTCTTGGTTTTCTCCTCCTCTCTGAGGATGCGGCGTCTGCGTAGCTCTGCACTCACTGACAGTTCCAAATATGCTACCTGCTGCAGTGCCACCTGTCCCACAAGGGACACCAGGTGCATCAGCAGGAATGTGGGGAGACTGCYAGCATCATCAGAGACTCTTCTGGGAGAAACCCCTGGATCTAGTGGAGACAAATTACTACAGTTCAGTGTTGATCTAGACCTCTTCCCCCATCAGTTACTGCCAAGTCTCACTGTATAACCCATCTCCATGCTCCACAGACTCCTTCACAGCACTCGCACCCTTCCACGCCAACACCTYCACTAGCCCCCCTCAGCTCTGTTCTCCTCCTGCAGTTACTCTAGGCCACCTAATCGCAGCACTAGAAATCATGGGTACAGATTTCCTTCACCAGCTTTTTTCACTCACCASCTTTCTGCCCATCAGCCTCCTGCAGCTTCTCCAGAGCTTGCTGACTGCACACCTGAAGGATGTGAGCACATATCTCCTCTGCCCCTTCTGCTAGCTTGTAGATAAGTGTTACCGCTGCCTCCATGAAGGGGATCCAGTGACCACTTGGCTGGGCAAAGCCTKATGAGAAGAGGGAGCCATGTACCACACATACCAGCAACAACACAGGCTGTCTCACAGCCCAACTCCATCTCCTCCAAACCTACTGCTGACCTGAGCTCACCTTTACTCACAGTCTCACTCAGGCACCCAAAGAGCAYGTGGTTCTGTGGCAGTCGAAAAGGTGCATTGTTCTTCTCCAGTGCTGGCTGCAGAGAGAACAGATGAGTTACTCTTACCACATAAGAGGTCCCTCCATGCCCTTCCTGGTACGTAACCTTGCTATGTGCACAATGCTAATCAAACCCATGCTAGGCCCGTGGCTGGGACATCCAGTACTGCTCTGCAGCTAAACACACAGCAGGGACATTACTGTCACTTTTTAAGGCATGGTGGCAGCACTCGGTGGATTTAAAGCTTGGTCAAATGATGATCCCAGGCCAACCCAGACAGAACCGCTCTTTCACTTTAAATCAAAATAACTCTTTTGAAATTTCAAAGTGACTCTTTTTAAATCTGATATTATTTACTCATTCTCCACAATGAATGACGAGGGAAACCTTTAGAGCCTCTTCAGAGTTATCAACAGTAAGTCAACTAGACACCCTTGCCTAGGGGTACTCCAGAACCATGAGGTTTTGTTTAAAAGCAAAATATCATCAGTAGAAATAACAGAGGATAGCTCTGGATCCAACACCACCTCACACTTAGGCTGTTGCATATGCTCTGTATCAGTCCCACCACATTTTAGGTTGGGAATAAGATAACCCAGAAAAACTACTAAACCAAGTATGACAATGCCCGAGATATCCCAGCACATCTATGGCTGCCTAATCAAGGCATACTTGACCAAAACAAGCTACTGCTTGAGGATTTACCAGCTTTCAGTAGCTGGAAACAAAATTTCTCAATTCACTACAATCCTCCTCTCTGTACTGAATTTCTGGTTGGGGGGGGGGGGRTGGGAAGGAAGAGCTACCGTAGTCATTCAGGTATCTACAGTTCAGTCCCTTCTCACATACAAACTTAACTGCAGAGTTAAGTCAACCTAAAATTGAATTACAACTGTCTTCAGAACATTTAAGAATGTTGTAATACACWTTAATTCATGAAGGTCCTGCAGTAACATCCGCAGTGGAAGGGGCAAACGCAGAATGACGGTGCTGTGTGAAGGAATCCTGCTTTTATGCTGGAACTCCTGAACCAAAATGCCCTAAATGCTTGAGTCAAAAAACAAAGATGGGTTTTTTTATAGTGCATTAATAAAAAAAAGTATAAATTGTTCCCCAGACAAAGAAGCCATTGACTATCATGTTGTTTAAGTACAACATGGACAGGTTTGAAAACATTTCATGTTTTATATTCAGCTGTACAGGTGACAATTCYCAAATATCAATTAATAGGGAGGGCAAAAGAATCACACCACCAGAAAACATCAGTAGAGGAAAGGGCGTCATGGTTGAGGAAACACAAATCAGCTTAGATCTGGGAGTCTGAGGAAGAGAATTGAAAGAAAAACAGATTTTCTTGTGCACTGAACTCTTTACTAATTGAATTCAGCCTGTTGCCTAATGAAAATTCTTTTATTATATGTTCACTGAAGTGTAGYAAGCTTTCCAGACAGTGCTGCTGAATGGTCTCAACCTACTTAATTTCAAAATTGGTAAAAACTTAATCATTTCTCTCTCTTTTCAATATGAACCATTCCCCTCCCTTCTTTGTTTCTGGATAACTCTGTTTCTGGATGACCTCAAGAACAAGCTAAGAGTCTTACCTTAGGGTTATTGGCAAGTTTGGAGATAGCATTGCACACTTCTTGAGCCAGCTGATAGTCTTCGCATACCTTCTCAGACAGCCCTGCTGTCACCAAGACATCCAGATTGCTACCTATGATCTCTGGCTTCCCTCTATGGAATGGAAGGGATGGGGGTATTACACCAGTTGCTGCTGAAAGTTTACAGAAGTACACATAACCAATAGAAATACTCTTTGTGCCTTGCAGGAGGCAGTAGTTTGAGTAAGAGGGGGAAAAGAAATAAAAATCCCTCCAATTACTCAAGATACAGCTATAGGAGCAGCAAGCAATATTCCACAGAAGCCAGTATAATCCATACTCCACTAAGAGAGGAGGTTCTCCAAAGTGAACAACACCGGGCATACTGTCTCTTTGTAAAGAAAGAAGATTCTTGACTCTTCTTTCTTATCAGAAGACAAAGAAAAATGTTGCAAAACAGAAAAGAGTCCAGCAGCTCAGGACTGGTGATGCGTGACACTTCCTCCCCTACTGTGGAAAAAAAMCCCAAAACAAAATAACAACAAAACCCCCCCCAAAACCACACCCCCACACACCTCCCTTTCTACTTCTGAAAGGTAGAATTATACAGGCCTGGTCTGAGGACTATACAATTAGCTGGATGAAGAAGGCAAGAACAGAATCTAATGTATTTAAAAAGAGAATCTAAAAAGTTCATAAGGGGCATCTATAGGATAAAAGCAAAATCACCTCTCTTAGCAGACTTGTGAAGAAGGCGATGCTGTACTTATTTCACACGCACATACCCATGGACTCAGCACAGGACCTCATGGGATACCCCAGAAACCTACAGTTTTCTTTAAATCCCATGATTTTAGAGAAGGATATTAATTTTGAGATGATGTCTACAATTCTGCTGCAAGAACGTGGGATGGGATGGTAGAAATACCTTGGAAGGAATATCTAATACTCAAATTGCAGAACTGGCTGTAAGCTCCAGAAATGGCTCCAACTCTAGAGCCAAGAACTTTAAGATCATCATTATGCAGGCCTATTTTTGCCTGATGAAGGACTGAAGTAGGAAGAGCAAGAAGAAATCAGCAGGTAAGCTAAATGCCAAAGCGTTGCTGGGCTGGGAAACGGAGGAAATGAAAACCTTATAGTGCAATTATACTCTTTTTGCCCCCAGAACGGGAAGCAGATTCATTTCCCTCCGTGGTAAAGGCTCCAGACATCTCTACTCAGCAGCTTCTCACTGTTCTTATCCAAACACAGACAAAGCTGCAGAGCTGTGACACAGTAAACCCTGAGAAGGGATGGACATTCAGAACACAAAGAAAGTGATGTCGTCATACTCATTCAGAGACCATGCTGGTGGGACCCAGCACAACTATGTTTAATTCCAGGCTTCGTTACCCCATGACTTGGTTACTAATTTTGAAGCTGCTTCAATAAAAATCAACTCCCTGTACACCCTCCCACTCACAGGATTAGACCGGGCCCTGAGCTCACCGTGCCATCATCCCCAGCAGCATCACAGCAGCACGTCGTTCTAGTGACGAGCACTGAGATTTTTCTGTGAATCGCTCCCAAAGCAGCTGGATCACAGCAGGCTTTATTTCATCTTTCTGCACAAACTCTGAGATCTGGAAAAGAAATGCAATAAAACAAGTAGGGAGAGGCAGAGGAGGATGGGCTTCAAACCAACAAAGACATTAACTGCAATGACTACCATTTTAAGACATCTAAGATCACCAATACAATCCAAACCCAGGCAAGGCAAGTACTCACTATTTCTTCTAAGCACTGTATCATCCCTAGCGATGCATCCACCATGATGAGAGAGAGAGAATTCACCAGGCCCTGCGCCCTGGCCCTTTGAAGGGGGGAAAAATAAAATAATAAAAAAAAATTAGAAGGTAAAGAAAAAGCAACTGTCACAATTACTCTGCTATTCAGAGAGCAGAGGACATCTGTTAGATAACAGACCTGGTCCTTGGGGACAGAAACACTTCCCCCTCCACAAGCTGGAGGTCACCTAGCTCAAGGGCCAACGAGCATGATGTGGGCTCAAAAGTTCTCCAGGTCACCTAGCTCAAGTGCCAACGAGCATGACGTGGGCTCAAAAGGCCACTGCCTTGTGCACTGCTGCTCCTCCCAGTGCTCAAAAGCCCAACAAGAGGCACTCACCAGCCACTTCCCAGTTTGCTCTTGTCCTCGTTTCGGCTGGGATAGAGTTAATTTTCTTCCTAGTAGTTGGTATAGCGCAGTGTTTTGGATTTAGTATGAGAATAATGTTGATAACACACTGATGTTTTAGTTGTTGCTAAGCAGTGTTTACACTAGTCAAGGACTTTTCAGTTTCCCATCCTCTGCCAGGTGCACAAGGAGTTGGGAGGGGACACAGCCAGGACAGCTGACCCCAACTGACCMAAGGGATATTCCATACCATATGACGTCATGCTCAGCRTATAAGGCTGGGGRAAGAGGAAGGAAGGGGGGAACATTYAGCGTGATGGTGTTTGTCTTCCCAGGTAATTGTTACATGTGATGGAGCCCTGCTTTCCTGGCTGCCGATGGGAAGTAGTGAATTAATTCCTCGTTTTGGTTTGCTTGCGTGCATGGCTTTTGCTAAATACGTATCCCAATGTTTGACTGTCCCACCGCCCAGTGCTCTCAGTGTGGTCTTCAGCAGTCCATTGTATCACTCAATTTTCCCAGAGGCTGGTGCATGATAGGGGATGTGATATACCCACTCAATGCCTGCCCCAGGTGTCTATGAGGGTGTTTCAGAAATGAGTCCCGTTGTCTGACTCAATTCTTTCTGGGGTGCCATGTCGCCATAGGACTTGTTTTTCAAGGCCCAGGATGGTGTTCCGGGCGGTGGCATGGGGCACAGGGTATGTTTCCAGCCACCCGGTGGTTACTTCCACCATGGTGAGYACATGGCGCTTGCCTTGGCGGGTCTGTGGCAGTGTGATATAGTCAATCTGCCATACTTATACTTCAACCACTGCCCTCCATACCAAAGAGGCTTTACCCACTTGGCTTGCTTGATGGCAGCGCATGTTTCGCGTTCATGGATAACCTGTGCRATAGTGTCCATGGTCAAGTCCACCCCTCGATCACGAGCCCATCTATATGTTGCATCTCTTCCTTGATGGCCTGAGGTGTCATGGGCCCACTGGGCTATAAATAATTCACCCTTATGTTGCCAATCCAGATCCACCTGAGCCACTTCAATCTTGGCAGCCTGATCCACCTGCTGGTTRTTTTGATGTTCTTCAGTGGCCTGACTCTTGGGTACGTGARCATCTACGTGACGYACTCTTACAACCAGGTGCTCTATTCRCGCAGCAGTATCTTGCCATAATGTGGCAGCCCAGATGGGTTTACCTCTGCGCTGCCAGTTGTTCTGCTTCCRTTGCTGCAACCACCCCCACAGGGCATTTGCCACCATYCRTGAGTCAGTATAGAAATAGAGCACTGGCCATTTTTCTTGTTCAGCAATATCCAAAGCCAGCTGGATGGCTTTCACTTCTGCAAATTGGCTTGATTCACCTTCTCCTTCAGCAATTTCTGTGACTTGCTGTATAGGACTCTGAGCAGCTTTCCACCTCCRATGCTTTCCCACAAGAYGACAGGACCCATCAGTGAACAGGGCATATTGCTTCTCATTTTCTGGTAGTTTATTATACAGTGGGGCCTCTTCAGCAYRCGTCACCTCCTCCTTGGGCGATATTCCAAAATCTTTGCCTTCTGGCCAGCCCATGATCACTTCCAAGATTCCTGGGTGACTGGGGTCTGAGTAGCCTCAGTGCCTGCYGCCGGGGTCGGAGTAGCCTCAATGCCTGCTGCCGGGGTCGGAGTAGCCTCAGTGCCTGCCGCCGGGGTCGGAGTAGCCTCAGTGCCTGCCGCCGGGGTTGATCTCTGGACGGTATTCCTAAATGGTTGTTTAACCCTAAGCAAGACCTAAACCGCATTCAGGAGACATAGCAATAGGAACTTGTTTAAACATCYCAAGGATATTCAAAATTCTCAAGAACCGTTGTGAAAGGCTTCATGAAGAGGATAGAAGGAGTGTCTGAAGATATGAAAGGGAAGGTATAAGAAGGTGTCTCCCCTGTAAATTGGCTCTCCAAAGAGAAGAGGTAAAAAGAGATAGTTCCTGAAGCACAGGGATGACRGCAGTGCTGAGTACAATCTCATGACCAATAAGTTTATCATACCATAAGCCAGTGTTACACAGTATAGCAAAGTGATAACCTTAATCCATCTCCCAGAGGTGATAAACAGCACATAAATACTGATAAACAGTATGTACAGCAAGGTGTTATATCACACAACTCCAAGAACAAATCYGACAACTCTGAGAGCAAATAAACCAACATTGTGACCAGCAACATGATGAATGCTTATAACAAAWTTGCCGTAACACGCTTTGGTCAGATTTGTCCTTATCTCAACCCTTCGAGCCCCACGTTGGGTGCCGAGAAGGACTGTCGTGGTTTAACCCCAGCTGGCCTCTAAGCCCCACACAGCCACTCACTCACTCCCCCCCCGGTGGGATGGGGGAGAGAATCGGAAGGGTAAAAGTGAGAAAACTCGTGGGTTGAGATACAGACAGTTTAATAGGGAAAGCAAAAGCCGCGCACGCAAGCAAAGCAAAACAAGGAATTCMTTCACTGCTTCCCATGGGCAGGCAGGTGTTCAGCCATCCCCAGGACAGCAGGGCTCCATCACGSGTAACGGTGACTTGGGAAGACAAATGCCATCATGCCAAACGTCCCCCCTTCCTTCCTCTTCCCCAGCTTTATATGCTGAGCATGACGTCATATGGTGTGGAATACCCCGTTGGCCAGTTGGGTCAGCTGTCCTGGCTGTGCCCCCTCCCTGCTTCTTGTGCACCTGGCAGAGGATGGGAAGCTGAAAAGTCCTTGAMTAGTGTAAACACTACTTACCAACAACTAAAACATCAGTGTGTTATCAAMATTATTCTCATACCAAATCCAAAACACTGCACTATACCAACTACTAGGAAGAAAATTAACTCTATCCCAGCCAAAACCAGGACAGCTCTCAACCACAAGTCAAAGTACTATTCTCTAGAGCGTAAGAAACTKAAAATCTCTCTACAAACAAATAAGGCCAGAGCGCAAACTGCAGGAAAGTTGTCTCCGGGCAATACTACCAAGAAGAAATAAGCAGCAGTGAGTGCTTTTTATTGCCCTGATGGTACAAATGAGGGTGAGGTATGGTGCATCTCACCAGGGATCACACTTATCTTAGTGAAAGTGTATCTAACAGGATCTACACGTGGGCAAGTGCTAAGAAAAAAGAGCAAGTGCCACAGCAGAAGGGAGGCACAACTCCTCTCTAGAGTGGAAGAAACAAGCATGCAAGCGATACCCAGCTCCCACCCCCAAATCCTCAATAAGGATCAGCAACAAAGATCCCATTAACATCCTCTCATCTGCCACATGTAGAGATTTGTTACAAAAAGATTTRAGATCGGTCTGAATGAAATACAAATAGAAACCTGTGTGAAAGCACCGAAACGATAATAATAGTAACTAACCTTTATAGTGTGAGGGATAAAGAAACGGTGYATATTGAAAAATCAAGGACACAACTGACAGTAAGAAAATCAGTAACCACTGAGGAATGTGCTGTTTACATCAGAAGCAGAATGCCTACACTCAGATAAGGCCACAGCATGCATGAGTTGTCAGCAAAACCACTGAGCTCTGGTAACAGAAAGATAGCTCTAACTGTAGACCACACTGCATACCATTCCTCTTATTATCCCAACAGGATGAGCAACTACAGTCATAAGAAACCTAAAATGAGGGAACAGACATTGGGCAACAACTTTGCCCACAGAGTGTGAAGCATGCAAGACACTTCGACACGGGATGACTCCATAACAACAGTCAACTCCCAAAGGGGTTGAAATAGCCGTCCAAAAAAATCAGTTCATTGTTGCCAATCAAGAACCCAGCTGACATGATGAACATTCATAACTGACACCCCTTGTTCCCTATCACATAGAGGCCCTACCCAGATATTTGTGCACATGTATCTTGGTGCAGTGCTTTGTACGAGAGTGAAATTTATGAGAACATTAAGYGTGAGTGCCTGGTAACAGTTTCATTTAAAATAATTCTCAGTTTCTCCTTCCATAAGGTCTCACACGGAGTTTTGCTGCATGAATTTCCTACACYTGAATACTATGACAAACCAAAAGCAGAAGCTCAGCAGGAAGCTTGGGATGCTCAAATRTATAAAAACATTTTGGAACTGCGTAAGTGTTGGTAACAGCTCAAAGAGGAAGCATCTTTACTAGCAGACACAAACGTTACGTTTCAGCTCAGSATGAAGCGTGGCAACTTTGATTTCTCTTCCTGTCCATACCCCATTCCCAACAGCTACCCAAAAGAAGAAACAGGGGWGGGGAAARGAAAAAAGGAAARCAAACAAACCAACCCCCAAAACACCCAAAAACCCACCCTCTGATTAGGAAGAGCCATACCTCTCCGAATCCCCGCTAGGACTCAGATAGAGCTGCCTGTAGGCGTTCAGCACGGCCTCCTTAATACCAGGCTCTTTTGACCATATGAGGGGGAGCATCCTGCGGACTCCAAGCAGTGCCTGGGGCACACCAAATTGTGAGACTGTCACAAAGAACTCAATGGCTTCCTGCACCACTGCAGAGAGAAGAACAGTTGTGTTAGTGCAGTTCTTTCCTAATTAAAACAAGTTCATAAGTGTATTGCTCTCACAGCAAGACCTACAAGCATCTAAGATCACCGCTACAGGCTGCAGAGGGCTCAAGTCAGAATGGGGTCACTAGTACAAAGATGCAGATGTCCTGGAGGAAACAGGCACAGGTTAACAATATTACAGCTAAATGTAATACGATACATTTAGGAGAAGAGCACAGAGACCATGTCTGAGAAAGAACAAAAATCTCTTCTGGGAAGCAGTAGCTTTGGAAAAAGAATATCTCATGGTCACAGCAGATAAAAGCAGCTGAATGTAAGTACCAGTGCGATGCTGTAAGCAGAAGAACTGAGCCATTTGATTTATAAATGGGGTAAGGAATAACATATTTGAGTCCAGCTTGACTACTCCGAAATATACTTTCCAGCCTTCTGCTCATAAGACAAGAAAAAAAAACATTAAGTTGGAGAGCATTCACAAGAGAGCCACAGTAGTCATTAGAGGGACTGTACAATGTTCATAGAATCTGACCTCTGGTTAAGTGGGAGCTTACACCAGTATAAGCCTCAGCTTATAAATCTGAATAAAAATCCCCTATCAGACATGTGTTTGTACCTAGACAAGCTGGTATGCTTCCTCTGCCCCCAGTCACACCAGAAGATACACATTTGCAACAGAAAAAAATAAAGTCAAATCTTTAAATCTTTTATTAAAAAACATAAGTCTGAGCACAGACATCCCTTACCACTACCCTCTCACCCAGCAGCATACTGTCTCCAAATGGAGACAAAATCTCAAAAGGTCTTGGCTGTCCAAACACTCAACTGGCCTTCCTTACACTACAGCATAGGACAACAGGGAGGCGGAAAGTTAGTAAAAATCTGCGCAACCATAAAAAAATAAACCAAAACCCAGGCGTTTAAGTGTCAGGTGATGGGCACCCTTCTCAGCCTTTAACATCAAATGACCTGTAAAGACACTGAATTCAGGAGTTCATTTTTGTGTGTGCAAACAGCTAATCCAAACCTTGCTGGGGAAGGCCACACGTTTCTTACGGGTAACATGAGTTCTCAATACAGATGAAGCCTGAGAAGTGTTTGCGTGAAGCTAGGGCGCTCTAGTACCCAGAGCCATCTGTACCCCAGGACTATGCGAGTGGTTGGCAAGTGGATGTGCCAGGGAGGATGGGAGAGGAGGGAGCGGTGCCCCTCCATGTCCCAGCCCCCTTGGGGATGCTGATTCATGATAAGCACTTAAAAAAAAGTCTTAACTGGTTACAGTAGTTCTAAGATTAAATATGAATAGCTCATAAGGCCTACTCAAAGGCCTACTCATCACCACYTTTCACTACAGCACTGAAGAGGACCAGGCAATAGAACTTGTTGATGAGGATCACTTTCAGCTACAGAATAAAGTTTAAGGAAAGGCGAGGCGGACAAGACAAGCTGCTCAGTTCCTCTCTTGTGGCCAGGATAACACCTGAAGCTGCATCAGGGCACTGAGCAGGTAACAGAACCCAGCTTCATTGGCCATGCTTACTTTGGGAGAACCTTGGCTGAGATGATGAACATACATCCCCTCCCACAGGAGGGGGGAGCCTCCATAAATTAAGTTATAACCTTGACATTTAAAAAAATGGATTCCTAAAAAGTCCATTCATGCCCTAACACAACCTCTTCATGACACCCATTTAGATGGTGCTTGCTTTTCCAGTATCCTGGAAGTGCCTGTGACATCTGCTCAGTGAAGAGCAGCTCCTCCAACCTTTTCCCCTTCCCTTGGAGCTCCACCACTCCCACGTCTCCTCTTCAGCAAGGGGAAAGATCTGGAAACTCTGAACAGGGGAGAAAGGGCCCCATGGCTATTTTACACACCTGAGACACAGTTTTCATACATCATCTTGCTGATCAGGCTCAGGGCTTCTGTGATTTTCAGTGAGAAGTTGTAAGCATCTTGCAGATATTGCACCAACATCTCCTGTTTGACCAGCTCTGTTTGAAGCTGCTCTTCTGGTACAACTTCTTCAGTCTCAAGACAACTGTTGCCACGTGGAGGATCCTCACTGCTCTCACCTGGGCATGAACCTGTAGAGCACGAACACTTGTTTGTGAGCAGTACTGAAGGTACAAGAGAAACAGGCACAGTTCAGGGTATTTTAACCCTTCTCTCTCCATCCCACAGTGACACCTTCCAAGAGCCAGGAGACAAAAATCCAAATTCTGCCATTAGACTTAGCTACAAAGATAAAATCTCAGCATGCTGTAGAGCAAGTTCCAGTACTACAATGTGATGCACCAGAGAAATGCCAACTTAATACAGGGGTGGAGAAAGGCATGGTCCAGTTGGGGTAAACTCCATTAAAATACTGAAGGGGTTAATCTGAACTTGACAGCTCCCCAAAGATGGATGAGGCCCTAAAAAGGAATCAGGGCAGAGTAGGGAGAAGGCAAATACTACTACTCCCTAGCAAAGTTTGTGCAAGTGCGGAGAGTTGACAAAGTTAAGAAGATTAAATTATTTAGACGGTAGCCTTTTGATAGAAATGAGCTCAAGGGGATTGGCTAAGAAACCTTATTCTGAAACAAAACCGCCAAAGATAAAGCATGTGAAGTCTTAAAAACATGCCCAGAGGCTTGAGCCCCAGATAAGCAAGACTTTGCTTGAATCAGATACTCGGTCAAGGCCACTAAGGTTAAGTATTATGTGCCACCACCTGTTCAGGAAGCAGAACTCCTGACAAATTCAGACAGGACAGAAGAGTGAGAGTGGATAACATTGGCTTTACTCCACTCAGCAGATATTATGTGAGTTAAAGCATCAGAAATGCACTTTTAGTGGGAACATGGAACTGTTCCAACCAGAAATGAAATAACAGGACTAATGTGATGCAGCGAAAATGCCAGGCCACTAGACGAGCAAATGATCCAGAGATGGTGCATTTCTGAGCCCCGGAGAAGGACACACAGATGAGCCCTGCGGGTCAGAGGGAGGGACAGGGCATTCCACAGGGTTTTGGTCTAGCTCTGGCATCAGCTTGGACTTAGGGAAGAGACAGAGTGATCTGAAGTAGTTACCTGTGTAAAGYCTCTTCAGAATGCCCAGGATTGTTGCCTCCTCATTTTCCTCTGTGGGGCCACTGAAGGGCTCCTGCCCCTGGAAGCGGCACAGGGCCTTCTGCGTAAGGCGGGCTGCACTCCTGGATAATGACATTGCCCAGGAAAAGAACATCAGCAACCCATTAGGGCAAAACACAAGGGAAACCACCCAACTTTGCCCTGAACACCTGGGAAAGCAGCTCCTGCCAGCATCTTTTGCTGGGAGCCCATGTCAATCTCTTCTACAGAGTAATGTTACTGGAAATCATCCCTCTGCCCTGGAGCTCAAACCTTTCTTGAACAGAGAATGAGACACCAATACATCCCTTGAGGTAAATACTTTCTCAAACTATAGAGCTTTCTTACTTGTAATTCAGCTTCCTCAGCAGCCCAGTGATTTGCTCTGATGTACTCTCCACTGTTTCCTCAACTTCCAGCACCTCCTCTTCYTCTTCCTGCAGTGGTTGAAAGAGCTGCTGTGTGGCAGCCTGAACTTCTGGCAGCATCGCTTCCCACTCTTCCTCTCGGGTGATCACTGGAGCTATTAAAAAAAACAACAGAGGGAATGAAGAATACAGARACTCAAATGAGACCATAAATGGGGAAAGAAACTCATCTGGAACTTAGGAATTCTACTTTTTTTTTTTTTCATAGGCAGGCACTATTCCCATTGCTGATCCCACCCAGACTGCAGTAAGAATAGACAAGAACTCTTTGGCATAAAAAAAAGAAACCACTGAGGGTAAAAAAATGACAGGTAAGAGAGAATCATCATTTGCTATTTATTGTTTTGTAGGCAGCACCAGGTCSAAGGCTAATCAAGTTTAAATTAATATCTGACCAAAATTATGGCTCAAGCAGTCCTTGAATGGTTGAAAATGGAAACCTGGGAGGGTACTCATAAGTATTTTCAGTTCTTACCCTGAAAATAGGATATTTAGCTAAACGGACTGTTGATCTAGATATGGACATTCATACGGTCCTTTTATAATACCACTGTATGAAAAACTGTTGTGAGTTTAATCCCAGTTATCTGGCCTCACTGTCTCACACGAGTAAAATCTGAGACAAAAGCCACCACAACCTGGGAGTAAATTGAAGATGAGGAAAAATAAGCCCTGGTACGCCCTGGGAAGGGGAAAGAGGACAAAGGGAAATTACCTGCTGTAGATCTGCCATGGTTCCTCATTTCTTGCAGCTTCTGCACCTCTTTCTTCAGCGGCTCGGCCAAGTCAGTACAGCTTAACTGAAGATGCCAGGTAGAGAAGTAGTATGTTACTTATCCTCCTTTTTCTGAAATGCTAGAATTCTCCTTTATCTTCCACTCCCTGATTTAAGTTGTCAATTCCCTCAGATAACCCTGTTTTTGGAAACTGGAAGAGTAGACTCTGGCCATCCTCCTAGAATGGCAACTGCTGTAAATTGCCAGCATGAGGCTCAGATGCTCAGGAGAAGCTGCAGCTAAACACAAAGAGCTGCAGCTCTGTGCAGAATGTTTTAAAAGACTAATTGGGATCCTAAGGAAAGAAACTCCACAGCAGATTCAAATCAAACTGCTGCAAGTTTTTCCACAATCAGACACATCCCTCCTGGCCTTCAGCATACCCACCAATTACACCAAGTGAGGGAACAGCCAGAGAAAGCAAGATGTGAACCTGGGAAAACCAGAAAGCTCCCACCTRCAGCATGAAAGGCTACACTGTCCCTCCCACAAGACACAGAAAGGCTGCTGCACACTGCAGATATTCAGCCTGCAAACRGACATCTAGCATATCCATCATACTAATCGGAATTACCTTGCAGGAGAAGGGATTGTTGGACAAAAACGCAGCCAGGAGCTGGATCGCATTTTTAACTACTACCATAGATTTGTCTCTGAGACGCCCAACAGCCAGCGATACCACAGACTGAAACTGAGTCAAAGGCAGGGCCTAGCACACAATGAGAGCATAGACAAAGTTATCAAGAAGGCCCAGAGACTCACGAGAAGTTATTTTACTGCAGACATATTAATGTACTAAAAGACACAGATTATAGATTTATAGAAGAGTCTAGGTCTGAAGGGACCTCTGGACATCATCTGGTCCGACCTCTATYGAAAGCAGGGACTTAAATTAGCTGTTATCCAGGGTCCTGTTGAGTCCAGTCTTAGTATACYTAGTGAGGGTGATGTTTTCCCATACCAGTGTCCAAAAAGAGCTTGCGTACTGTGCTCTTCCTTCTAGTCTGTCCCAGTGATAAAGAGGAGCACTTAATTTGTGTTCCCCAGTTCCCTCACCCCTAGGATCTTTGGTCTCTTGGGAAAAAGGAATTGCAGACACCACAGTACACAGGGACAATMCCTTTCTCTGTTAAACTTCAGTCTCTGCAATCAAAGAGCAGRGTCACAGAAAATCCTTTAGAAAACACAACACGGGAAGCGATGACTGAGGCAACGCCATTTGCCCAGCACAGACTTACCTTGCGCTGAACGATTCGAGTGAAAAGCTGCAGCACGCGGCTACGCACAAAGCCATTGATGTCACAGACATGGGCCTGCAGCATATTCAGGAACTGGTCCCGAGTACCACGGGCAGCTTCCTCCAGCTGGTCACCATTCAGCACCTGCACCAGCACTTCTGCCATAGCCGCCAGAACGGCATTTCGCATCATGTAACTCTGCAAAAAGAGGAGTAGTTGAACCAGGAACAGACAAAAAGACATGACTTGATAAGCCAAGGGGAAGGATGGCCCAGAGTTTGGGTCACCCAAGTCCCAGGCTCTAGCCTTAAGCGAATTTCTCCATTACGGACTTTGTATTAACCTTGGGTGAACATGGCTGTGCAAGAGAGAGTAATCCAACCCTGCTATCCAGTTAGGTCCACAGAAGCCAAGAACTGATATGCGAAACACTTACGGCTTTTAAGGGCAGTTTAAGAAAAGGTATAAGTACTGAAGAAAAAGGGACAACAGCTGGGATCTCAGACCAGTAAGCAGTCTCCCATTCTCTGGTATCTGGGAGTCACAGCCAGACAGTAGGTGTCATGGTTTCTGTTTCCTTTGCATCTTTTAGGTAATGGCAGAACCTATTCCAAAGGGCAGGTTTTGGCCAYTTGACCTCTGTGAAAGAGGTTCTGTTTTCAGGCAGAAAACCAGGATAGCAGCACCTCCACCACTTCATTTCTCCAGACAGGTAATATTGTGGAAATGTACCTCCCCATCCAAGTGACGCAGGAGAACGCTCATGTTGGATAGCACCAGAGCTGGAATCTGTTCAGCCAGTTCAGTTATAAAGAYAGCATAACCTTTGATTCCAGAAGCATCACGGGCCAGATCCTGCAGACATTTCTGTCCGATTTCCCTGCACAGAAAGATGAAACAAGGAAAAGGGTGCCTCAAGTTGCTTGGGATAGAAGGACAAGCCTCGGGGTATTTTTCTCACCTTAGCAATTCACCCACCAGGCTTTTCAGACCATACTCTGTAGCCCAGAGGCTCACAGCCTGGGCAAACACTGGGGCTACATGTTCAAAGTGCTGCAGCATCTGCGTGATCTTCAGAGTGGCACCTTTCACACGTGAGGAGRAAGAAAGAGGTCAGGGAGAGTAACTGGGAATGGCTTCAGGAATAAAGCAGAAGAGCAGGAACTCACTGAACATGTGACCACAGTGATTCAGAGCTGCAGCAAGCAGATGTGTCGCAGCCTCCCGTGTGGCCCGGTACTTCTGAAGACAGATACTTGGATTCTCCAGGATACGGTAGCAGCTTCCTGTCATTAAGCTAAAGCCACAGAAGAGAGACAGTGAACCTCACTATCACAACTTGCACCAACACCATTCTAGCACACTGCACTAGGCAAGTGCATTTCTCTCAAACCAGAGAGATTCTCCAGTATCCTTAAAAAACTGAGCAAACAACATCTGAAGTTTAGAGGCCTACATGAAGGAAGAGGTTCCCAAACACATCGCTTTTGCCTCAAGATGGTTTCTTCAGTTTCCCAGTGATCTGCACACCACTGAGGGCTGTAATACCGCCTCRCTGGCAGATTTAACATTTAACCCTCCCTTCCAGAAAACCACTGTRACCCATCCCACCTCTACATCCACTCCACCCCATACCTGACAAACTCTTCTTCCACCACCAAACCACCCCAAAGCTGACGAAGATCCAGCTGCAGCAGCTGCGTGAGCAGCCGTAAAAGCGGCTCCCTCTCCTCTTCCCAAAAGGATCCAGAGATCTTGGTACGATTCTTCTTGTTCTAGAAAGAAGATTATGTGATGCGATACATCAGCAGCTTGACAACAGAAAAAACACCATCGCCACCCTGCTTCCCTCAAAAAAGAAAATGACTGTTAAATTCTACAGCATTAAGAGACATACAGCGAGATGCACGAGACGCCTATATGCCCACATCAAATGACYGTTGCTGTCATCTTCGACCACAGAAGGGAAATTGAGAAATTACTGGCACGCTAAGTACCAGCCAGACACGGAAGAGAGAAACAGAGGGGCCTGGGTATCTGAGTCCCTGCTGATGTTTAGACACATATTGTCCCTTTGGCTGTTTTCCATGTACAATTTCACAGAAATCCCAGTACTCCACATTATGCACTGCTCTTGCCAGCATCATGTTTAAATAAATCCAGCTATAACATCTGATAGATACCACAGAGTTCAGCAAATTTTCTTGTTTTCCTCCCAGTCCCCTCACCTACCTTCCCACCAGGATCCACCTCCACCAAACAACTCTTGCAGGTTTCCATTTCAAAGGCATCCACCAGGCCAGTCAGCAAATAGCAGTTCATCTTGAGAGCGTTGAGGTGAGCAGTGCGGTCTGCACGGCTCAGCCCAGAATCACCCAAGATGGCAGGAAGTTCATTGGAATGATGKGACACCACTGAAGAGAGATAGAAAGTTATGAGCACTCCTTGCCAGGCCCCTCAGCCATCCTGTCTTTTGGAGACTTAAAGCAGTCATCAGATTACCAAAGACATGTGCTCACATCTCACCAGCTGTAACACGGGCTACCCCCTGCAACCCAAACCTYGGATGCGCTGTCCTGTCCTATCCCCAGAGCCCCCCGTCAGCTYATAGAAACACTCACTCAGAGCTGATGCATCCCAAAGACATATTTCCCAAGGATGCGGGGAAAGGGATTTTCTGTCGGCCTGCCCTTACAGCGAACACGCACAGCTCTGCATTGTCCACCAAGATTACAGACCCGTATTACTGGAGTGGGCTGAGGGCGCAACCCAGCTGGTCAAGTCACATTAGCCTTTATATCATCATTGAGCTGCGGAAGGCGAGGAACCTCTCTACTACTCCTGCTTCAGCTGGAAACAGCTGATACCCACCGTGCATCAGCAGCTCTAGGGCGTCCTCCTTGACAGCAGTCCCCACATCTTGGAAATGGCTGCAGGGCAAGCACAGTGCATGAGAACAGCGAGTAAACACCACCAGGGAGAGGCGGGAGCGCCCGGGTGCACCAGCCTCCCCGCAACCCTCCTCCACCCGCCCCCCGCCCGCTGTCCCCGGCCCCGCGCTCGTCGCTCTGTACTCACTGGAGCAAGCTGTAGAGGGGGTCGAAGTGCTGCAGCACCGCCAGCGCGCCCCGCGCCCGGAAGGCGGCACGGAAGGCTGCGGGGAAACACGGAGAGGGGCGGGGGGGACACACACAGGCGGTCACGGCCGTCAGCCGGCGGTGGGAGCGGATCAGGCCGGGAGGGGTGTGGGGGGAGCCTTACCTATGAGGGCGGGCGGCAGCTCGCGGGCGGGCAGCACCTCCTGCACGACGTAGCGCCCAGGGCCGCCGTCCTGCAGCAGGTCGGCGGGGGCGAGGGGCAGGTGGAACTCCCAGGCCGCCGCCATGGCGCCGGCACCTGCCCCACGGGCCGCCGCTGCCGCCTCAGGCGCGGGCACTCAAAACAGCGCGCGCGGGCCGCGCTCGCCCCGCCCCCTTCCCCCGCCTATCAGCGCCCAGCAGCGCAACCGCGCGCCAGCGCCTCGCCCAATCGCCGGCCACCCTTCCCTCATCGACCGTTAGCGCGACGTCACCCCCGCGTCCTTCCGCTTCCCGGCAGCTACGCTGACCGGAAGGGGCGGGGCCGGAGGCACGGGGCGGGCGGCCCGGCGGCAGCGCTCCTCCTCCCCCGGCGGCGGGGGACCGACCGCCCGCGGGGTCACCCCAATGGCGGCGCTGGTGCGGGCGGCGGGGCGAGCCCTGCTGGGCCGGGCCGCGCCCCTGGTGCGGGCCGAGCGGAGCGTTAGCGGCGGCGGGGCGCGCTGGGGGCCCGTGCGGCCCGGCCTCCCCGTGCCCCTCTCCTCGCCCCTGGCAGGGCTCACCCGGCCCTTCCGCATCAAGGAGCCCCCGAAGCCCAAGCAGGTGGATCGGTGGACGGAAAAACGGGCCTTGTTCGGGGTCTACGACAACGTGGGAATCCTGGGTAAGACCCTCCCTGCTCCCCGCTGTGGCCCCAGGGCAGGAGGGGAGGGAGGGTGGACCCACCTGCGGGCGAGCGGCGTCTCCAGCGGCGAGAAGGCGCGGGGGGGGATTGGGGTCGGCCGCCCTGGGAACGGCCTCCTYCAGGGCCTGGCTTCATCCTCTCTGCTCTGCCCCTCCTGTTCTCAGGTGGCTTCCGGATCCACCCGAAGGACCTCATCGTGGGGCCCGCGTGGCTGCGAGGCTGGCGGGGGAACGAGCTGCAGAGGTGCATCCGCAAGAAGCAAGTGGTGGGAGATCGGATGTTTGTAGACGACCTCCACAAACTCAACAAGAGGATCCGGTACTTGTACAGGCGCTTCAATCGTACTGGGAAGCACCGCTAGGAGCAACCGTGGGTTCGGCACGTGGAGGCTGGTTCTGTGGCATCGCAGTCAGATTAAAGCTAGCTTTCACACAGTTGGGTTCCCAGTGCTTTCTGCAACCTTCGCTGCGCATTTCTGGCCCAGACCCAAGGTCCTGCTGCTGCTCCAGGCCTGAGCTCCCCTGTACCGGTTCTGCCCCCTCAATCATTTCTGACACGATTCTCACAGACATCTGTTCTAGCCTGCATGCCTGAACTTGGCCCGAGAGTCCTCTACTTTTTGGCCAGGCTTTTAGCATCCTTGTAGTCTCTGTGAGCGCCAGGCTCTCACGTCCTACTTGACAGTTTCAGTACATGCCATCTTAGGTTTTTCCTCATAGCCAAATTTTCAAGTTAGTGATAAGAGTGCCTGCCCCCTTGCCCTCCATTTAGCTTTGATTAATATTAACCGTGAATGATCCAAATTTAGTTGAAATACATCAAAACCTGTCTTTGGAACAGGATTTGTCTCTGCTTCACGCTGATGATGACTTAACCCCATGCTAATGACACTTACTGACCACGTGGCCTTTCATTTATAATTTATTTATAATATAATTTATATTAAGGCTTTGCACGTAACTGTTTTGAAAAACTCCAGCTTCTAGTTTTCTAGAACTGTTATTCGTTCCTTTAGAGGAGAAGTGATGGTGAGTCAAAGCTGGCATCCTTCTAGTCCAGCATGACAAAGACCATTATACACTTCAGAAAAATCTGTACGATGAGCAGGCATCTGCCTATTTCTTCTCCTTTAGTTGTTAATTTGGCTGACTTTATGTGTCCTGTTACAGAGCAATGCTACTCTGTCTTCAAAAGCACTTGGTTGGAAGTGGCAGGGAATGAAAAGAACTTTGTTTAGGTCTAAGCCTGAGAAAGGTGAAGCCAAAGTCTCTGCTCAAGCAGCTGAAGTCCATGTTCTCAGGAGCAGGGTGGCAGACCTGTGGGACTCTTGCCAAAAGGTGTTGTGATTCAAGTGGAGACTGTGCAAGCACCTGGAAGAGAGCAGCTGAGGGTTATTACATATGTAAACCACAGGTGTAGCAAATCCTTGGCTGAAAGTATGTCAGAAACTGGAAAAGTGTCAGAAAAAAGTATCTTGTACCCTTTGTCAGCTCTTAGTCCCTAAGCACCAAATTGGCAAGGGCTCTGTGGGCCAGCAGTTCCACAAGCTCCATCTTCTGTTATTGCAATGGTTATTGGAACAGTCCTCAAGCTGCGGTGGGAAGGTCGCCAAGCTACAGAAGCTTCTTCCAAGACTTGTCCCTTCACAGCTTGTCTGAAGGCACAGCTTAAAACCCTTCAGTTCCGCTGAGGCTAGTGCTATGTTGCTCTTTAACCCTCAATAGTCCTATCTGCGAACCACCTGGGTGTAGTCACAACCCTGTATTAAGTCTTCATCTTCCTTGTAATCACGCTGTAATTTAAAACGACTCTATCTTATGACATGAGCTGACAACGTGCGCTCGCAGCCCAGAAGGCCGACCGTAGCCTGGGCTGCATCCCCAGCAGCGTGGCCAGCAGGTCGAGGGAGGGGATTCTGCCCCTCTGCTCTGCTCTGGTGAGACCCCCCCTGCAGTGCTGCGTCCAGCTCTGGGGTCCTCAGCACAAGAAAGACATGGACCTGTTGGAGCGGGTCCAGAGGAGGGCCACAAAAATGATCAGGGGGATGGAACACCTCTCCTGTGAAGAAAGGCTGAGAGAGTTGGGGTTGTTCAGCCTGGAGAAGAGAAGGCTTCAGGGAGGCCTTACTGCAGCCTTTCAGTACTTAAAGGGGGCTTATAAGAAAGGTGGGGAGAGACTTTTTAGCAGGGCCTGTTGCGACAGGACAAGGGGGAATGGTTTTAAACTAAAAGAGGGTAGATTTAGACTAGATATAAGGAAGAAATTTTTCACAGTGAGGGTGGTGAAGCACTGGCACAGGTTGCCCAGAGAGGTGGTAGATGCCCCATCCCTGGAAACATCCAAGGTCAGGCTGGACGGGGCTCTGAGCAACCTGATCTAGTTGAAGATGTCCCTGCCCATGGCAGGGGGGTTAAATTAGATTACCCAAACTATTCTATGATGCTATGATTCTAACCTATCAGATCTGACACTAAAACCTTTTATGAATGGCCTGTGTCACCTTATGGAAGGAAGCGGAAGTTCAGCGTAGGTGTGAACCAGTGGCTTGCCACCCTACTCACCGCACCAAATGCTGTACGGAGGGACTTCTCGCTCCAGCACTCTCCTGCCTCCCTTTTTGTCCTGAATCGAAGCGTCCTCCCTTCCGATCCAGCAGGCCTCTCCAGACCTTTAGAGGGGAAAAACCCCAACACACAGCTGTTCGCGGGGCTGCTGCTGGAGCCCCATTTCCCCCAACCGGCAGCGGAGGCTCAAACGCAGCCACTTCAGGGACCCCTTCAGGTTCCCCTTCACGCCGTGCTGGGCGGTGGAAGCGGGCCGGCGACGCCCTACCCGAATCGCAGTGACAGCGGCCTGAGCAGAGCCAGCAAACTCACTCCGGGGGCGGGAGTTACGCCGGCGCTCCGCCGCCCCCGCCTCTAACGGCACCGATACGGGCTGGGCTCGAAGGGGAAAACCGGACGGGGCAGGTAACCACGTTCAGGCCCTGCGTGACCCGCTCGGGGCCGGTGCCAGGCCGCGGGAGGGGCCCGGCGGCCGCCCCCACCCCGCTCCTCACCGGCCCCTCCGCAGGGGCGGGGCGCCGCGCGGCTCGCGCATGCCGAGCGAGGGAGGGGGGCGGGCTCTGCTCCCATTGGGCGACCCCAAGGGCCAGCCACAGCGGGGCGGGGCTTGTCCCCTCAGGAATCTGGAGCGAGGGAGGGGGCGGGGCTCGACCAAACCTCCGCCTTCACACGGCGCCTCGCTCCGGCGGGGCCGAGGAGCGCTGATTGGCTGCGCAGGAACCCAAAGGCGGTGCTGATTTACGAGTCCTGCCTGCGGCCACTTGTGATTGGCTGTTGGTTCCAGGGGCGGGGCCTAGTCGCTTATAAGTTCGGGGAGGGCGCAGCAGCGGCGGCTGTGCCGGCGCGCAGCTGCGGGGGKTGCCGGTGTGGAGCTGCCCGCTGCGGCGTGCCCGGGGGTCCTGGTCCGGTCCGGTCCGGTCCGGCGATGTGAGTGCCCGCCCCACCGTGGGCGGGCTGCGGCGGGCGCGGCCTGGGGGTGGCCGGAGCGGGAGGGAACGGGCCAGCGCGGAGCCCCTGTCCTGGCTGGCGGCGGGGCCAAGTGGCGCATTGCAGCAGCCGCAGGCAGGGCTGCCCGCGCCGCCCCC
>JASVER010000050.1:6184277-6246771 GCA_030449065.1 Oceanodroma leucorhoa | reverse complement strand
GGAGAGGGGGTGGGTGGGTGTGCGTGGGCCATGCCCCACCGGTGATGCGCGGGGCCCCGGGCCGCCGCGCCCTCTCCCAGCCAGCGGCCACCGCTCCGCCCAGCCGCCCGGGGGCTGCCGTCCCCCCGGGGCGCCCCCGCGCTGCCTCCTCGTCGGCGTGGCCCCGTCCCCCTCCCTCCTCCCGGCGCTTGCAGCACGCTGCGGGCCGCCTCCCGGTCTTCCCCGTGCGGCCACGCGGCTGTTACCCCCCCCTGTTACCGGCTGGCCCTCGCCCCGGGGCCGGCCCGCTCCGCCCCGCTGCCCTCCTGGGCCTGACCTTGCTCGGGGGCTTTCCCCCGAGCTCGCCTGCTCCCGGTCCGGGGGGGTCCGGGGAGGGATCGCCCTCGGGGCTGCTGCTGACACTGCCCCAGCCGGGGGCACTGGGGTTCAGGTGGGGTTTGGGGGGGGTCCTCTCTCTTGGGCGGCTGAGTGGGTTTTCTCTTTGCCCATATGTGTGTTTCCTTAGGTCTGACCCAGCTCAGCAACCTGCTCCCGGGGCCCCAGAAGGGGGAGCCCCTGGTGGGGGCCCCCCTGGCGGGGGTCCCCCCGGGCCACCCCCCAATCTGAGCAGTAACCGTCGGCTGCAGCAGACGCAGGCCCAAGTGGAGGAGGTTGGTAGCTCTGCCAGCCGCGCTGGCTCCCCGAAGGCTGCCTGGGCTTTCCTCCTACCCCTCTGCAGCAGCAGCAATGTTCTTGACAAGCGTCGGTTGCTGAGGGGGTGGATGCTCTTGTCATGCCAATAGCAGAAATGCATTAATAATCAAAGTATGATGGCAGACCTATAAAGAGGTTGGAGGAGAGATGAAATTGCTTTATGTTTAAAAGCTGCTTAATTCCAGATACGACTTCTAAGGAGAAGGCCTGTTAAATTTTTGGTACCTTGTAYCGGGTACCTGTTATGGAAATAAAGCTATACTGCATCCAGACAGCTCTAATCCCTGCCTGCTGCTTCAAGGGAACAGTCTGTGTGCAGGCTCAGGGTGCGATGTGCGGGGAACCTTGCCTGACTTTCCAGGGTCAGTGTCTGTAGCGTGGCTGCTGATATGCAGTAACGCCTTTATACCTCACTGGGGCAGCAACATGTAGCTCTAAGTTATCTTTGCACTTATCCAGGAGTGAGCGTATAGGAGTGAGCGTATAACTCTCTTGAGGGGGGTGGCTTAGGCTTGCTGGATTTGAGAGCTTTTAAAAACAGGTGAGAATGTGGGGCTGAGGACCTGGTTTAAGTGTACTTGAACTGATACTTTAACAGGGGGTCTAGGATTTTTTTCCCCACTTCAAAGTAGGCAATGACTTGAAAGCTGTTTTATATCCTGACCTTTTTATTTTGTTTAGGGCTTTCACTTGTTAGTATCTTCAGTGTTAGTTATTGGCCAAGTTACTGCTCTTACTTTTCCAACTCTCTTTACCAGTACAGCCGCTGCTACTATTCTTCCTTCTGCAGGTGGTTGATATAATACGTGTAAATGTAGACAAGGTGCTGGAACGAGACCAGAAACTGTCAGAGCTAGATGACCGGGCAGATGCACTTCAGGCCGGTGCCTCAGTATTTGAAAGTAGCGCAGCAAAACTCAAAAGGAAGTACTGGTGGAAGAACTGCAAGGTGAGTTTCCTAGTGCCATGACCCCCTTAATTAGAAGGCAGTTGGACTAGTTTTCTCCTGCAGGGCTTTGAGAGGATAGTTGGGGCTTAGTAACTGTTTCAAATGCTTAGGATTCTTTCACTGTGGAAAGACTTTGAGGCCTTGGCTGTCCTACCTTCAAGGTCTGGCTTATGTTCCCTGGCTGTCAGGGAAGATGTGAACTTGTCAATCYGTTCTGAGTATTACTCTTTGACAATCTCTCTCTCCAGATGATGATCATGATGGGAGTGATTTGTGCCATTGTGGTGGTGGTGATTGTAAGTAAGTACTGAAAAGCCCAGGATCAAAGGTGAAGAAGCACCAGCTCTAGAGTACTTTAAAATCTTCCTTTTTGGTTTGAGATCTGGAGGGTCTTGGTTGCATAAGTATTAACTTCAGTCCTTGGGGAAGGGAGGTGGTGGTGCTGGAACTCCTACGCTTATTGTGGAAATGGTATGCTTTACATAGTAACAAAAGGATTTGGGGGTGGCCATCATTGTAGAAATGGGAAATCCTCTCTGCCAGGTCAGGTAAACCTGTAAGTATGAGGGGCATTTACCCTGGAGTGGGTGGGCTGGCAAATCCCTTCCCTGGTGGGGGATTTGGAGTTCTCTGGGGGACTTCTGGTGTAACTTGCCCTTTTGTTCTTTCCTTTTTTTTCCTATTGCTTTTGTCTCCAGTCTACTTTTTTACTTGAATGTAGCTCCTTCAGTCTGCAACCTACTGTCCCTTGTCACCTTGCCTGTCTCTTCTTGCCCCTGAATCTTTCCTTCCTTTCCTTTCCACCTAGCTTCTTCATTGATTTCTTTACTGKTTTTAATTTGTCTTCTGTATAGGACTCTGAAGTGTTCTACTAAACATGGTTAGACTCTTCCAACAGCTGCTGCAGCTTTAGGGAGGGTCATCTGAGTTTAGAGGAAAGGGAAGTAGAGGAGGAGTGGGTAGCTATTGCTCCTGCTCTTCTGCAGGGAATTTTTGTGGTTTATTTTTGGGTGTGAGCTTGTCAAATAGTGCCTGTGTGGACTCTAGCAAAATAAGAATGCCTTAACGCAGTGCCTTTGGGGATGAAGGACTTCAGCATGTGGGATTTTTTAGTGTTCTGCCTAAAAAGAGTGGCAGCATGACTTAAGCTTTTCATTGAGCTTCTGAAATAAAGGCTAGTTTGTGTTGGTCAGCGACTGTGAGCCATCTGACTGAGCTAGATGTAGTCATCTAGATTTTTCTAGCCGTGGAGAGATGAGCACTTAAAGAAACAATTTATTCTGCCTGTCCTTATTTTCARATGACTTGCTATCTGAACATGGCCATTTCAGTTATTATAAAGGAGAGYCTACATGATTACCTCAGTCAAGTGCAACAGACTAAACACAGTGAAGTGAAAGGAGTTTTGTTACTATCCAAAAGGCATGTGTAGGAGTAAAATCTCCTGCCAGAAGGATCAAAAGACAAACAGTAAGGAGTCTGGTGGGGGGTGTCAAGTATTCCTTTCATCTATGCAGACACAAGCCAGGACCCTGTGGCTTTCTACTATCTTGTAGCTTTCTGGAAGACTTTGGGGTAGTGGCAGAGTGGGAGTGGAAATGGGTGTCTTTCTTTTGTGTTACTGGGTTGAATGTCAAAGGAAGTCTGCTGCATAGCAGAGGAGACTGAATGAGCCACGCAGCTTTTAGATTACGAATACCTGTTCTGCTTCTGCTACCACAAAGCCCTAACTTTCAGCAGGGGTTAGAAAATACTTGGAATGGTTAGCTAGGGATTCAAAGAGAAATGCTGCTCTGGGCATGGGTACTGCAAAGTGACATCAGATATCTCAGTTTGGCAGCTTAGATCTCTAGAGATCTTGCGTATCAAACTGAAATCCTCCTACTTGCTACATGTTCTCTTGAATTTAGATCCAAGATGGTCTCTGGAAGTAAGCTTGCAGCATGGAATGCTGTGGCTTTCTGTAAGCAATCTCCTTGTTTTCCTTCAAAGATAACAAGAGCCCTGAATTGCTTGAATGTGTTATCAAACCTGGGGTTAAATGAGCTGCCCTGTTCCTCAGTTTCTGTGGAGTCTTCTGAGGAATGTGCAATTTTTTTTTTTTTTTTTACAAGCTGAGCTGTAGCCTGCAATCTAGACTGGAAAGAGGGCACTCCTTTAATTAGGAAGATCTACCTCGGTTCTAGAATACACTGGGATCTGTCTAGGCTTAAGATGATGGCAGGAGGCAGGGGAGAACATCACTGGAGTTCCCAGATGGGAGTGAAGTACAAAAGATGGGAGGAGCAGATGTTTTTTGTTTCATTGGGTGTGCTGGGGAAGCCCCTTTCCTCCTCACAGGGCATCTGGGAAGGGGCTAGGTTTTGCATGCTCACTTCCATGCCCCAGCATTTCATTTGCGCTGAGTTCATCTCCCTGCAATTCCATCCCTCTCCACCTTGGGTGAGGGCAGAGATGAAGATCTGGAGTGAAGCAGCCCTCGTCCCCTGAGCACTTCCCTAATTCCCTGTGGAACTGAGATGCGATGGACGGTCAGAAGTGCATCTACTGAAGAGGAGCCAGGGCCTGCTTGTACTACTTACTGCTATCATTTTAGGGGGTGGGCATACAAGCTTGAGGCCCCCAGACCAGCAATTCTCTTGAACTCTTCTAAACAAGCCTTTGGTGCCCCATTCCTCCTGTTCCTCTGGGGGCCAGGGTCCCCGTAGGCTGTCTCTTCCATTTCTTTCTCTTAGATGTTGTATGTTGCCTCTTCTTCCGCTCCCCTTCCCCTCCTTTGTGTCTCTATGCATGGGCAAAAAAAATCAAGGCCCTCTGAGTAAAAGCAAGGGACTCTGCTGTCCACAGCATTACAGCCACTCACGCACGTGCAGTTTATTTCCTTCCTCTATAAACACAACTGTAATCTCCTCGGGCATGTTATAGTAATCAGCTCATGTACTTTAAATAGTCTCTAAGAAACACAATTCACCACCTTACTGAGTCTGTCTGGTCTGTCAGTGGGTGGGGAGGGGTTGGGATACCAAACTCTTTCTGGAACTTATTTTTTATCACTTCCATACTATACACACACCTGAAGTTCTGGCCCTCAAAGCAGTGGGTTGTCTTCCATTGCAGTGCTGGTAGTTCCAGTTGTACTGGAACTGTGTGCTGGACTAACTCTGTGGTAAGTCTGTAACAAGATGTATGGACCAGCAGCTCTGGGTGAAGAGGCTGCCTAATCCAACTCTATTTTCATCCACCAAACGTCCCACCGCTGTGTAATGCATGGRGAGGTAGTCCCCTGAACGGGAGGGTGTGTTGCTGGTAGCTCTAGTTCCTCAGGCTGTGCTGCCTTTGGGTTTCAATAACCTGTCCTCAGGTCCTTAAACCCAGAAAACAATTCTCCGTTGGTGTTGGGACATGTGTTCATGATCCAAATGACCTCCCAAGAGTAGGATGCTGTTCACAGCATATCTCAAGAGCATGGCTGGAATAAAGGTAAGTGCCTYCTTGTTTTGCTTCACTGTACACTTGGAAACTCATTAAAAAAAAATGACGGAGCTTTGTCCAGTGCAAACTTATTTTAGAATGAGGTACTTGTGCCCTTTTATCTGCTCCTGCTGTTACAGACTTTAGGCTGTAAAACGGTACTCCCTCTGGCTTGTGGTTCCCTTATGACCAAYCTTTGTCCAGCCTTAAACATCACCAAAATCATACCAGAACAGTGTATGGTCAATGGCAAATTTGGAGCAGTGCAGCTAGGCTAATTCTTTCAAAGAAGAAAGCCTTTCTGGGAAAGGAGGGTGTCTGGACTGGCGGGTGGCTTAAAGCAGCAYGTACAGTCCAAACTTCAGCACAGATCAGGCCTGCACAACCTGAATGAACTAGTCATGCCATGATTCCTGCCAAGTTGCGTGTCGTCTTCCTGTTAGTTCTCAGCCTTGTTCATGTAGGGGGGTAGGAAAAACTTTTTCTTCAACAGATGTGTTTCCAGGGCACTGACTACAGTGTCCAAGTCCCTGGCCAAACCTAGGGACSTGAGTGCTCGCTCCCCAAAGCTGGCCAGCTGCTCTGGAGCACAGAGCTGGGGCTGAACAGGCTGCTGAAAGTTGCCCCAGGGTTGTGCCCAACTAATGAGGCATGTTGTGCAAGTTTGCAGAGAGAGTTGCKTGTCTAACCATAAATCCTCCCGTAGGTGTTTAAAGTACCTTGCTCTGCTGGGAACTCACCTTCTGAGGTGCCTCCTCTGATGCATCAGCACCTCCGCTGTTCCTGTGGAGTCTGTTATTCTGGGCAAAACATRGTTTTAAATGTGCACTAAAAGCAAGGCCAAGGCTTTGGCAGAGCAGTTCTTCATATGTCTAATTAGAAATTCAAGCTCTGCCTTTAAACATGCAGCTCCCAGATGAACTGCTTCATCCTGAGACCTTCAGATTTGGTGGGGGAAGAGCCTCAACTGGACTGCTCTTAAATGGCTGTGTCTTAAACCTTCAGGTTTCTAGATGCCATAGGCCTTGCTCTGGCCTTCCCTGAGGTTTCTATGCACTGATCAAAGTAAGCTGCATGCTCTCGTCAGTGTGTGTGTGGGTGTTTTCTTGTCTCAGCTGGAGAGTAACTGAATGATGGTGTGGAAGACACAAAATTTTTCTTCAGAGTCGGGATGCAGCATCAACACTTGTTTAATGGACCTAGCTTCCCCGTGAAGTGACGGAGGTCCCTGCTCTGTATCCACTGGGGTTGGAAGCCTTAACTTGGTGGAGGCAATAATGGGGAAATACAGAGGTTTTAGCTTTGTTCTGACCTCTAATCTAATACTTACTCTCTCAGAGATGTAACAGATAAGAATATACGTTTTACAAAATAGGCAACTCAGCTGTGTCTGTTGGATACATGAGTTCGGCCCAGCGTTTCTTCCAGGTTACCTACAATGCTTCCTCTTGGAAGAAGTAACTGGGTCCCTTCACAAAACTTCCCGTGTTTACAGGCCAAAATAAGGTTGCACTTCAGCCYCCATACTTCTGATAATCTTTGACCTATTTTTTGCCAGAGATAGTTATTCAGAACACCCTTATTTTTTCCTCAGGTTTCCAGTATGAACAAGCCCCATAACATCCTTTCCTTCAGTGCATRGACCCACTAAATGATTCTTGCAGAGGCCAAAATTACTTTCGTGTTCTCTCCTGCCAGGCTTCTTTTCCAAAAGCCCTTGTACTATTTTTTTAATAAATTTGCCATAATGTCCAGATACTAAGCTGCTTTTAGGTCATTGCCTTTAAGCAAGTACTTGGAAGCTGAAGGCGCTTTCCTCTCTTGTGCTCACAAGACCCCTTTAAATACTGCACGTTGGTAAGTATAAAGAACTGCAAGACTGCACATAGCCACCCCTCTGGTGTGTTCCTGATCGCTGTGGTTCCACTCTGTCCCTCCCCAACAGCGCTGCTGCCCTTTTCGTTTTTTGATGTAGCACATCTCCACCCCTTAGATCTTATTGAACCTGTCCCAAGAGCCTGGTGACCCCTCCCTCAAATTCTTTCTAGGTTTGACCTCAATCTGTGCAGACAAACCYTGTACCTCCTGTCTGCCTCGSCGAGACCGGYRCCACTGAGCGTTTGACATTAACAGAAGCTGTGAAACCYGCGGCTTCCCTGCTCCAAGGGAACCCACTTAAAGCCAAGTACTTCAGAACATGATGCTGGTTATACTGAAGTTGTTAGGTGGCCGAGTCCTTGKTAATGTGCAGGAYGCTCTCTGGATTGGTCTTAGWGGAAGGTTTTTGGTTTTTTTTAAGGCACCTGTACAATACAGCAACTCTGTACCCAATACACCTAAAAAGCTTTTTTTCCTCAGAGCACAAGTACAGTCGTATCTATTTCTCACATCCCTGAAGACCAAAGATGATACACATCTCCTTGTGGGCAGGAGTCAATCTTCAGACTCGCCCTGTGGCACAGTGTACTATCCCAACGCATCTGCTGCAGACACCAAGYCAAAAATAATTCTTATCCACAACAGCATTTTCAATCCCAGCACAGAACAGATTTCTGATTTTTACACTCTGACACTGCAGGAAGCGGTACACAAGTCACCATTCAATAGCACAAGTCATCGTCCAGAAACCCTTACCAAAAAMCAGGGTCAGATCAGAGTCATGTGGTACCATCTGTCCAGCTTCTCTAAGCACTCCAGCAAGCAGATCTTAGTTCTTCTAAATGTATTGCTTWTCTTCTTGAAGCGGCGGTTTTCTCATTTTCTAGCTTCTCTAGACACTTACACTTACGTTGTACTTCCATGCATGTCCTCTATTACCTTAATTCTTACAGAACAAAATCGTTTTGGTATCTGTCAAATTGTGACTGTCATACTTTTAAGGAACAAGTTTACAGCCGATAGCAGGGTATGCCTGCCTGCAGCTCTCTGTCCTTGTGTTCTCTGCTTCCTCAACCATCCTTCGCTTAGTTTTCATCCTTCCTGGAGGGGCTGGCCCATTCTTCCCTCTCTTCCAATACGTCTTTCCATTTCCCCAGTCCCACTACACTCTGACCTTTCTCAGGGTTCTTAGATCCTCCAAATTCCATCTGATCTCACAGTTGGAACCCTCAGAAACATCAGTGTCCCTACATTTCCCATACTGTCTGTATCCCTTTTCTCTGCTAGCACATGACTTCCAAATGCTCTTAGCCCTCAATCAACTTGCAGATGTCTGCCACCACTGCGGTCCCACAGACACCAGGGCCCTTCACCCTGTGTCTGTGGGTTGGTCCACATCCCAAAAGAGCTCACCCCTCTTGCCTTGTATTTCAGCAGCACCAAACACTTCCACAAATCCTTTGCTATTGTTCTTAAGCTCCTAAACACTCATCTCTCTTCTTCCTCTATAACTTCCCTGTCATATAAACCTTCCTTTTTCTCATCCTGATTCTTCTCCCTAAGCATGTGGAACCACCCACTTCTGTGCTGCTTACTCCTGCAAAACAAACCGCTCCAATACACCAAATTACTCACAAAATGACCTTTCTTCTGCACGTCCCTTCCCCCTTCAAGCACTTGTATTCCTACTTCTCTGCCTCCCCCTGCATGACAGATGCTCCCGGTCCAAAAAGACACAACTTGTTTTTCTTGTGTCCTACAACATACAGTTGCTCCTTGCATGTTTCCCATGTCCTCCAAATACCCGTGCTATGCTTCTAACAAACATACCTATGACTGAGCATTTACATCCACTCAACTTTCTCCTCTTGTACAAATTCACCCCAGCTCAGACCTTTAATTTGCCTTTTGCTGACTCACTAATCCCTCTAAATGCACACTTTCTCCCCTTTTCTGTAGTATTTCACATTCTTAGTGAAACACTCTATTTTCTGCACTCTCGCTCCAGCACTGCTGGACTTGCCTCTTGTTTTCAGCCAGAGCTCACTATACATTTGTTGAGCTGGTAATTTACGGTCTTTTCAGCCTACAAGAAGTGTAGGGATGTTCCTGGGAGGATCACCTGATTTCTCCCAAGATGGCAATTTTTGCACTGATCCTCAGGATGGGGAGGGCTAATCTRTTTACCAAATTGTATAACAGCTTCAAGTTTGTACAGGCTTTAAACTCTGGATTTGCAGCTACCCAGAATGGAGCCTTTACTTTGAGTTCATCAGTCAAAACCCTTTTTTTTTTTTGCATTTTAACACTTTTACAGGAGAGAGATAATATGGTGCAAGCTTCCCCTAGGGAATACACCACCTTCTTCTACARCTACATTTCTTTATGACATTGAAGAGAGTTTAATGTTTCAAATAGTTATGCCTCTGATTAATTTTCCTTTAATTACCCACTTAACTATGTGTGATGCAGTGGGTCACATCAATTTTATGGTTATCACTGTGTGATGTGAAGAATCGTGTCTTACTCTTTGGATATTCTGGAAAGATCATGCTCAACGTATGAATCATTGTACGTTTATGATGCACAGGGACTGTTTTAGATGTCGCACCCGCTCTTTCTCCTTTCTCGACTTGGAGGTGGTTTTGTGAAGCAAACAGCTTTGTGTGTCCAGTGTTGGGTTTTTACCTTATTTAAAATCTCCCATAAACACAAAGTGGATTTTTTTTTTTTCATGTGTGTAGAAGTCCTGATTTTTTCCGGGGGGGGGGGCCTCCCAGGGGGAATACGTGTTCCCACACCTCTAAGTGCCCGTGGTTGCAGGGCTCTCCCTCCTGCCAGGCTCCCCCCTTGCTGAAGGACACCCCCGGAGTCGCTCGCTTCCATTCCCAGCAGAGAGCCATCACCTCCTCTTTCAAACAAGGGGCATTGGCTGAGCACTGGGTAAGGTTTGAAAAACCATGAATATTTGTGTAATAAAAGAATATAGTGTTCATGTCTGTGAGGAGAAAGAAAATCACTCTCTGCTGGGAAAAGTGCCTTTAGGTAATCAAGGCAAGAGCAGTACAAGCATGTGTTTAACATCTCAAAGGCATTAGGCAACAGTATATATACTATAGTAAAATCCTCCAGCTTCCCAAGGGCAGTGCAATCTACCTTAATTTTTAAAATATCTGAAGTTTTTCTTTTGTTATGATTAACTAGTTTTTAAATTCAAAAGAGGCTGTTTGCAATGTGATTKGGTACATGGTACCACAGGCCTTTGCCTAAACTATATGCTCAAATTCTGGTATCTGTGTTTGTGTCCAGTCAAGTGGATAATCCTGTTTGTTAAGGACATCACCCTTGCTCTCTTGATACCACCTAAAGAGCTGTGTAAACAGCATTGCAGCAGAAGTCTGAGTGTTTCTAAAAAACAGTATGGCAAGCTTACTGCAAGAAATAAGATGTCTGCTCTTATGCGAAGGTCCCCAAATTAGATCCTGGGAAGAGGACCATCTTTGTCCTGGCCTTCATTGCCTATGTGGTCCATTCCAATAGGCTAAAGCTTTCCCTGGAAGAAACTTAGATTAAAGCCTGCAGCACTTCTGTGCTTCACAATCCTCAGCTGAGCCTCTGTGGGTGAACCAGAGAAGGGATGAGGGAAGCAGAGCAGGCACTCCATGACCTGCACTGTTCTCATCCTCTTTTGCAGGACCTCATGGCAGCAGAGATACTGTTYGGGATGTTTTTGAGGGTGTGCGTAGCCACTTTGTTTCCATAGCTCCAATGCAGAGACCAATTTATCCCGAACGCTCTAGCAAACGGTCAAATGTCTGGACATACATGTGTATGGTATATCACAAGGAAGGAGACTGCTATACAGCTAAGATCTACCAGTGCCACACAGGCAGCTTAAAAAGGGAGACATTATTCTGCCAGGGGTGTTTTGTTCCAACCTGACAGTGACAGCAAGTGTCAACCMCCTCTCCAGAGTATTGTGCATAATACAGATTGAGATACGTCAGTGGCTGTCATCTCTCAGGGCTATACAAGTAGCCTCTCCTCAGGGGGAGGAGAGGGTGGGTGGTTTGGTCTTGGGATCAGAGCTGGACATTAAGAATTAGGAAAGAGCAACCAGTTTCCAACCTTAGGGAAAGCTTAACAAAGCTCAGCCTGTTGAGAGACTTCTACCCCAGCTAAGWCTCCATTCCTGTGCCTTGTCATACCACAGAGGAGGCCAGTCACGCCTGCCAAACCTCTTTAATTAACGACAGACCAGAACTGTGGCAGTATCCTTGTTGCAGGGAAAAGAAAGCAYGCATACACGTGTAGGACATGCAAGGAGCGTAAGGAAACCAAGTGGACATCTCCCCCATACATACACTAGATCAACTCTCATCCCTGGTGATCCCCAGAGCRATAGTATTTTATGAGACCGAAGGATTCACCTACAGTAGTGAAAGCAATGCACCCAGGCCAACCACAGCGCAGTCTTTTGCTATGGTCCAGGTGGAGCACCCCAGCAAGAAGGAAATGCAGGTCCCACAGAGAAAGTGTGCAGCCTCTGTTCCAATTGCCACCCATCTAAACTGTGGAATGAGCCACTGCCTCACTCATGTCCCACCTCACCGTCCCTGCTTGGCCCACGTGGTTCCAGGCTGTTGTAGGAYGGCAGCATGGTGACTACAGCCTCAACAGTGAAGCGGTGTGGAGCACTGAGRCCTGGCACCTCGTCTTGGAAAGCAGCGTTACTGTGACTGCTTGGAGCGGGTCCYGGTGGAGAGAGCTGCTGCCGGGAACGGAACCAGCGTAAGACCAAGATAAACGTGATGGCGATGAAATCCAGAATCAGCTCTGCAAGCTCCATCACAGACAGGACRGAGGATCCAAACCAGAGACTCCACTGGTTCCCAAGCTGGGACAGCAGAGTCACTACCTGCAAGAGACRGAGAAAGGGCAGTGAGGCCAGCCCTTGTTCGAGCCTTTTGCCTCCCTGCCTGCTCCCACTAGCAGTGCCCCTGTGGTGKTGGAGGGTTCCTCCCACCCTGCCACAGGAAAAGAGACTCGGTAGCCAGCAATGGTGCTGGAACAAATGCCTGCCAATATGGAGGGACATTGTGGGGGAATGGGTGGCTACAGAGGACATGGCAGTAAAGTGTGTACCGTGAAGGCTGGAGACTCCCCATTGGTCTTGTAGTTCCACTCCTCAAAAAAGATATTCACTTTGGCAACTCCGTTCCTGTGAATGAAAGATGGGACTCAGTAACCCCAAATCCGCAATCCCCGCATTTCTTCATCAAGTTTGTCTTCTCYGTCCCCTTCTGCCCCCTGTCCTCCTCACACATACACCACCCAGAGGCTTTTCCCCATCTCCGCAGTTCCCTCATTCTGCACAAAATACAATCTTTGGTACTTGCAGTGCACTTCTGAGACTGCCCTGTGAAACCCAATGTTTATGGCATCCTACGTTGGCTAAGTACAAGCTCCCCTGTGGCTCTGCTTCCCACTCTTCCACTAGCCCTTACCGTGACTCCAGACCGCACAGCAGCTGCCTGGGGCTTATCGTTTTCATACTAGCGGCTGACCCTTTTCAGACTCTTCACTTGGATTCCCAGTCCTTGTTGAAGTCTCAGTTTRTCTCTACCCTGACTCAAATCCACTGGCCTTGTCCACGGGTCCCATGCCTARTCTCTTCCCATCAGTGATTCAATCTTAACTCTGACCCCCTGACACACACACTCCACTGGGATGGTTTCTGGTTTGGATGCAACCTCCATTTAGGGTCTCTCACCTCTTGGATGTGATATTGTATTTGTTCTGTTGCGAAAGCATGTAAAAAACCCAGTCCTGAAATAAAAGTGCAATAAATTGCGTTACATGATCACAGTGACCTCCTGTAGGTTTAGAACCAGTTGAGGAAGGACGAAACGGGAGGTCAGAGCAGTGCTGGGGAGCCAGGAAACCCTCTCCTTACCTCTGAGACAGCAGAAGGCCAGCGGGAGTATCCAGCTGACAGCTGGTATTCTGTCATTCTGGAAGACAAGAGGCTGTCTTAGCTRTTGAAGGTGTAGGAGCCACAAGTCCAGGTCTCTCAATCCCCAGACACACCTGGAAACTCCCCCTGCCCCCGCTGAAGTTCTGCCTACTTCCCACCGAGCTCCTACACAGTCCTCGGAAGCTCACCCCCAAGCCCACATCGATGCTCCTCAGCCATTTCGGCTTCCTGATGGGAGAAATACCATTTGTCCAGAGAAGGGCGACAAGGCTGGTGAAGGGTCTGGAGMACAGGTCTTATGAGGAGCGGCTGAGGGAGCTGGGGKTGTTTAGCCTGGAGAAGAGGAGGCTGAGGGGAGACCTTATYGCTCTYTACAACTACCTGAAAGGAGGCTGTAGAGAGRCGGGTGTTGGTCTCTTCTCCCRAGTAACAAGTGATAGGACGAGAGGAAATGGCCTCAAGTTGYGCCAGGGGAGGTTTAGATTGGATATTAGGAAAAATTTCTTCACCGAAAGGGTAGTCAGGCAYTGGAACAGGCTGCCCAGGGAAGTGGTGGAGTCACCATCMCTGGAGGTKTTMAAAAAATGTGTGGATGTGGCACTTCGGGACATGGTTTAGTGGGCATGGGTGCTGGGTTGATGGTTGGACTCGATGATCTTAGAGGTCTTTTCCAACCTTAATGATTCTATGATTCTATGATTTCGGGTTGCAGCTCAGCTATTGAGGAATAAAGAGTTCCCAGTCTACCTGACCGACAATCGAACTTACTTGCAAGGTTTCCGACATTTGTGGAAACAGCCCAACACGTCAGCTTTGAATTCAGCCAGGAGTTTRTAATAGCAGTAGCCTGAGCAGCAGAGAAAGTAAATCCAGGTAAGATCACAGTATCTGTATACAAAAGGTGATGTGTGACAGCGAGGGGAATCCAGAGAAGGTTTCCTTCAATAAGGGAAGGGACTTCAGGGGGGACTAACGATCCAAGACATGAGTGTCTCTTGGATGTCCCACACCAGGAAGCTCACTGAAGACAATGAGGAGATGTACTGGGACATGAGGTGGACCAAACAGGTTCAGGTGGGCATGAGCTTTACTATTCCTCCTGTCCACTTACCCCAGGCTACGTGCTTTGTGTAGTCACAGTACTCTGCTCCAGCGGGTAAGGGATAGAAGTAATAAGCACAGCCACAGCGCTCTACCATGTTGAGCTGAAAGCAGGAGCGAATGCAGACCTGGGAGGCACATGAGGCGGAAAAGGCTGAACAAGGGAACCAAACCCACTGCAGCCTGTATCGCATCATACTATTAACAGAGCCCACGGACAAGCATGGCTGAAGCATTTCGGGAAAGTAGCGAAACAAGCTGGCCCAGGACCAGCGATGATGAGTTACCTGTTCGGTGTAGCGGGATGAGTACAGATTTTGCACTGGCACATCACTGCCATCCTCTGTGCAATCACTGTAACTGCCCCCAAGACGCACAGTCATCTCCTAGAATATCAAACAGTCATTACACGGAACGACTGGCACTTTGCTGTTCTCTTTCTACGCTTCCATGCCACACACTGCTTGTCCATCAGTATCTGCTCTTTATGCTTTCCTCAGGATGCCAGCTCCCCCTGCTTTCCTCCCTTTCATTGTTCACTGATAAATTGCAGCCAAATGCTTCTCCGCTAGTCCAGTGAGCTGCTCTCCTTCCCCTCCCTTCATGCCACGTGATTAATCCCCTGCCTTAAACACGCACTGGGTCCATGACAACCCCTCTGTATCTATCCACCAAGTTAAACCTCCGCMGTAACCTCACATCCACGCCTCTTACCCCTGCTGCTTCCTCACCTTTCTCATGCTGATGGAGGTCTCGATACCCGGACGCACGTTGAAACCCCCGTCATCCATGAAGGCTGGCTCATTCTGATCGTGGACCATGACCCTGGCTCCTGTCACCGTGGACAACAGAGGGATGAAATCGTTCTGTTCGGTGCGCACCACCAGAGAGAGACCTGAGGGAATGTCAGAGAGCAAGAGAGGTCATGGCTGGTCATCGTGCAGGAGAGGAGAGAGAGCAGAACGGTTAGAAGTGAGTCTGTAAGAGATAAAGGAAGAGAAACATCAACCAGGGCTGCACCAAAGGTGGGCAGCAGTGGCGGGTGGCTGGAGGGAGGCCAGAGACAAAGCTGGAGGCTCCAGGAGAGGCCCGCGAAAACTGGATTTCTTCACTGCGGCTTAGAAAAAGCAGAACTGGGAATTGAGAGAGATTTCATGAAGAGACTTGGAGCTGGATGGAAGAAAAGCCTGAAGATTGGGCCTAGAGAGGTTCCAGAGGGTTTGGGAACACAAACATGTCAGTTGCTGGAAACAGGAAAATGGGGAAGGAGGAGGCGAAGACCAGGATCTCAGGAGCACAGCACTACAGCTCAACAGGGGACTTCAGGAAGGGCCAGCASAGGTCCAGAGGGAGCAACGAACATAAGGATCAGGCACTGATGGGATTGAGAGAGTTCAGTGGGGCAGCAGCAAGGGACAGCCATGTCCACGAGACAGCCATCTCCACATGGGGGAAAACAGAGCTTGGGCGAGACAGAGCAGGGCTGCAATCTGCCACCACCGGCATTAAGCACAGCAGGATGCCCGTAACTCCTGGGGAAAACAGAGCTGAGCTGTTCTCCTTACTCACCAAAGAGTGCCTCTCACCCACCGTTATTGATCCCAGGCAGCGAGGATGTCCACAGGCTGCTGCTGTTGTCGTTAAAGGTATAGCAGTTCCCATACAAGGGATGGTGGAAGTGGGTATAATTCCTGAGAGGGGGACAGAAACAGTCACACAGGGTGAGAAGGGCTTCCAGACCAAGGGGAAGGGCTTTCTGAAAGGAACAACTCTGTTTTCCACCTGCAGGGAGAGGGGCTTACAGCAGATGGGCAGTATTTGTTATGTAAACTCGCCCGAAAGGGAAAAGCAATTAAAATGTGCTGTAAAAAATGTCCTGGAGCTGGACAGGTTTTTACACCAGGTTTTTCATACTGCTAACTCTTGAGAGCCCAAATGGGTTTTAGCAGTACTAGRAATTACTGTATTATCTTCATAATATTGTCAGAACTCTTAGCTCTTCCTACCCCTTTTCCTCCCTTGCTGATGGGTTTCATTCCACTACCTCTTTGGGGCTTTTTGACCAATAATGGCAGGAGAGAAGTGGGATATTTTTTTACTGTCTTCTTGTAACAACTCTCTCTTCTCCTCCTCCTGTATGTGGGCTGATATGTACCACTTCACYACTGTAGAGAGTAGAATAAAGAGACTTCTACACTGTACATCTGTACCCACTCTGGGGTTTGTACCAGTATAACTATTTCATTTGTGTGAAACCCAGGAAAAGGAGAAACCATCCTCTGAGGTCCATAGTTTCAGGTCACAGAAGCTGTGACCCTGGTGAGCACAACCCACAGGAAAGACTCAAGAAACATCATTTGAGACAACGGGAACTGAACAAGGAACGATCCCACCTTGGGAAAGAGGTTCTCTACTGTGGGTTTCTTGATTCCCCTCRGACCCAGGCACAGAATAGGAGTGTTTTCAGGAAGACTCGGTGGGATGTTTCCACCACTTACGCCTTGTCACATGTTGCTTCATTGAAGCGGCAAGCATAGATGAAATTCTCAAAGTCAGACTCATCCAGGGCTTTCGCATCAGGCATCTGCGCCAGGATATTGATATAGTGAAAGCTGTACCATTCCCGCACGGCATCCACCCCTGAGGAGTACGCCTGATGGAAACAGTCCTTGTTGTTTTCACTGCACTGTTAAGAAGAGAAGGAGAAAACCAGCCATGTCAGGGAGGTCTCGTCCAGGAGGCGAGGCTGTGGCTGTGGATTAGCTGTGCTCCCACAGCACGGGCAGAAGATGAAGCCGAGGGAGTGGAAGAGCTTCGCAGGGCTCCTGCGCTCAACCAAAAGGCGAGTCAGCCGGATGGGGAAAAGCAAAACCAGGGCAGCTCCTCAGTGGAAGGGAAACACCAGCTGAATGAGCACGGCTGAGTAAAACCCAGGAGGCAGCAAGTCGCAGTGAGGTGTGCAAGGTGATCTACAGCACATAAATTCTATGTGGTATAAAACCAGAATTCTTGCACGGGGAGCCCTTCCTTCAGGGTGTGTCCAGAAAAACGTTTGTGATCCTGTGGGAACTCCAGTTAACTGGCAAGCGGTTAGCTTCAGCCTTTCAGTGCCTTTTTAAATGCAAATGCAGATACCCTAGGGCAAAGAGGCCGCTACCTAGGAGCAAATGCGACCACGACCACATTTCAGGACCGTGACCACACTTCACGTGGCCCACAGCCATCCAATACTTTCCCCTTTGCTATTATTGGGCAACACTGCGGTTGATGTTAATACATGGCTCTCCAAAGGCAATTGCAAGCCTGATGTAGCCTTCAGGAAGCACAAGGTTTCCCTCCCCTACCTAGGAAAAGATGGGCACTGATATGGACAGGTCTCCTGGAGCCCACAGGGACAGGGACAGGACTTGGGGAGCAGGACTGCATTGGGTAGAGGATTCAGCTCTACCTTTATCTGTCATTAGCAAAAGCCAGTGCAGCTTAATCAGACTTCTACGTAGGGAAGGGCATGGCCAAGGGTCTAACACGACAGAAGTAGCTAGGCAGAGACCGGAGTGGGTAGGACACAGGATATCTAGGGATCTCACCAGAACAAAGCCAATTTTCCAGTCATTCTTGTCCACTGAGGGACTGTTCTCTGGYAAGTTGACTAAGTTATCCCGCTTCTGCCTTCGCAGCGGATGGCGCTGGACATGATGGAGCAGGCTCCTTGAGCTACGCTTTCGTGTGGACAGAGTGGACCAGTCACTTCGTGCCAGAGACATGTTGTAGTCATAAAGGTCTAGCAGTGTCTGGTGGGTGATTTGGTCCAGCTCATCCAGCTTCTTCCGGATGGCACTGTATCTAYACAGGGGGGAGAGAGGAGCCTGCAGGTTTAGGGCTGGATGCACATAAACAGCTCTGAATAAGACATGCGGCAAAGTTTGCTGGGGTGATTCAGGACATTCCTGCTGCCAGCTGCAAATCCAACCCCTTGCTGGAGGCTACCATCCTTGAGGGAGAGAAGTAAACGCATCTGCTTTTGCCCCGTGGCAGTTTACAGTGCAGCCTGCTAACATACTCCACCAAGAAGAGCTGTCTAAACTAACATGCCTTACTGTGAATGCCCTGCAGCAGCAAAGGGCTGTGAAAAGTGTCCTTTCCACCGGCACTCCTGCARAAGGGGACGGTCAAGGACCATAAGGAGAACAAGAGTATATGCTTTTATCCTACGCCCGCAAAAGTCCAGGCATTCGACAGCTCTGGGAGTCTATTTCTTACCTGTATGGATTGAGGGTGCACAGCGTCACGGCTGGGAAAGTCAGCCTGTCGGAGTTGAGGTTGAGGTTGAGGTTGACAGGGTAGCTGAAGTACTCCCTGTAGAGGATCCCAAACTGCCAGTACATTAAGCCGAAGGTGAGAAAGAAGAGAACGGACCAGAAGGCTGTCTTCATCTTATTCTTTTTGGAGCACACCAAACGGATAGCCCCATGGATGGTYGTGTTGCTGCAGAAGAACTGGAATAGCTCCTGGTAGGAACTGTAGAATTCGATGAGACCCTCCTGCTCCTCTTCTTTCTGCTGCTGCTCTTCTTCTTGCTTACATTGCCTCATTTTCTCCCCTTCTGGCATCTTCCCTGTCTTCACGGACCCACCCTACAGCACAAACTCAGAATTAAGGGGTAGCCCTGTAAGACCGTGGCCCCGGGAAGCCGTGCCCGGTGCAAAACCTGCCTCTGCATCGCCGTCTAACCCCAAACCTCGGTGCTTTCACCCCCTCCTCCTTGACCCCCAYCCCAGGCTGCACATCCCCAGCCCTCCATGCACCCTCCCCAGCCCTCCCCTCCCACAGGTGCCACGCGGGGGCAGATCCTCCCCCACCAAACGGCTCCCGCTGCCCTCCCACACCTGCGCCCCCGGGCCCGGCCCCCCCCCGCCCCACGGGGGCCGCGGGACTGACGCGAGGCGCCGTACCCACGGCGGGCGGCGGCTGCTCGGGCGGGGGCCGGGGCCGGTGCTCTCTCCCCGAGCGCTGCCGGCTCTCCCGCAGCCTCCCCGGCTGGGCTGGGACCGGTTCCTTTCCAGTTCGAGCCAGCACCCCGCCCGGCTCCTGCCCTGCCAGCCTCTCCCCGCCCGCCCCTCCTTCCTCCTCCTGCCCCTGCCCCTTCCCCCCGGGCGCCGCTCCCGGGGAAGAAAAGCCTCTTTAAACTCTCAAGTGTCCGCGGCCGGGCAGAGGCGGCCGCGGGACCGGGGACGCGCCGCTGCGGTGACCTTGGCGGCGCCGGCGGGGCTCAAGGCGCGGCGGCCGCGCTGCCGGCGGGCAGCAGGGCTCCCCCCTCCCCGGTCCTCCCCGAAGGGAGCCCTGCCCCGGCCAGGTACGGCTGCGGAACAGCCTGTCCCTCCTCCTCCTCCTCCTCCTTCTTCTCCCGGGCACCCCCCGGCGGGGACGCGGCGTCCCGGCGAGCAGAGGTGATGCAGAAGGAAAGTTGGCAGCGCCTGTCCCAAGGGCAGCTGGAGGCAGCGCCGGCCGGCCGGGACAYCCCCCCCTACATCCCCCCCCCCACCTCCCGGGGGCGGCAGGACCCTGCCCTGCCCACGGATGGGGTGCGCACACCCCGGCGGTGAGGGCTCGTGCGTGGCTTTAATGGCCAAATTTTGCTTTTCRAGGGCAAAGCCGAGGTAGATGGGGAGTTTTGGGTGAGTTTTGCAAGAGGGCTGGGGCTGGGGCAGAGAAGGCTGGTGGTGACTCGGTGATACGCATGAGGTAGCATCGCCTTTGCTGGTTCATTGACTAAAGATATCTTTAGTATCCAGAACTACCTGGCCCAACCGTGAGTGGGAACATGTTTCACTGATCTGTGCCTGGGAAATTAGGGCCTCCCGTCATTACCCAAAGCCTTGCGGCGTTTCCTCAGACCACAGAAATGAACACCCATGCCCAAACGTGACGAGGAGTCCCTACCACCCCCCTGCCATTATAAGTGTGGAACCTCCTTCCCAATCCTTTCTCCAAATGATTTTCTCCCAAACTAGCTCTGTCTGAGGTTTTCACTTCTTTCTTTCCTTTAYGAGTACCTCCTTCATATCAGCCCTTGTTCAGAGTCATCTGTCACTGAATTTTGATCCTTATTGGAGTTAGCAGTGGTTTGGTTAGTGACTCAAAATACACAGCCACTTTTACCTCTTCATATTGCAAAATACCATACCTGAAAATGGCAAGGAGTACACTTTTGAGGCCAGCAGTTAAGTGACAGCGTGCCAGGAACAGCCTTGTGACAGCTGCTTGCTACAAACCTACAGCCACAACTTCGAGCTTTCCTCTAGCTCCGTTCCGTGACAAAAAGCAATGCAAAGCAAAAGCATCGTTTCTTCTGCGGTTCTAAACTTAATTATATCTCAAGTAATTTATTTTGAACTTCCATCAAGGATGAGTTGCAAAAAGTGAGAGGGATTGGGGGGAGTGAACTAATATTYTACCAAATGCCTATTACAAAGCAGCTTCATCAGAACGTTAGAAATGCCCTTCTGGGTCAGACCGGCGGTCCGTGCAGCTCTGTATCCCGTCCGGGGCAGTGCCATCGGAGATGCCATTTAGCGGAGGGATGTGAGCTCTTTTCACTTGTGCCGTTTGTGTTTTATGCACTCAGATAGACCCGGAGAATCCCTGAAGATGCACATCAGCCTTCTGAACCAGCCTCGTAGCCTCTGCCTTAAACTCTGTGAACATACACAGAGGTACTAACAATTACGCAGCATCGGCGGTTACAGTTACCGGTGTCACCTGTGGAGCTATAATCCAGTCACTTTATAGAGAGCATGTTTATAACTTGTTTGACTTTTACATTAGTGTAATTTCCTGAAATTACTCAGTGACACTAACGGACCACCCTGCAAAACTGCTTCTCTCTTATTGGAATTGTGCCTTTGTCTTACTGGAATGACAAAAATTATTTTGCCCCTGAAAATGCCCGTTTTATACTCATTTAAGTTAACAGCACTCAAAAAGCAACTACAGCTGAATTTGGTAGYGCTGATAGTTACGCCTTCTCTGATTTCCACAGTATTGAAAAAAATTTTAAACTGTCTTCAACTGATCTTTACAAATGAGTTCAGAAACACAGTTCTYTCTGCTGGGTGTGAGACAAAGGTAACTTACATTTTTTTATTTCTTTTGACTTGAGGAATAATTAAAAACTCAARTATCTGGACTGATTTGCTGTATCCGAATGACAATCTAAAGCAATTTTCTCCGCATTTTGTCATGGCTGACAATTTCCATCCCCATGTTATTTGGGAGAACTTTTGGTCTTGGCCAGTTTGGACAAGAATAGCAGATAATTAAGGTGTGGGTGCATGTGCTGTATGTTTCATTTATAGACATGTAAAAATAAATGAAACACAACATATGTTAAAAGTCTTCTGAAAAATAAACCAAATATGTATCTAGATGTGCATATAGAGATACATAGATATATGATGTAGTTTTTTCTTAAAGAATTAAAAAACCACTCGCTGGCTCTTTCACTGTTTCCAGCTGCCGTGTCAGCCGTGATCTAAGCAATTCCCCTTCCCCTCTTTCTCACGCCGGTGAGCTGCTCCGGCTGCCACACATTATCTGCTGTGGTGGCACACCTCAGAGCACGTATCAGCCCTGAGGTGACTTCCAGTCCTTTCAGTCATGTGAATGTCACGCTTTGGCYGTGGCTTTGTAAAAGTCCTTACATTCCCGTGGTCACACAGATGTGCTGCACATTGATCGTCAACTCACAAAGCAAACAAAAATTTATTTTTAACATTCCTACAACCAAAATTACCACTTGATTCCCCAAATACTTTTGAAACAATGCAAGCAACAAATCTCCTGTTGCCTTCTCAGCTGCCAGTCTCAATCTCCATTTGCATAACATCAGAATTTGCTAACTCTTCAGGTGTTTTTTTTTATTTACACCTTCCCAGCTTTTGTCCTATTTTTTTTTCCAATGTGCAGATGAACTAGATCACTCGAGTGACCATCTTCTGGCCAAGATTGTCAATCATAAATGGTACCATTTTCCTCAGGCACGCTTTACTGTGACAGAAGGTAGTGACATGGAATTATTAGTGTAGTTTGTGAGAGCGACTCCTCTTGATATTTTAGGTGATTAGATACACTCCTGAGCATTTTTCCCATCCACAGGTTTCTGGATATTTATTCGATGTATTGACCTATCAAGGTGAGTCACATCTGATGGAACTGGTTTTGACACTGATGGTTATTTCTCCCACCCCCATTCAGGCTCAGCAATTACAGGATAAATAGTCTTCTGAAATCCCGAGTCTTGTGTTAGGACGAAAGGTCTYCCGTCAGGCACTACAAATCCTTTTTGGAAGTTTTCATTCATAGTATTTACTTCACCTCTAACAACATTTTGAATCCAAGGAGCTTTGTACTGAAAAGATCCTTTTCTTCAGATGCTTGTCATTAGGTCCTTCTCTTTTGAAATGGGAAGCGCCCTGTTGTTCTGGGCAGTGCTTCCGTATATTATATCTTCACAAGCTGAATGCATGATTGCTTTTTATTGCTACTGAGCAACCTTGGAGTAAACATGAATCATTTTTTATGGCATCAAATTTGAAATGTTTCTTTACCAGCTATGTCTATTATCTGCCCAGGTAGGAATGTGATAATGATCTGTAATGCACACAACATTTTAAAATAGAACAAACTTTTTTCAACACAGTGCTACTGYGTGGGGAAAAAAAGAAAGGTCTCTCTCCAATACTTGTTCAGTCTTGAGTATAACAAATTATACACGTTTTTTAACTACTTGAAAGACTCTAKATCAGTGTGGTTCTTTCGTATATGCAATTGTGTTTCCTTCTGCTGCAAGGTAGAAGACTAATAATTTCTGGATYATTTCTGGATAAGCTACAGCTGATTATATTTTTCTGCATTAAAACTAGTAACCCAAACTGTCAAGAAATAGCAACACRGATGGTGCTATAAGGTTAACTGAAGTGTTTGGCCAAAGAAACACCAGCCTTGTAGCTGATAAAGATGGGTAGACGTGAGGCTACACTTTGTACTGCTGTTGCTTTTCAGTGGGGAATTATTTACCCAGGATTCGTGCTCTTCCTTGAGGCAGAGGTGGTGATCTTTAAAGAGGATCGTTATTAAAAAGCCATCGGGGATTTGCAAACCAGTCTAATGGGCTGTTGAATGCCTTCTCCCTTGCTACTGATGTAACCTGCCAGGCAGCAGTGGTGTCTGTCCCAAATAGCCAGTGATACTACGGCAGCAAGAGCGTGTCCACGTACRCGCTCCCACACCTTTGTGTCCTGGGAAGGCTGCTTTTCAATGCATTCGTTCATATTTACCTTGTAGGAGCAGAGTGGCTGCAGAGAKCTGTCCTGGTGATGCAAAGCAGTGTGTGTTATCCCCATCTTTCAGCATGGAAGGTGGGAGACTGTAGGGTAGAGCTCATGAAAAKAATATTGTAGGACCGAACAAATCCTGCTGGAAACTGCGTGGAGGGAACCCAGTCTCTCTTCCTAGGAGAATGAAGTTAGCATGGGTGAACTCCAGAAGACCCGTATGGATCCTCTTTCGTTGCTGTTTCCACATTGCAATGCAGCACAAAGCCCAGAGGAGAGCCTTTGTAGTGGCTGCTCATCCTCTGCCTCAGCTGCCAAATCTGAATTAGCTCCTGAAAAACATAGCTCTCTCCCGTCAGTTGTCTGTATTGCAGGATGAGGCATATTACCTCCTSTATCAGTTTGGGTGCTGAAGCAGCCCAGTGACCCAGACCCTGTGGTACGTTAGCCAAAAATCAGCTGCCACCTTCGCTACTAGTGACCTGTCCTCCATGAGAAAACCACTGAGCRCTGAAAAGAGGCCTTCAAGCTCTACCTCTGCTGCATATTCCCYAAACCCAGGGTCTCCTGTAGGATCACTCAGCCAGATCAATGGCTCCTCAGATACTGRTCTCAATCCAGTCCTACTGCAACAGGATCGACTGTGGAAATGGTCAGATGAAAATTCCCGCCCACTGGCGTAGCTAAGCTAAGACTAATGCCCGTCTGGAAGCTGGGTGTGCAGTCCAGGCTGAAACGGCAGAGAGCAAAGCTATAGGACTGGATGTCAAAACCAGTGATTTCTCTGGCTGCTTTGTCCTGAGGGGCAGTTAATGAGTAGGGAGATCAAGATGGAGCCTCCTTGAGTTCCCCCCCCTGCCCCGYTGAAATCTTTAATTTCCTCATTCCAGCCCTAACAATATAACTATTATCACAACCACCTGACTCCCCGGGCCTGTGTCCCCACCCCTTTTGTGATCTCTCCTGCGTGTTCCTGGCAATTCGAGGCTGRTGCAGCCACCTCAGACCAGTTTTTCTACCGACACCTGCGGCTCCCCGGCCAACAAGAGATCACAGGGTTGGGCCTGGTCACCCTCTGAGCCCAAGGCAGCACTGGGCACAACACAGCCGGCGTTTGCTTGATAGGCACAGATGCTCGCTGCTGCCCACCTGGAGCTTTGCTAGAGCTGACGTTAGGACAACCTAGTTGGTGTTTACCTCCAGTTTTGACACTGCCCCACGTAATTCTCCAGGTSCCTCCCTCGGTCGCTCCCACCTCAGTGGTTTCATGTTGCTTCTGCTTCTCGGCTCTGCTCTGGTGATGGTGATCTCCTCCTCCTCTGGAATATAAGTACAGAGTTATGCCCTCAGAAAGGGAATTCACGGGGAATTAAGCCTTTAAGAAGAGAAGTTAATCCATAAATCCCATTTCTTTTATGAGTAAGGCCAGATTTCATAGCCACTTGAGGGAACACTTCCCACCACACCCTTCTCAAAAGGCAGAGCAGAAGGCATCACCCCCTTTCCCATCTCTTTTTTGATTGTTCAGACGTGTTCAATTCATTCCTCTGCTTGAGAGGTTTTATGTCTTCTATGAACCCTCAGAAGATCTCAGGCTAGCAGTGATGTGAAGCTCTGGAATGGTTCATGAGACAAAGAACCTAAATTTTTTTCCAAGATGTAGCTTGATTTTTTTTTTTTTTTTTGCTTTTCATCCTTTCTTTTAAGCAGAAAAGGTTTGCCAACAAAACATGAATCTTAGTCAAGCCATGTGACCACTTCTAGTGATACTGAGAAGAGTGAGATTTCTTCATTATAATCACTGTCCCATTCTGCCACCTCTTCTTTTAACTCTATATCAAGGCTGAAACTGTTTCAGATACATCTCACATATCAAGAAGTTTATATTCCTAGGCAAATTTTGGGGTCAGGAAGGGATTTTCTTCAAGTAAGACACACGGGGTTGGGGGGGGGTGTGGATTTTGCTGGGGKTTTTTTTGAGAGAAAGAATCTTCCCCTGTAGCTTGAAAAATGGTCCACTTCACAAAGTCTAGGGCCTTTTGCCTTCCAAATCCTCTGCCAGTAAAGGATCTCAAAGTATTTGCAGCATATCTCCTGGTATGAGGCTGTGCATATTTATCAGCTGAGGCAATTGATCTTTCATGCTAAGGACTTAGTAAGATGTTGATGGTATTTCATGGGAGRGCAGGTGTGTGAATATGATTTGGATATATACAAAAGTATAAAAGAAGAGAAAAACAGCAATTCATAAAGAAATCAATACTAAGCAAACCCATGAAGCGTTTGAAAAAGGGGAAGAGAAAATGGTAAAAAATACTGTTGAAARCGGGGGAAGGAGAAGGAGCTGAATGGAAAGAAGAGTAGTGAATGAAAAAGAAGAAAACCGTGCCCTCCTGCCCCACGAACTGCACCTGGTTGTGGTGGGAAGGCCTGCATTGCCTAGCGACACTGAAATACGTGCTGGCAAGTTGTGTATCTCCCAGAGGATGACTCATGCCAGGCAGTTTGCCGCACAGGAAGCCGAATTTAGTCCACAAACTCTTAAAACAATGACGTATTGCCTTTCCTGCCTTTGCAGTCATTTTCCCTTCTTTTGCAGCACCTTATCGTCTTTGGCCCAACCTATCTGGGCCTCTTCTTGGCTGTCCATCAGCATTGTCTAGTGCTGCCCTGCTTCACCGACAGTCRTTGCTTTGACCCACCACATGTCAGTGTTACTGTACCATACAATGSTTCCTGCCACTACTCTTCACCGTCATCCCTAACTAACCCCTTCTGCCACCTCTTGTAACACTACATCACTACATCAACTGGACCTGTTGGGGCAACGTTGCTGTTCCCTCTTACTTCTCACTCCCCCTCKCAGTGTGACATCCCAAGGCTCAGGGTCATAATCCTGTTTTCCCACCTGATGTCTTCACTGCTACTAACATTCTGCCCTCTACCTCTTGTTGTTTTCCAGCCACTTCTCTTCTTCCCATTCTGCTTTGGGAGCCTTTGCCATTTYGACCTGTTGCCCAGCATTGATGGCCTACTAACACCTACCATAACTGTTTTCTTCTGTCTGTCCAAAAGTACCATCCCTTTTATATTTTCATCTTCATCGCATGAATTTACTCTCTGTCACCCTTTGCCATCCTTACTAACCAGGCGTGCTCAAGAAAAATGGGATGAACACCCTTCATGCGGGATACAGAAACCATTGTTCAATGGGGTAAGGGAAGTCACAAAGAGCATCTATCCAAAAAAGCTGAAGTTGTCTACAAATGGGAAAAATAGAGAAGGGTAGMCTGAGGGACAGGATGCCATCCAGAGGGACCTGGACAAGCTCGAGAAGTTGGCCTCTTGAGGTTCAACAAGGCCAAGTGCAGCTTCCTGCACCTGGGTTGGGGCAACCCCCGGTATCAATACAGGCTGGGGGATGAAGGGATTGAGAGCAGCTCTGCCGAAAAGGACTTGGGGGTACTGGTGGATGTAGAGCTAGACATGAGCCAACAATGTGCGCTCGCAGCCCAGAAGGCCGACTGTAGCCTGGGCTGCATCAAAAGCAGCGTGGCCAGCAGGTCGAGGGAGGGGATTCTGCCCCTCTACTCCGCTCTGGTGAGACCCCCCCTGGAGTACTGCGTCCAGCTCTGGGGTCCTCAGCACAGGAAAGACATGGACCTGTTGGAGCGGGTCCAGAGGAGGGCCACAGAAATGATCAGAGGGCTGGAACACCTCTGCTATGAAGAAAGGCTGAGAGAGTTGGGGTTGTTCAGCCTGGAGAAGAGAAGGGTTCGGGGAGACCTTACTGCGGCCTTTCAGTACTTAAAGGGGGCTTATAAGAAAGATGGGGACAGACTTTTTAGCAGGGCCTGTTGTGACAGGTCAAGGGGGAATGGTTTTAAACTMAAAGAGGGTAGATTCAGACTAGCTATAAGGAAGAAATTTTTCACAATGAGGGTGGTGAAACMCTGGCACAGGTTGCCCAGAGAGGTGGTAGATGCCCCATCCCTGGAAACATTCAAGGTCAGGYTGGACGGGGCTCTGAGCAACCTGATCTAGTTGAAGATGTCCCTGCCCATGGCAGGGGGGTTGGACTAGATGACCTTTAAAGGTCCCTTCCAATCCAAACTATTATATGATTCTATGATTCTGTGATGTAAACTTTGGCATGTTGCATGTAGAAAGACAGTAAGTCGGGTCAACCAAAGCTTCAAAGAGCAACTAGCAAAAGGAATCAAAACTAACATTAGATCTTTCTTGAAACGTATCAGGAACCTGACAGGTGTTCTGAAGGGCAAATTCATGAACAGGSTATGAGAGGAGTGCACAGGGGAGATAAGACTGTTGCAGAAATCTCTGCATCTGTGTTGAGTGACGAGATCATCGTGGCAGAACGCATTCTTCAGCAGGGTGGGGTTCGCCAATGAACATGTCTGAAATGGAAGCGGCTGTGGAAAAGGCTGTTCAACACTGACAAAGCGAACAGTAACAACTTGCTGGGAGCGATGGCATTTGTCCAAGAGTCTTAAAGGAACTCAAGAATAAAATAGCTGAACTGCTCCAAGCAGTGCGTAACCCATGCTTACCACCACTGTGGTACCTGAGGAGGGGAAAGTAGTGAATGTGATGCCAATTTTTAAAGACTTCACATGGGCTCAAGGGGAGAATGGACAGGTTCATGGAAAAGAAATCTACAGAGGGTGAGTAAACCACAGAAACCACATCCAGTCAGGAAGTCCCTGACCTGAAAATCTTTGAAGAAGAGTATTAATACTCTGGAAAAGAGTATTAATGAGAAGTATGATATGTTTGCCCTGTTCATCYTGAGCTCTCCCTGAGAAGGAGAGAGGAGGAGGGTAGAGGAAATCAGGGAGAAATCGAATGCTTATGGTGAGGAATGAGTGAAGAGGCAAAGAGGGTAAGGTGAAAACATAAACCAGAAACTTAAGAGGGGTCACAGAGCACAGCATCTGCAAYAGTACCCACTGCTTCCTGAAGGCATCTGAGGGTGTCAGGTGGTGGATGATGCCCTGTGATCCTCTGCATAGASTTGTAACAGCACAAGGGAATAGAAATAGGCTGTGCAATCACCAGGAACACCCTGCAATCAAACATCCTCCTCCTGGAGCTGCAGGTGGCCAGTTTGGCCAGGGGCAGGTGGTGGAAGAAGTTCAGGGACTTGTTTGGGCTTCAGATGAAAATAGCGTGAATAAAAAGATGAAAGGTGARTACAGTTAGAGTCTAAGAGGGTCTGGAGGAACTAGAAGAAGGCCTGAGCCCGGCACACTGCTCCATGATGCTTGTGTCCCCAGCRGGCTGTAAAATCCATACTATCATCTGCCAGCCTAAGGGAGGTATGTGCTGTTGTCCATCTCCTGAAGATTTGGATGCATGCTTAGATGAATGCTGCCTGGTCACACTGGAGCCAGCTGGGACCTGCAGAGTTGTTGGCTCTTGCTGTAGTACATAACGAGTATTGTGGTCCAGGCACTTTGACCCAGCAGCTGGTGAAGGGGACAGCAGCAGTGACAGAGGGGTGTGTTTCTGTCAGCACCAGAAATGAAGTTGTTGTTGGTGGCCCTCTCCTTTCTCCTCTCCTGATTCAGGGGTTGTAGGGGCAGAGTATGAGAGAAGGAGCTCCCAGTGCTGCAACCATGGCATATACCTGGGGACATGGGTGGGGATGGTCCTCATTCCTCTGCTGTCTCTCCTCACCAGGAACTGCTGGTCCTGGAAGCTGAAATCAGCCCTCTCCACTCCAGATGTGCTTTTTGAGCTTCTCAGCTAATTTTTTATCTCGAGGGGGCTCTGCCATTTTTCAGCATCTGCTCATCATTCATTGAAGGTGAACCCCAGGTGTGAACCCCTTGCTGCTCACTGTGCCGATCCAACGGAGGGCTGTGACGCCAGGCTCTTGCATTGGAGCTTACTGCTTCAAGCTTCTGATCTGGAAGAAATGCACCCCTTCCAAGTGGGTTGCGGTGATTCCTTGCAGTTCATTGACCAAGATGGGGGAGATGTGGGAAAGTTTGGTATCTTTTCTRCAGTCAGTGTGGAAATCGGTTTTATGTTGCATGCTAGGCTTGAACGAGTTACTGTCCATCATTGCCTGGTGGACTATGGGAGAGGGGTTTTAGCTTTGAARTCCATTAGGCACTTCACTGTCTCTTCTAGTTAATGCACGTTCTCTCTGAGGCACATACCAGCTGAGCTTCAGCTATGTTCATAAAGTGCATCTAAACTGATATAGTTAGACTGCTGTATCTATTTTGCTAGCTTAAATTGAATGAGCAGAGGCATAATCAAACAAGGGGAACCTATGTGGAAAAGATAATCTTGAGCTTGGCTTTGTTGTTTGCAATGACTGCTCTTTCATACCACATTAGAAGTTTTGGCTTGTCCATATCCACAATACAATGCAGCCACAGCCCCTAAATAATCTTGTGTTGACTCAAGTGCAAATAACTTAATCTTATGTTTTGCAGGTTGACAAAATCTGTATCAAATTTCATGTCTTATATCAAATAATTCTCCTAAAGAACTTGTTTAAAACACCTACATTTAATATTTATTTGTAGAGACACAGTATACCTTATAACGGCTTGATCTGACTAGCGACTAATCAGATGATAACCAGATTCCTGCTTCTCAGCTCACATGGCCAGGCATTGATGCCATGTGGCACTTGGCCACGGCACATTCGACCTTGGAAGGCAGCATGGCTCTCTCCCAGAGATGCAGAACGTATAATATTATTTATACATGTCTTTATAATGCAATCAATTTTCTTTCTGATGAATTTTCAGTCTCTTAGTGGTATTTTCTGTAATAAGTGTTTTATATTTAAAATATAAGGAATATTGTTGTTAAATACAATGTCACTTTGTTCATCGGTAATATTTTTCTACTTTAGGTTATATCCTTTACTTGTTTTTGTGGTTTAAATTCAGCTTGAGACCTTCAGGGACACAGCAGTTGTGGGCTCTCCATAGCAACTCTAGTGGGGAGCAGCAGAGAGCAGGTAGTCGAATAAAATCAAATGCCATAGTATATTTCTTCTTACAAGGAATACAGCCACTCCTAACGCATTTCTTGCATCTCTCCCTTATTTTTTTCTTTCCTTTATGTTGGTTTATGGGCCAAAAAGGCAGACAAACCACCAGCTCTCACTTCATGTGTAACACAGGCCTTGGAATTTTACCCAGTGTTTCTTTTAACTAATGCCAATAACTTTTTTTTTTTTAAATTATTATTAAAGGACAGCTTGAGAAAAGTAATGTGGCCTTTATTTGAAGACCTTGAGAGATAGACTACCATTTTTATTGACTGATGGCTAGGACAATCATCCTCATCGTTGAGTATATTATGTCTTATTCTACTCTGAACATGCCTAAATATAACTTGCAGCTGTTGATTCTCACTGTGCCTTTCTCTGCAGGTTACGGTGCTACCAGTACTCGGTATTTTCTGTGGTGTAACTGAGAGGTACTGGTTTAGTAAGACCAAAGTAACGTCTCAAAGTGCCCTCTGAAGGGCATTTTCTGACCTTGCTAATTGGTTCTGTCATTTTGCTATGGATCACCTCCAAGCTTTCAACGTATTAAAAACCCATGTGGGCGCCTGCACTGCCGACGGGCGTTGCAGCTTCAGGCTTTGCTGGGCTTCTGACTCGGCGTTGTCAGTCACAGGTGACAGTGACTTCTCCAGTGGTCGCCGATCAGGTTCCTGCTCTCGGCAGCTTGTCCTTCCTCCCTGGCTGCACGGGAGCCAGCTACCACGCACCCACCCATTATCTGGGGGTGTCTTTGAATACAGCAGGCAGTACAAAAAGCTTCCATGAGTAGCTCCGGAGTAGCCGCCTCTGGGAGCGAGGGGACCGGTATTGACACTGAGGGTCCCTTGGAGCTCCCCTTCCCGAGTCCCAGGTGGTTTCCCCCTCTGCGGGGCGAAGCCCGCCTGTTCACCGGCCCCGGAGCCACGCAGTAGGCTTGACTCCACAGAGCAGCGTGGGAGGTGCACAGACAGAAGACAACCGTTAGAACTAAAAATACTTATTTATTGGTAACGCATCACAAATGAAGAGGAAAYGGTACAAGCAAAAACTGCTTCCACCAGCAGTTACATTCTGCCCATGGTCACTCTTACGTGTTCCCACAGGTCAGGAGGGAGGTGATCGTGCCCCTGYACTCGGCACTGGTGAGGCCGCACCTCGAATACTGCGTTCAGTTTTGGGCCCCTCACTACAAGAAGGACATTGAGGTGCTGGAGCGTGTCCAGAGAAGGGCGACGAGGCTGGTGAAGGGTCTGGAGCACAGGTCTTATGAGGAGCGGCTGAGGGAGCTGGGGGTGTTTAGCCTGGAGAAAAGGAGGCTGAGGGGAGACCTTATCGCTCTCTACAACTACCTGAAAGGAGGCTGTAGAGAGRYGGGTGYTGGTCTCTTCTCCCAAGTAAYTAGCAATAGGAYRAGAGGAAATGGCTTCAAGTTGCGCCAGGGGAGGTTTAGATTGGACATTAGGAAAAATTTCTTCACCGAAAGGGTAGTCAGGCATTGGAACAGGCTGCCCAGGGAAGTGGTGGAGTCACCATCACTGGAGGTGTTCAAAAAACGTGTRGATGTGGCACTTCGGGACATGGTTTAGTGGGCATGGGTACTGGGTTGATGGTTGGACTCGATGATCTTAAAGSTCTTTTCCAACMTTAATGATTCTATGATTCTATGATAGGGATTCGTGGATCAACAGCGTTGAGACAGTGTGGTRATCCAGTACCTGAGGAGACTCCACTGGCATTCCTGAGCATCTTACCTTGTTTGAGTATGTTCAGCTGGCCAGGTGACTTGTGTTGACCTGAAGGACTCCCTCCGGTTTAGCTACYGATCTTGCCATTTGCAAATTTTATCAACAATATTTTTTACAATTGTATCTCCTGATGCAAATATCRAACAGCACGGTTCTTGCAGAGAGGCACACRCTTTCAGCAGTGATTGCTGCTTCTTTTTGGACAACGTTTTTTTGCCATTTGTCTCTTAGCTAGTAATTAATTCATATAATGCAAATTATGATGTATACATACATTATCATTTTTCCTTCAGAATTTACAAATTTCTTGGTTTGTTAAATCTGCACCAGTGCTTTTATCAAACAAATGTATTATTTCATCAAAGAATGAAGTCAGGTTTGTTTTGCACAACTTTTTTTTTTAAAACATGCTAAATTATTAATRTTATTTTCATTGTTGAAGCCTTTGTTAGCTAACTTGTAATAGCGTCACACTCTCTTACCTATGATTATTACTACAGAACCATCTAACCGTCGTTGGTGTCATCTTGCTTTCTCTCTGTGAACACTGGCACAACACGCTCTTCCAAGACCTTGGGATTTATCYWGTATGCCAGGATTTTTAAATACCTWACTCCATTGGGCCAGGTGCCTCCTCAGCCAAATCTTTTATGATTCTGAGATGCAAATTTTCTTGGCTACTGATCTGAAAATACTTAGCCTTAATAGATGCTGTTAAAACCTTCCTTTGTTCGCAAATAGATTAGGATGTTGTTTACCATCCTCATGTAGTACGAATACACAATTCTGTTTCTTTCTGTATACAAACAACTATCTTCTCTGTATCAAAAAGCCTCCATCAAAAATCTTCTCTATCATCAACAGTTTTACCTATATCCACCCAGTAGGAGCCTAGGCCGTTGCTAGCATTTCTTGGTTTTCAATGTATTTTGAAAAAAACTCCTTCCAAGTGCCGTTAGCACTTGCAGCAATCCTGTTTTTCCAGATTATTTTGAACACTCCTTATCACCTAGTGTGCTTCATAAATTCTCACTTTTATTGTGTGCCATATACCTCCTTTCCATGCACGCCTKCCTTCTGCTTTTCTGTCCCCTGTTGGTTATATACAAGATTTCTAAGTGTTACCTTCAAATTCCCTGTTAGGCAGGAAAAGCGTTTAATCGCCTCTGTCTTTTTCACAAGTACAGAACCACAGATCTTCTCCATCTTGTAAACTTCTAGCAGTGAAATTTCTATTAAAAATTTCATTGTAGCTTTCTCCTGGAGAGTCATATTTTTCTGATTGCTTGATTTGTGATAAGTTTAACCCATAAATTCCTCTGTTTGAGGATTTACCATTTTGAAGTGCCAATTTTGCCTACATATTTGCCCAAATTCACAGTTAAAACACATACATACATTCATAAATATCTTAAACACCTGCCTCACAGGCATTAACCAAATGTACCTATATACATCTACAGATACATACCTACATACATGTGTAAATGTTGTATACCTACTTACAATGTGTACACATACACAGATATATCTGTATACACACATACAGTCATACAAACACTCATCTATATACAATTTAACTTTCCTTGAAACCAGAGAAAAGGCATTTCTAAAAATGTATGCGTGCTGCCCGTAACGCAGCATCCCAGCAAAGAGCTGAGGCTATCGATGTTGCCCTCCCAGGATGAAGACACGTTTTTCTGTGAGTCCACCTCTGAACGGTCACTCAGCTCCTCCACCAAGGGCAGCCCTACCCCTCCCATACCGACCAGTAGCTCTGTTAATATTTGCACAGGGCTGGCTCTCCTGAGCAGGATGTGTCGAGGGACAGGGGACAAAGGAGGGTGGCACAAGGGTTTCCTCTATTCTGAAGCCCTTAGAAGTTGCTCAGGCTTTGGTTTAGCTGAAAAGGAGAGAGGAAAAAAAAGGAAGTAAGATGCAGGAAGACCAAAGTGGTGCAAAACGTCACCTCATGCTGCCTTCCACCAGAAATGAGTCTCCAGCTCATCCGCTCCCCACCTCTCCCTCCAGGATCCTGGGATGTCCTGACCTCCAGCTCTCCTGAGCGGGGGTGCAGGGGGAGGAAGATGCTCCTTGCTGCATCTCGCCCATGAGGGAAGTGGCTCAGCATTTTAAACTCTTACCTGCTCTTCTCCTGAGCACAATGAAGAGGACAACGATGAAAATGACGGTAGCAATGAAACCCCCCACCAGTCCTTCYGATCCCGTTTGCTCTGCAGAGGAAGAGGAGGATCAGTGATGTTAGGKTGGCTGGAGCGGCTGAACAGCCACCAAGTTGTCACAGTTAAATGAGCTCCCCCCGCAACTGACGGTGTGCATGCTCTTGTCAGGTACACAGATGTGACACGACACACGTGAGCTAGAGCCACACAGACCCAGGGCCAGTTATACTGGCTGGACTGATGTCTCATAACTTGTTKAACTGCAGTATTGCTTGCTTTTCCCCGCTGGGTCAGGAGGAGACACAGGCGCAATCTCCCATCAGCAGGGAGAGTGASAACCCCAACAGCTCCAACGGGGAGAAGGATTTTTTGCTATAGTTCTCAAGCAGCATCTGTCTCCAGCTGAACATCAAGTCCACCTGGGCGTCTAACTCCTTGGGGCATGGCTGTTTTCTTGTGCCTGTCCAGTGGGGTCCAGCCCATGTGCTACAAACTTCTGCTCTGTTGCTCCACTTTTGGTCATAAAATCTCTTTTCCCCTGAAGGAAATGAGAYACTTGCTCCCCAAAAGCTTCAGGGAGTGAAACAAAAGCTGAGGAAGTGAAAGGGAAAGGGAAGAGGAGGATAGAGAGGATGGGTACGAGAGGACACCAGAAGGAAAGCATGGACAAATAGGCAGATGTGGTGTGACTCAGAGGTTTTGATCCCTGTGGTGGGTAGATGAGGTGGGAGGAGGTCTGGGCAGGATGAAGAACTCACCCCCTGCCCCTGACACCTACCTGGTGCCTTAAGATGGGCGCTCACAGAGATGGCCTCTGCCAGGGCCACGTGTGAAACGTGGCAGGTGTAGGTGGCTGGTGCCCGCGCTGTGGCCGAGCTGATGCTGAGGTAGGAGGTGATGCTGTAGGTGCCATCTCGGCTTTGCCGGTGGTTGGAGAAACGTGCRTTTGAGAGAGGGATTTCTGTGTCATCCTCAGGAGTCTTCTGTGTCCAGCTCACCGAGACGTCCAGGGGGTAATAGCCAGCAATGTTGCAGGTGAGAGTAGTTGTCACATCTCTTTCGAGTGACACTGCTGTTGGAATGACACGAACTCTTGGAGGCTCTGGAGGAGAGAAAGAGGCAATTGCCTTATTGTTAGCAGAGTACAAARGTCCCCATCCACAAGGGAGAGAAGATAAGCTGCCTGTGACAGCGYGTTGGGAGTGATGGGATAAGGGTGSAGGGCAGTTTCAGTGCGTGGGGACATGGGACTCCCGTGCCCCCAGGCATTTCCCTTCCTCACCGGCCACATGCAGCTGGATGATGTGCTGGGCCTGGTGCAGTGGGGTGGACACCAAACAGATGTACGTCCCTTCGTCTCCCACGCTCACTCCTTGCAGGTTAAGTGATGCGTCTCCACTCCCCAGCAACTCCGCCACATCCACGTGGACTTTTGGCTGCGCTGCCGGGCCTTTGCTCCCCACCTGGTACTGGAAAAGGCTGTGGCCGCTGCCTTGGTGCTGCTTCCTCCACTCCAGGGAGGAAAGCGAGGAGCTGGGAGCCAAGGCAAAGCGGCAGTCAAGGGTGACTAAGCTGCCAAGATGTGTGCGCAGGGAAGTGTTGCGTGATGACGATTGAAATTCAACTAGAAACAGAAAGAAGGGMACAGGCAAGCAGAGATTTAAACAGATGTGGTTAAAGAAGACACCTTCGGGTGGGAAGGGCTGGTGGAAGGGCTGGCAGTGAACTCCCCACCCGGAGGAGGAGGAGGCACAGGCACCCTGCGTGGTGCCCCAGGGGCCATGTGGACTGAGGAGCTGGAGGAAGCCAACCCGGTGGGGTTAGCAGGGCAGGGAGACAGGCAGACACCAAGCGCACGTCATGGTCTTGAAGGTGCTTGTCATCCTCAGGGGCTGGGGCATGGGAAACCCTGACAGGGTAGAGGGTAGAGTGGGGGGTAATGTGCACGACCCCTTTTTCCCTAAGCACCAACTCCCGGCAGCCCTCAGGTGCTGGTGAGAGGTGGGGCATGGGACTCTTGGGGAGGCAGGCTCCCCTCCCCTCATGTCCCTCGGTGCTGTGGGGGCACCCTGGGCCACCTGGTCACCTGTGGTCAGCAACGTCCCCTCCTTGCTCATAGGAATCCTCAGCTTTGGGTGCTGTGTTGCACCGTGCTCCTCCTCCCAGCTGCCGCAGTGGGGTCCTCTGAGCACCAGGGCGATACTGATCCCGCCGGAGAGCTGCAGGGTGGCCATGAACCAGGAGGTATGGCAGGGCCCCTGGCCAGCCTGCTGGGAGCTGTACGGGGAGATCTCGCAGTTCACCTCCTCCCCATCACAGTCTGCGTGCAGCAGGGACTCTGCGTGTGGGATGGACACCGAGTGGGCTGTGAGGATAGACAAAGAGGTTTAACCGTCTGAATCCAAACGGGGAAAGAAAGTGCAAGCTGATGAGACGCATTATTTTGGAGGAGCATCATGCACTGTTGGGGTCAGTCAGAGACCAGAAATGCCAGGCTAGGCTTAACAGATGAAGGCTGCAAAGAATATGAGAGGTTTGTCGTGACTGTCTTACACGCCTCAGTCTGTTGGTTGTATTTTATCCAGTTCACTCTGGGCAAAAGAAGCTGTTAGGAAAGGAAAATAAACAGAACATATTCCCTTTAGCTAACTCAAGAAAGTGAGCGGTGTATGTGATATGCCCAGTAAAGACCTGCAACGTTTGTTCTTTTTAGGCCTGAATCCAGAAACAAAGTGGACACCAAAGCGTCCCAAGTAAAGAAGGAAAGGGTGGCAGGAAGGCAGGAGTGGCGGGATGTAGAGACACACTGTATGACACGCCTTTGATGATAGCATGGGCTTAAGCATTGGCGTAAGCATCCTGGTGACTTACACGCTTTCCACAGACATCACTGGAAATTAACTCCATGTCTGCAGCACCTGACAGTAGCCTGGCTGTAGTGTGTTTGAACTCACCCATGCCCAGTCCCTCCATACCACTTGAAGGAGAGCATGGACCCATGCTAAYGGATCCTGCTGGACCTTCAGCTTCCCAGAGCCTTGAATAAGCTTGTRCTGAAGCACATGCTCGCAGATAAGCACTGTAGGCAGTGAGCAAGACCACAGCAAAGTACAGGCTCAGGCCTTTGCTTGACTGTGTTTGCGAACTCACATGCAAAGCGAGGGGAACAGAGGCTGGACTGCAGGTTGACACCCATGAGTGAAGTAAGAAGAGCCAAGACACACACAGCCRGCTGCCTAAGCAGGACAGCTCCGCTTCATGCCCACTTTCCACCATGCTTTCTGCTAGCAAAAAAACCTGCATGACTAAAGATGTGAACGCTCTTTACGGGTGCAATAATACTGTGTAGTGGAATAATTCCTGAGTTGTTTTTGACAAAGTATTTCCCAASAGATAGGCAATCTAGGATAGCCCCAGCGGGAAGGAGGTGCCTCAACAGGGCTTTCTAACGTCTTCCACAAACTTCCTTTCTTAAAGTCCAAATTGCCGAATTCAGGGAATCGTGCGCGTAAATTTAGTGGCCATTCAAAAATTAATCGTCTAAACTCAGTTAAAGAAAAATCTCATAGAAGCCCAGTGCAGATAAGTGGCCAAAACCCCATCGGCAGCTCTCCCACCCCAGCTCYCCCACTCACCTGAGGCTTCGAAGACAATGGGAGAAGAGGAATCAGGATTTGCCTGTGGGACTTTGTACTCGGTTACATCACCCAAGTTCCCGTCATCCCTGACGCTGGTACCCCGCAGCACGAGGGTAGCTGGATGCTGGGAGGATGAGCCGCCGGAGGCACCTGCCCCCACGTAGRAGCATCCCAGGACAATGTCCACCCTGCGGAACGGAAGCGACGGTGTGGGAGCTTTTGCCGGCCCTTTAGGGAGGGAAAAGAACCGACTGAATGCATGAACCCCACTGCCAACGACGAAGAGTGAATGAGTTTCTCTGGGATGAGGGATAGATAATCGAGAGGCGGGGGGCTGGCTGCCRCTTTGGGGTTGTTCTCCCAGCCCTGCTGGCAGCGGGAGCCTGTGCCACCCTCCTCCTCCGGCAACAGCATTAACCTTTAGGAAGACCCTAGTATTCCCGACCTTCACTGAAGGGGTGGGACGGGGGGGGTGAGTGCAGGAGAGGCCCCGGTCCCGGCCCCCGCCCCGGGGTCCCCGCCGCTCACCTGCCGCGAAGACCAGCAGGACCCCGCACAGCACCGGGGCCCCGCACAGCACCGGGGCCCCGCTCAGCACCAGCCCCCCGGCCATCCTGCCCCGCAGCGCAGCCGCCTCCAAGCCCTGAAATCCTCCCGGGAACCAAACCCGGACCCGGCTGCCGGCGGCAGCGGGCCGATCGTTTCACTTTCGCTTTGGCAAAGCAGAAGGGGAAAAAAAAAAAACCAACCCTTAAACCCTTTAACTCTTGCTTTACCGAACGCAGGAGGCTTGAGGCAGCAGGGAAGTGGGGCGCGATCAGCTGCGGTCCAGGAGCATCCCCAAACCCAGCCCAAAAGCTGGGCTGCTTTTGCCGGGTCCCTCTTTAAGTCACTATTACATCAGCCTTTCCCACCGCGCTTCTGCRTGCCAACTCACCTCCTCTGGACCCGCTGAGCAGCCTCTGAAAGGAGCCACATCTCTSTCTGCTTGCTTTTCAGAATACTTCAGCTTTGTGAAAGACTTGGAGGTTGAAGCTGGTTTGTTTCTTCCCCCCCACACCCCGCAAAACCTTCTTCAACTGCACGGAAGCTGGTTTGCTCTGCGGCAGCGTGTGGTGCTGCTGCCAGCCGCCAAGTCAGCCCTGGCTTYGCGGGAAAAAACATCACGGGAAGTAAATGAAGCCAGGAGAGAGGAAAGGGATGAGCTCTGACGGTATTTTAACTACTGCTTTCCCTCGKCTTTCAGATTGATGGAGAGAAAATGGCTGCTTCTCTGCCGGTCTGTTCCTCTCTGCAGAGTCTTGCTAGCCCTGCAGTAACACAACTTACCCTTGCTGTGGCCTGCTATAACCGTGTATACACACCTGCAGGAAACCATGATAACCCCCAGCCCCAGCTCTTCCCGTCCTGCTTCCTGACACCCAGCCCAAGAAGCACCTYGTGCTGGCCAGATACGGGTTCTTGCTACGGACTTACCCCTTGCATCCTAATCCCATCCTCACTCACCGCTTCAGTCCTACTTGGAAAAGCTTCACAAGGAATATTAATTCTTCCTGCCGAAGTTATGCTTAGAAGCCCTGAGCTGTCAGACGTGGCCAGCCGCTCTGACTAGCTCTCCCTCTGCCTCACTGGGGTGATACCACACACCTACCGGCACACGCTGTGAGTCCCTGCATCCCCCTTCAATCTGAGATGCACTCATCTCCGCTCCCCTGGCCCTACATGTTATTATCCGGCAGGATCTGTGCTCTCCGAGGGCACCCACATATTCCCATCAGCCAATGAAGCAGRGCACAAGCGTCCGTGCAACTCTTTCACCCCAGGCAAATGCAACAGAGCCCTCTGCTCGGGCAGGGCTTCTTTCTCTGATTTGTTTTTATATCTGCTCCAGTGGAGCCAAAACTGCATTTCAGCAGATTTGCCCATTAGCTGTTTATGGGGAGGAGCTGGGGGAGGTCTGCAGCCTGTGCTGCGGCTGTGAAACGAGCTGTGGGTTACTGCCTGCAGAGAGGYTCCAACACAGCAGTTGGGACAGACTTTTTGCAGAGCAGCAAGCCACTCTTGGCTGTTCTCTGTAATCAAATCCCTCCAGGTGTCTGCTGACGCTGGGACTCTCTTCCATTCTCCAGAGCTGCAATCCATTGCACGCTGGATCAGCTCTGGTAAAAAAGTTGTGCAACTTACCAAGCTAGCTAGTAAATATAACTTTACCGTGTAGGTATCGTGTTCAAGAGAGCCATTCAGTGATGCTGCAACTGCTGGGAGAGGGCTGTGTATCTGTTTTCCTACGCAGGGAGATGAAAACCAGTTAAATAACTATGTGATGACAGATAAGGAGGTATCAATGGGCAGAGGCCTAGACAACAAGGGGAAAGAATATACTAATTGTGATGAGAGAAGCAGCAGCAGRCGATACCGGTAGCCAAAGGGCTATCCAGTTCAGCTAAGGGAAGCAGGGRAGGCCAGGGAGGCAGATGCCTGTGTACTGCAGGGAATCTCAGGTGATGCTGTGGAATCAGAGAAGTAATGGTGGGAGGAGACCTCCGGAGGTCTCTGATCCAACCTCTGGCTCAATCAGGTCACCATGATTTTGTSCGACCAAGTCTGGAAACCCTCCAAGGGTGGAGATACTGCCACCTTTCTGGGTACCTGTTCCAGTGCTGCATTACCCTTCCAGTAAAAGTCATTCCTGAATTTCAGCCTGAACCTACCAAGCTTCAACTTGTTGCCGTTGCCCCTTGTTGTATCACCTGCTACTATTGAGAAGACTTTGGCTCCATTATCTATGTAACTACCTTCCAGATATTGCAAGGAAAGAAATATGAGCAACTAATATGGGGTGTAAACTAGCTATCATGCAAGTAACAGGAATATGGTAGAATAACAGTCATCCCTGGTATTAAAATATTCTGCTGTTCAGGACTGATAGGAAGATAAAAATAGTGCATTAGCATCACATGAATGGTGTTACAGGTTGTTTAGGTGAAACTCAGGAAGTTAAAAGAGGCTTTTCTCTGGTGCAGCTCAGTCAGCTACGAACCGCTCAAGTTCATAACCAGATATGTAGGGAGAGAGCTAATATTAAAAGAGATAAATCCCAGTAAGAACTATGCTGCCATGGGGAAACTAACTTCAGAGTTATGGAGCAGAGAATAATCTCTCATTATCATAACGGGCCTTAGGCCTATAATTCTCAATATGACAGATGACAAATTCCTTCACAAAACCATCACTGAACCTACAAAAGATTCGTTAGTTGTAAATAGCAATTAAGTCATAGAGCAGGTGGTCATCAAAAATAAATTTGGAGCGTAATTTCCTGACATATAAATTAAGTGGGAAGCTAAATAAGGCTAGGCCTGTACTGTACATGCAGGTTTTGTTTCAAAAGAAATAAAAACCCAAGGAATTAAGAAGACTCTTTAACGTGGACTGCAGTGGTAAGGAAACTGGATGTGAAAGATGCCCAGAATTTCTGAAAGGTGCACAGTGGCTGTGGGACTTGCACCCCAAGTAAAGAAGCAAAAATCTCTCTGTAGCTACCTGGATGAACAGCCACAAGATGAAGAGTAAGGAGAGAGATCGGCAAAGAAAACTCTTCTTCAAATGTTTGTAGATATAATGTAACGTCAATCTGGAAAAYGGATTTTTAAAAGAAGAGAAAGTTTTTCATATAACTAAACATAACAGAACCGGGAAAGAGAAAATGGCTATGCAAAGAGGATGGGGTCAAAAATAAAAATAATTGTTAAAATTAAATACATATAAAACAATTATAAATAATAAATACAAATAATAGTCTTCAACCAGGAAAATKATAGTGAAGAGCGGAGCAGAGGAAAGGAGCATAATGAATATTGAGGGTACAGGAACTACCACATCTGATTTGAAAGCAAAGCAAACATTAATGTGATGAAACTAAGAAAACAAGCTAAGACTTGAATTCTGCTGGATTTTTTTAAACCATAATAATTTTTATTCTTAAGAAAGCAACAAGGAGTTACAGAGTTTTGCAAAATAACAAACACCATTCAGATAAACTYCACCTTACCTGTGCTCACTCAATTTTGGGAGCTGGAGGCCCGACAAGTAATTTTTCCCTCCAACCCAGACTTACGGTACGTGTCAGTAGGGGACCTACCCTTTCACCCCTTAACAATTATCACCTGCCCCATGGTACTGTATAACACTGACTGGGAATTTCCAGCCCCTTCCTCAAGGAGAAGCATTTATCCAGAAGGTCTGTTGGCAGCAAATGATGAGCGTACAGGAACATCAAAATTTGTGACTCTTCATGGTTTTACCATGRCCTCTCAGCTCATGTTTCAACAATCCGCTGGCTGAATACTCTAACCCAGAACAGAGATTGTGCCACAGAGTGAGGTCCACTGTATAAATTACAATTCAAAACAGAGTCTGCAYTTCAGTGAGTTCACCAGGCTCACCCAAATATCTCACCTGGTCAGTAGAAACCAAATAAAATAAACTAAACTCTCCATTCCCCTTATGTCTCTGCTCTGCTAAACGTCACTCCTATTCTCCTAGTGCCTGAACCATTTCCTCCTAAAACATTTGCAGCTGCATCACCTCATCCACATCCCACTTCCCTTCACTGGTGTGCCCTTTTACCGTTCTCCACTTGCCTCTCCCCATGATACCTGCAGTCAGGCAGGTCTCCTCTATCCAAACCCGTTACCTTTCCTGTTTCCCGTCTTTCTGCTCTCTTGTCCCGAGCCTTTTTGCCCTGCTCTGACCTCTCTGATTTMCACGATGCCATCATTTCTGTTCCCGTTCTTCCAACGAGTGGAAACACTGCAAAATACATCAGCCTGGAGTGTGCAAGTACTGCTATTGCCCTGCAGAAGACATGTGGGCAGCACAAACGGGATCAAAGCCATGAAGGTCTGGAGTCTGTGATCTGGACCGAGAGGAATCTCAGTTGCTGGACTTGGATCCCCTTTTCCAGTTCAGACCCCACCACAGCAAAAGATCTGTTTTGAAAAACACCAAATGCCCAGTTTCTTCTAAKCAAATCCCTCAAGCTGAGATTTAGGAAGAGTTTTAACTTTCCATCGGTCAAGTTATGAGCTTAAACTAGGAGCCTAAGGACTCGCTGAACCCAAATCGAAGCCTCTCGCCTTTTAACTAAGCCGGCGTTGTCCTCACCAAGATGAATAGAGCGGGCAAACTTGGTTCCTTGCAGCTCTCCAAAGCTTCTGCTGACTCTACTAATGAGCAGGACCATCAACATTGACCTAGCTTGGCATACATCCTCTGATTAATTAAACTGCATCTGACACCAGGGTGATCTCCACCTCCCTGGGCAGCTTTCCCTCTTGCAGGGTTGGGTTAAGAMGACTAATCTGAAGATGACCGTGGATTTTCAGCTTCTACTGTATATGCTGAACCAAATTTGCAGTTACTTAACCAAATTTGCAGTTTACAGAAGTATACGTATATATTGACAGGGGTGAATTTGTCTCTTTCTCTCTCTGTGCGTTAACAGCCTGTGTCTCTCCAGCGTACCCTATAGCAGTACCAGAAGGAAAATGACCCAGTCTCCTAGACGTTGTATGTACAYCCCGGCTGATCCCAAGAGGTAGAAGTTGCGACATTCCTATCTCCAACCTGCACCCTGAACCACCACATTTGCAAAAGGTTGCATCCTCCCTGTAGTCTGACTCCGGCACCTCCTGCACAGGGAAGAAGCAGGATCAGCGGTGATRAGGCTGGAACTGAAGTCATGCGATCTCCAGGAGCAGGGAGATACAAGAACAAAATCCTCTGGCATCGACAGAAGGAGGCCAGAAGCGTAATAGCACTGGTGCTGGGGACACAGGCACTAAAGGTAAAACGAGCCCAATTCATACCTAATATAAGCCACAGTTTCAGGGCGGCTACACCAGTTTACAGCAGCTAAGTGGCTGGTCAGGTGAGAGATGGTTCACAGGTTGAACTAACWTTTTCATGGTCTCTTACACCAGCCTTGAACACTGACTTACTCTGAGACCCTATCATTTAAGTGGTTTTTTTTTTTTCCCCTCTCCAAATTATCCACAATTTTAAGCGGCTTCATTTTTACGTACCCACCAYAGACACTGGCACCCAATTTTTGAACATGCATTTGCAGCTACTGTGGCTTGCAGCTACAGTTGGGTGCTCAGCATCTTTCAAAATCAGGTACATGATATGCGAAGGATGAGGCCCTGATGTAGAGGCCAGTCTAGGAAGTCTGGCTGTACGTTCTCACCTCTGTCAACATCCCTGTGTAAAACAGAGTGGTAATATCGGGCGACTTATGTTATATGGGATGTTTTGAGGACAGGTGAGATTTTGTAAGCAACTTTAAAGGATGGCCAGTTTGGTTTTGTGCGGTGGCTTAAGCCACAGGATGAAGGATCAGAGCACCCAGCTTTAACTGCTCCTGGCCCAGCTTAGGTTCCCCGTGTTCATCTGCTTCAGTTTCCTCGGCATAAAACCGGGATGCTACTTGTCATGTTTTCCACAAGATACCTGCGCAAACAAGTTTATTCTCATGTGTAAAGCATTAGGAGACTTCCCAGAAAGGATCTCTAAGGACAGAAAACAGCATAGCATTAAAAAATAAATAAATCTGTAACTGCTGCTACTCCTGCTCCTGGGACCAGTCCACTTCCCCACAACTCAARTGACACGCTCCTGAGGGTGTGTGCCTGGAGAAGAAAAACAACCTCGTATGATTATAAATCTCACAGGGACCACTTAAGCCACAAGCGTAGACAAGGACGAGCTGCACTCGGCATGGTTTTGGTCACCGCGCAATCCACGCCTTCGATTGCCAAGCGCTCAGCTCAGGTTCATCAGCAACCTTTATCGGTAGGAGGGGGSTCCTTCCTGCGTGGCCTGCCTCACCCCAGATCTGCACCGAGGCCGGGGACGGCAAGTGCGGCGGGTGTCCATCCACCCGGGTCGGTTTTCACCTGGCCAGCCCAGGCGAGGAGAGCGGTGGTCCAGGCCAGCAGACGTCCCAGCTCCCCGCGAGGTCCTCCTGCCCGAGGTGGTGAGATGAAAGCCAGACCTCATCTCCTGAGCTTGCACTTCTGACTGCGAGCTTAAGAAAGAAAGGAGCGTGAGTTGGCACCGCTGTGGCTCTGCGGCGGCCGTAAGGTGTCGAATCAGTTTACGGCCATTTCAGAGGAATCCCACCCGCCACCACAACTACGGCATTTCTAACTAGCGCCTCTGAAATGGGTTGAGATAGYGTCATAAGACTGACGCTGTTGGTGACATGCCCGCTTTCTCTCATCTGTTGCCTCAACAAGCGCATTCTGTTTTTAAATTAATGTATTTATTAAAAAATCAACTAAACCCTAATCACTGTTCTGCGCTGTAAAAAACGAAAAAATTCTTACACTCCAGCCCATTTAACCGAAGCAGACATTATCCGTACTGTTACTGAATGGGTTGCCAAATGCCTTTTCTTTTGCAGAAAAAAATAAAATCCTTCTCTGACAAATTGTTTACAATTGCTTACAACTACAATTTGCAATTTACAATTGCAAAACTGAGTAGGTAAGGCATTCTAAGGATGTCTTAAAATATTTTCGATGGCTTTAATGGATTTTTAAATAAAACAGAGAAAGTTGTTAACTGAAAAATACAAAAAGTCAGCTGAAGCTCTAAAACTTTTTGCTACTTGGTTATTTCTAACAAAGAGCAAGTTTGTTTGCTTTGGTTTGGTTTCAATGTTCCCATGAGCTCAGCTTTGGGCTTGCGCTCAAATGCTGCGCTGACTAGGCACGCCTGCCAGAATCGGGGCCCTAAACGACGGTCTGTGGCTGCGCGGTGCGTTCCTGAGCCCTAATTAATTCACTTGATTTTGTGGGCTCTTTTGCTTTCGCCCACGCCTCAGAACAGGTTAGCAATCCCTAGGTCTGCCGGGCAAGAGGGCCTTTCCCGGTGCTCCCAGAACTTGGTTTTCCAGCCAGAACTAAGGTGTTTCAGAGCTAGTCGAGCTAGGTGCGTTAACTGCTCTTGCTTCTCTCAGGGRCATGGTACAGGAGCAGCAGCCTACCTTCAAGGTTGAGAAGATGCTGTTTCAAACAAGACCCTTATTGCTTTCTCCAGGGTGCTGTATTAAGCGAGGAACAGAAACATAAACAGAAAGCACGTGATATCAGTGAGCAGTGGATGAAGTTTTAACAATTAAATTAATGCAGGGAAAAAAAAAAAAGACGCAGGATGTTCCAAACGCAGCTGGGGAGAAGCCAGTTTTGTACGTCCAAAGGAGAGTTGGAAGCAACAATCTTTACACCCAAATTCCCAAATCTTCTTTTCAAGGGCCCTGAAAGGAGTGTGGCAGAGGGGAAGCAGGTTGTTCAGACTCTGCGCTTGAAAGTAGAAACCAAAGTCTTCTGAGTCTGCTCTCGAGATTCGCACATGCCCGTCAGCAGCACGGGGTCCGTCTTGTGCTCCACTTGGTAGAAGGGACAGCTCTTCAGGTGCTCCGACATGCAGGCGACGTCGTTGCGCTGCCATTTGTTAACTCTGGAGAACAGGCTGCTGAACTGCCAGATCTAGTACGGGGACAGGGAGGGAAATCGGGGAGAGAAAACGGGAACGTTAGTAAAAATAGAAGGGGATTTTGAAAATCTATGTATGCTTATAGTGGGTGTGCRTTACTCGTACTGGACAGGCTAGTGAACATCTGCTTGTGTAGGGTTGGCATAACARGTAAAAATGGGGTCTGTAGCGTTATGATGTACCTCAGACTTGCTGGTTTTGCTGCTTTAGTCATCACCTGCCATTTTTAACAGGAAAGTGTCCTTCCACAGTTTTTGTGCCAACCCAGTGCAGGGCATGACCACCTACAGACAACTYCATCGCACGTCCGGTGTGATCCAAGATGTTTATAGCTGCTTCCAAGRTGTTTATAAAGCAGAGTGACTACAGCGTGCTTGTGTGATATCTATCTCAAAGGAACCCGACTTCATAAAGACCTTCCAAAGCATCTATCGGCAACTTCAAAGTAATGAACATTACAACACTGTTGTTATTCACCTAAGAGAACAAGCCTGGGAAATCTAAGGTTCAAGTTATTCCTAGAGGAGATACAAGCTTGTGAAAAATAGAAATGTGCAGTTAAAATTTTCCGATTCTGTTTGCAGTGATACCATGTATCATTTAGTGATACACTAGCATCTAGTGACAAGACTGTGATTAAGTCACTTGAATATTTGCTGTCAACCATTAAATCAAATGAATTTTTAAAGTCATAGTAGATATCTTCTCCCTAAAAAGGATTCTACCTGTAGAAGGAGGACAGTATGTGGGTGGGCTACACTTAAGATCACCTGAGCCTGTCCTAGTCCTAAGTAATCATAGCCATTRTATACAGTACTCAAGAAATTCAGATTAATTACAAACAGAATGTTTTGAGGCAGAGTCTGTGCTTTGGAGACAAGATTCATGCGTGGTCAGTACAGAAAGCTAACAKGAGAGGGGTTGGACAGTCCTTAAATTCAAGGCTGCTGGTTTGAAATTGCGCTACAGTAACTGAAGTTAATTGCTATTTGATTGCTCAGCCGGAATGTCTTCCTTTTACTGAAGGAAGCCGCATCCTCCAGTAAATGATTTCAGTGGCTAATTCCTGTTTTGGATTGGGCTAATTCAACTTGCAGCCACCAAATTTTATTACACAGATTTTGAATTCACCATGCTTCAATTTTTTTCTCTTAATAAAGAGGACTTTCTCTTCAGAGAGAGTCATAAACTGCTAAGCTTCCCTTTGATAAGAATCAATAGGCGGAGATCTTCAGGAGTCTGCTTGAAAGCCAGGTCCTTAGATCATTTCTGGGAGTCTTCCTCGGATCTAAATTACTTGTTCCTAGATCTCTATCTTGTCTGCTTGGTCATGCTGGAGTCTTTCATGTTATTCTTTCAACCAGTTTTATGTTAGCGCAGCTGCAAGGCTATCAACTAGAAAAAMCCCTGTAATAACTATTGTTCGGCTAGGACTTAAACTGAGCTGTGTTTACATATTTTGTTGAGACTATCCAAACAGCCAATAAGGGAGATAATTTTCCACCACAAGCAGTGGGAGATCAGCTTTGCAGAAGGCGGCTTSCTATCCCCATGCTGCTCCCTCAGGTGCCCACAACCCAACGAGTCRGACACTCATGGCAATCCTGTGAACTACTAATCATGAAAGCCCTYGGGGCTTGATGTGAATGCCTGAGCTCCTTTCACAGCCACGACTCCTTGTTCTTTACCCTTTTGGCATTCTGAAGCATGTTTTAGTTTTGACATACCCTGGATCAGCTTGTAAAGAACAAAAAAAAAAGTACGAACCTCAAGTTCTTCAAAACCCCATGTGTAACCTTTAAATATCAGGAATTCTCAGTTCCCGGTGCCTAAAAACGGTGCACATGCAAACAGGTTACCCAAGACACATTGTGCTGCAAGTTCACAACTTCATGAACCTTCCCCATATCTGTACGCTTACRTGCAGCATCCCTTGCTATGCTTGTGTTTTATCTGGAGAGAASCCATGGCTGTCTTTTTCCCAGTGTCACAGTCACTTGCCTTTTTGCGAGCTTTCCACGAAGTACCACCATGGGAATATCTTTTCTTCTCCCAGACCAGCAGGACCATTCCCCTCTCTTGAAGAAGAGTGGCACAGATGTCCCTCATCAGCACTGACACTTGTGATAGCTGACATAAACTGAAGCTGTCCAGGAACCCAGCAATGTACTTGAGCACTTCTACTGGGAGGCTGCTCAGCGAGTCCTTATTTCTCCCTTGATTAGCCACTGTGGAATTGCACTTCCCTGATTCAGCAAGGAGGGTGTCCACCTCTGGCTTAATAGCAAATGTCTTGAGAGGCTTGCTGTATATAACCTTGGCCTTAAGTCCCTCAGGGCGGAAGTGATTTTGAACAAAAGTACATCCCAAGTAGGCCAGTGGGCAGCGATGCTGGAACCATCCGTCCAGACATGACTGGATATCAGCGTGCACATTCTTGAAGTGGGACGGGAACTCGTCCCTCCTGAAGAAATGACTGCAAGTGAATGTGAAAGCTGAACTGCTTTTGTTGTGTCTTCTGGTTACACATTCAGTGTAGAGCTCCACGTGGAGTTCCGGTGGGCTTTCTTCATCCAGAATATCTGCTAGAACAGCACGGGAGGAGAAGGGCTCCAGAGGAAAGTTGTATGTCTGTGTTGCAAAATCCATAAAGAGTCCGTCGATACCCCTTGCTTCAGAGATCTCATGGCCTTTCAGCTCTTTTTCCAGCGCACACAGCAGTGTGGCTTTAACTATATTTGCCTTAGGGAGTTCTTCTAGGTTTATTCCCAATTCTGAGGTATCCACTGACTTGTCTGAAGTTGGTACCTTGTGGCCCAGTGCATCTCCTAGTCGCGCTCTTTTGCCACAGTAACTGACTGGCACTTTGAAAGTGTAAACCGTCTTCACCTCCTGAGCTTCCAAGTTCCCATAGACAAAGTCTTTTTCTTTGGGCGTGCAAGCAGCTAGTTGGCCAAAGCGGATGAGCATTCCCCCATGATGTACCAGATACATGTTGTAATCACCKACACCAACTTCCTTCTTCAGCCTCTCCAGGACCCCTTCTTGCCAGGGAGCCAGTCCTGCCATTTCTGTATTGGGTGTTACTTGTTCAGGCTTTTGGTCTTTTGCCTCTTCTGCACTGTCAGATACTTCCTTTGCCTTCTCTGTGGAGCTGGCAGCATGAGGGGCTGACGCTGTTTTCTTGGAAGCCTCCTCCGTCTTTTGTCCTGCGCTGGCTTCTGAGCCCGTTACCTTGCAAGCCAGGAGCTCTTTGCTGAAAATGGTCTCCCAGGTTTTGTAACTCCCCAGATCCATTCCTTCTTTGTCCTTTGCCAAATCTTCTCGCTCACGTTGACTGAGCTCGGACAACTGGTCGTTRCCCTCTTGGGAGCCACAAGCTACTCCTCCCACAGCACCTTCTTCCCCACCCATGGCTTCGTCCATTAGCGCTTCCACTTCATCCTTTTTCCTCCACTCTGGAAACAAGTCRGCTATTTTCAAAGTCCTGAAAAGTATCTTCTGGTCTCTGAGCGCCAAGGCTGTGTCCAGACAATCTTCGTTCAAGGTCTCCTTCATRATATTCTTGTGGAGGGTTGTGTCTGAATCCACGTTTGGCCAGCGATTCCACTCCATCGAGCAGCAGACAACGCTGGCTGGACAGACCTGGAGGTGCTTCGCCAGCTTAAAGCGGGCCATGGAAAAAGGGCAGCCATAGGCTGAGTTGAGGCAGGAGACCTGCTCTAAGGGACAGAGCAATTGGTGCTCCTCCGCCTTGCACATGTGGAAGGTGGCCCCGCAGTGAAAGCGGCAGCTGATCACCATGCAGGAGATGGAGGGCTCAACTGGTGCGCGGCAGTGCCGGTTGAAACATCTCTCACAGTGCCTGTGCTGCCCAGGGGAAGCTTTCTGAGCCCGGTGCTGTGTGTAGCAAAGACAAGAAGACAAGAGTTATTGCCTGTAGGAGCAAGAATGGCCACAGGCCGTCCATGCCCGTGCTTGGTTTYCATGCGTTAGGCGCTCACGTGCACCTCTAGCAGGAATTAGGCTGTGGGCAAGTGACTGCCAGCTCCATGCAGYCACGTATCAGTACTGATACTCACGGTACAGCGTGGCCTGATAGCAGCATGGATATAGATAAGGTCCTTACTCATTAGCCCAACAGAGGCAGCCAGGGTTTGGGAACGAGCTGTTTTCTGTCCCAATATTTACACTGGGTCTATCTATACCAAGCTGCTGAAATCAAGACTGCCAGAGGCACAGTGAGGGAGCTTCCCGCGTCCTCGATGCTGTTTGAGTAGGAAAGATGACGTTTCTTTCTCCTCACTAGAAAAATTAGCTGGTCATTTGACCTACATGACTTGCCATCCCCCCCATAAAGACATGAATGTTGTGCAGATGAACCTCCCTTTGCTCTACACCAGCAAGGCTGCGAGTGAGGATTATCGTCATGATCCCAGTTCCCAGTGTGGAAACCAGCCTGGGTAAAGGCTAATTTGCCTGGCCTTCTTTACTCCCCTGATTTACCCTTACACTCCTAGATGATGCCTGCATGTCGTGGAACAGAGACTGCGGGGGACTTTCCTTCAGGCAGGTTTACTTGCTACATCTACTTTCACAATCTGGAATAAGGCCATGCCTTGGTCCGTGTTTTGGAAAGAAGCTCCAGAGTGCAGTGGAGGCTTGTTGCAAGGTTATACTCACCCAGTTAAATCCATTTTCTTTCCCTTTTTTTTTACAAACTGCCTTTCACCTTTCTTCCCCTTGCTGTCACCAGTGAATGGCGAGTAGATAGGAAGGAGGAGAAGAGGGCAGGTATGGTTTATCTCATCCTCAGCTCAGCACCACCGTGTGCAGTTAGGGCAGAAGGGGAGTGACAAAGGTCTTAACCTCAACAGGGCTTTTCCCTTCCTGTGATGGAGCAGGGGAGAGGCCAGCTCTGAGCATACCTTTTACAGGATTCTTTGAGAAAGAATCCATTTTTGTTCCTTTGGGATCCATTTTAGAGCACGATCGTACAAAAAATGGTCACCACTGCTCCACTTTTTCAGTTCATCCTACGTACTTCTGACAAGTCAGTGTCAAACACTACCCGGAACTGAATAGGTGATCCTGAGTTGATCATATTTTAGATTCAGTTTATGAAGGTGTTAGTGACACCACAAGGGGCCAGAAAATAGGGAAAAAGGTCCCACGCAGCAAGTAATAAACAATACCAGTCTCCGTTTCATAAATTCAGCTGCCACCAGGCAGCTCCATGAATTTAACATTTTGCAACCAACAGACTGGATTAAAAGAACAAGCTGASGATGCCAAAACAAATGTTTCTGAAATTTCAACCAGCTTTATTATATAAACAGGCTAAATGTTTTCTTAAGGAAGACTGCATTTCAGTTCTCACATTTCCATATTAATGTGGTTTCAAAATATATATATATAAATTTTTCCTCTCCCCCCCTTATAAACCTTTGGTATAAAAAGTACATACAATTTTCCTGAGGTCCAACAACAAAAAGCAGAAGTACAAGACCATGATGTATGAAGATCCTTATATAAAAAGTTATCACTAGCAGATTACTAGCTTTGTGTCAGAATGAACTGATCTGCTTTGCTTTCATTATTGTGTTTTTGTTCTTTCCCAGTAAGTCAATTAAAACAGTTTAATTAGTAAAATTAATGCACTTATGAGGCCTGCTTCCAAAAGTTCTCAGTTGCTTTTGCTCATACCTCTATCCTTGCAATAATTCCCGGCAGTAGCTGTTACTTTTCCCTAAACATGGGAAAACAGAAGCACAGAGTCCGAMAGCAAGTAAATGGAGATGGTGATTAGCATGAGGTGTGCCTTCTGTTGTAAAAAATCTAAGAACATAAGAAATGACATTCTGGGTCAGACCAGTGGTCCACCCAGCCGAGGAGTCTTCTTCAGCAATGTCCATAAGAGATGCTGTTTAGGGGCAGCATGTAGGACCTCCTGTGGTCCTTTCCCCTCATACACAGTTGTTGGATTAGAGAACTAGAGGCTGCTCAGTCACTGCTTGGAGCTACTTCCCYGGATACCTTCAACTGGTATCAGTAACTTGGCCCAAAGAAGGGCTRCTGCAAGCAGAAAAGTCCAGCCTTCTGACTTTCTGCTCCTTGCTGTAGAGGCTGCATTCTGGCTTGGTTCAGTCTACTGCAAATCTTTGTGGAAGGGAAAAAGCTAATGATAAGGAGGAACTGTAGTTCTGTTTCCAAACAGGGCCCAGGGCGCTTTTTTTTTTTGGTGAAAATGAGAAAAAGATTTTTGACAAGTCTTCCCACCACACTTTCTATGCAGTAGGAACTACCATAGGCCCAGCAGACTCTCATTTGGCTTTTGGAAAAAAAATATACATTATCAGTAAAATAATTTAGATTTTGGTTTTTTCCTAAGGTTAAAGAAAATACAGTAGTGTCATTTACCTAGATGTGAGTGCTTTTGCAACCCCAGTGACCTAGCCGCGAGAAGAGCCGTGCTGCAGAGGAAGTAGGCTCAGGCTCAAGGGGAAGAGATGCTACGTGAAGCTGCTTCCCCTCTCTTTCCTGAAGGCACTGTTTTAACTTCTCCTCTTTCACATCTAGGCAATGGAAGTCATGAACAACGCAGGAGAAGGAAAGACGTCTGGGAAAGGCAATGCATGTGGGTTCCTGCAGCCACCGAAGACCACAGGCTCGTGTTTGAATCTGATGTGCATTAATTGCTCAACATGTTCCATCCATTGCAACTTCCAGCACTGACCAATACCTGTTTACATCTCTTAGTGAATCCCATTCCTCCTCGGTGCTGCAGAGTAAAGGAACAAGTCCTCTGTGGTCCCTTTACCTAGGGACAAATTTACCCTCTGAAGTATAAGGCTCAAGTACCTTCACCTTTGTTTGCATGGAAAGAGCTCTCGACAGCCATGCAGAAAAATAGTATTTTGTGACTACCCGTTGTAACATTCCCTGCCTTGCCTTGGGAAGCACTGGCTTCTGCGCAGAGGTGACACCAGGGTACGGGCCAGGGTGGCCCCAGCCACATCCAGCCCTTAAATACGTGTGGTCTAGGGTGGCACCTGTCCTGCTTTAGGCTGTTTTGTTACATCTACTTTTATGCGGCTCAGAGAAGCAGGAGATACAGATGGATTTATTTCACATTGGCAGCATCCTTGCTGCTCTCATTCTTGTAGCATTTTGCTGCAAATATAATCCCTAAAAATAGTCCCAGCTATGACTTGCATAAGGTCAGAGGAAGGCTGGGTACATTACACCACAATGAAAACATGAATGTGTGAACAATACTTTCCACTGCAAAAMCAACTCTTGGACAGAAATAATTGATGAATAAAAATACATCCGAGGTACAGGCCTTATGGTTCTCCAAAAACACAGAAAGGGCTGATTGCAAAGTTTCTGGAGAGGAGCCGGCTTTCACACTGTTGTATGCTGGAATGAACCCCATCTGAATCACGTGTAGAGAAAGAAAACACGTGCTTTCTTTATCAAAAGTGACCATATCAGAGCATTCAAATCCAGAATAAGTCTTCATYGTTATTCAGATCTGCCATTTTCAGTTGAGTTTACCTCATCTCTAACCTGATATGCTGTTCTGTCAGACAAATGATTTCTACACCTCTCTTCTCATTGTCAGATCTGTAAAGCTGGAGGACAGGAAGAAGGGAGAGAAAACTTTTCTGATATTTATCAGGGTTTGAATGCTGCTTCTATTCTGACATGCCGGTAATCCAGAACTCTGTATTTTAACTGATGATCTAGTTAGCTCTGTGGTTTAGCTGATGGTATTATTGTCAGTACGCAAACTACAACTTCCAAAACCCTGAGCAGAAAGTTTACAAACTCTTGCCTCAGTAAGTTTGATCCATAACATCCAGAGGCAGGTGACACACAGATATGTCGGTTGATGAAACATTTCTCTAAACCTGTACACTTCTTGTTTCCCTGCAACTTGCAAGATTTCCTGGGTTAGAAAAAAAATCAAAACAGAAAAGCTCACTTGAAGCATGTTCAAGCYACTGTGGAAAGAAAGGATGCAAATTACAGTCCGCAGATTGTCCACTTTGGTAAATCTTTATTTTTAGACCGTCATGACAGCAAATCAAGTAAGGTTTAAAAATATAGTGCTGCTATTTTAACTGCAGATATGTCTGTGTCTGGAGCAGATCTGTTCAGTGACAATAACCTGCAGTTTATAAACCAATTACAATTTATTTTCAGTAAATATATATTTAATTCAGTTGCAGTCAATGAGCCAAAACAATACAACTGTTTTCTTATTTGGTATKTGCTATATGTGACTGATCATATGACATGCTAAGGTTATACATCATATCTGAGCTCTTCTCACAGAACCAAGGGATGCCTCCCATTTTAAGAAACCGTCAAAAAGGGCCGCGAGAAACCCCAGATAATTACCTTAAAGAGTGCCTCTGAGATGAGATTGCAAATGAACATAAAACAATCTTTCTAAGATTTACAACGTAATAAAAACATTTAAAAAAAATCTCAGGAAAGTTTGCATCCAGATGCTGGAGCCAAGAATGTTCAAGTTATATATAATGTTACAACAGAAAAGCATTTTCAAGGAATGTGAATACTTTTGGTGAAGTGTATAGGGCAGGTAGGAGATATTCTCCATTTCTTTTAATCCTTGTTACTCAGTATGTGGTGTTTATCTTGTTTTTATCATAATACTTAAATCCTGAGGTGAATACAGAATTATTAATTTCCTTACAGGGTTTTTCAATATATTTACTATCTTAGTATCTGAGGGGGTTCACAACCAATAATGAATTTATCTTTGCAGTACTAGAGGTGCAGCTGAGGTTAAAAGATACTATTACTTCTGTTTGGCAGATGTAGAATTAAAGTATAGAAAGATGAAAAGAAATAGAATGAAATATAATATTTTACATAAATAAATAAAGAAATAAATACACACCAAGCATGGAGATGCTCAGGTTTTGATGTTTCATTTGCAGTTGCATGCCTCCTGCACAAAAAACCTGGCAAAGCCAGCTATAGAATCACATTTTCTAGGAGAGCACCTAAGTGTCCTTAAACCAGAGATTTTCTCTTTTCGTGCAGTGTTCTTCCTCAATCGCTACGTACTTAACAATCTCAGCAAGAAATCAGGCTTGGGTCTCCTTCTGCTACACAGACATATTTATGTCTTGAGGCTGAGGAAGAAAACACTATGCCATTGGAAAGTTGGAAACCGTACCATACTGCATTTGTGCATGATTCTCGGGAGCCTAATTTTTCTAAAGTCCTGTCCTTCGATACAAAAAAAGCAAACCCAAGAATGCCACCACCTGGAATCACGGTGACCCCTAAGTGAGCCAACCCCCACATCTCGACACCCATAGCAGGGACAGCTACAGCTTGAGCGACTGCCTTGGCATTAGGCGTAGCAGGTCACCGTCCTTCACGGCACGCGGGCTCTGCAATTGCCATGCCGACTGATCTCGCATATACGTGTTGCCAGCCGAGCTTTAAATGAGTCAGGCAGTGAATATGGTATAGCTCAGGGTAGGTGGAAAGGGAGAATAAAAGGTATAGGTGAAATCTTCATCAGTAACACTAATACATTTCTAGCAAGCAYGTGCAAGATGGTTTCTTTGAGGCTTAGACCTTGAACAAGCCCACATGGGTTTTATAGGGGCACTTTGATTCCAGGACAATCCTTCTGGTGAACCTCAAATCCCCAGTATACGACATGCAGAAAAGGTTTTCCATGAGATAACTGACCTGTTAGATAAGCCCAAAGATGGAGGGATGAGGCTGTGACAATCAGGAATCCCTGTATTTTCTAGCTGGGGATCAGCTGGTTGAGCCTGTGGTGTTTCATGGCAATAACCACTGGTTCAGAGTTACTGAACAGGCTGGAATTGCTTTATACCAAAAAAAAGTGCTTTAAAATGACAGGGATGGAGTAGGTSCACAGTACAGGGCATCAGTCAGGCACGTTCCTTGCTTTTCTTTCAGAGCACACRTGCTGCTCAGGTTCCCACAGCAGCACATCAGCTTCTCTTCAGCTCCCTAAACCTGGCACGCAGGACTGCGGAGCTCAAGAGAAGCCGTCGCACCATCAGGCCTCCCCCTCGCCTGGTAGATCTGTGCTGCACGCATGCAGAAAAGAGGCACCGAAACTTGCTAGTGCAATTTCTGTCCAGTGAAATGCACTGGTGCTGTTAGGGGAGGAGCAGGGGAGAGTTCAGAGCAGTGAGGCAGAGGTACCACAGGGCACTGCTGATGMTAGAAACCCCCCACTGCGCTCCCCCCTGTGAGACCTGGGTCAGCAATATTGCTTGCTCCTCCCTACCTGGCGCAACGTAGCCATAGCTCGCCTGAGACAAACCYATCCCAAAATTCCAGGTGCTGAAGTGGTCCCCTGGGCTGGAGGTACGGTGCGGGGCAGCCCAGCAGCAGGGTCTTCTTGTGTTGGGCATGTTGGGGAGTCGTGTGGGAGACGGGCAGGACAGGGAGAAGGGGGAGGCTGTGGCATGGAGCTGCTCTGCTGCGCCTTGTTCATGTGAGGGTTCCCTGTGGTGTCCCTGGTAGAGACACAGTCAGGCAAACTCCCACTTTGCACCGATAACTGGGAAATGGGTTTGGTTTTGGTTTGAGTTCAGCAAGTGCTTTAAAATATCAGGTTCCAGTTTAGTTGCAGTTTGAGGGAAAAAAAAAAAAGAATGGTCCAAACTGTGTTTCTTTCCTTTGGGCTCAGGTTCTATTTTATGCCCTGGTAACAATCTCATTAACATACTTCTCTGAAAACTTCTTGAGATAATCAAGTGAATGGTTTCAAGCAAAACAAAAGAAACCCAGCCCAAGGCAGATGCCCACATAGAGAATTTCAGAGCTACCGATCAAGGTCTAAGTCATATAAACAAAAGAGAAAGGATTGCTGAATAAAAATTGCTGAATCTACCATATTTTAAGTCTTAGCATTTTTGCCAGAAGATTGCTCTTGCCTCTCCTCTGACCCTTACTGTATCTCCTTGTCTTACTTCTCTTAGAGTTTCTTGAAAATTACAGAAATTGAATTTTTGATTTTTCATCTGTCCTGCTACTGAAGCTCCCATCTTAGAATCAGCATCTTAGTTTTTTAAAACCCCAGATACACTGCTGCAAACTATGGCTAATCCACTGAATACATTATGGAAGGTTTTTTTTTTTGGAGTAGCATATCACAGAAGCGTTCCCAGTTACCAGCTGCCTCTGGTTTAGGGTGTCATTTGTGTCTGATTATTCTTCTTCATCTTAATTACTAAGGCTGCTTTGAAGACGTCTTGATTTTCATGGCTCGGTACAGTAACCCTTGCATTGCATAAGGTTTGACCAATAAAGACTCCAACTCTATTTACAAAGCCTTACCTTAATCATAGAGTCCCTGTGTGGTTGTACCAAACACTTGCTCTCCTGGTTGTGCTCAGCTGGGTTGAAGTGAGGTGGGTAAGGGAGAACTGCAAGCAAAGAAAGAGGAGAGAATGGGAGGACACCGAGCAAGCCCAGGCAGAAACATCAAGTAGTTTGGGGATGTTAAAAATAAAACCCGTGCATGTGACTGTGTAGCTCAGCTTACAGAGCAGTCTCTTCCACTGTATTTGTTAACACTGTCACTTCTGGAGTGATCCTTCACACAGAAGATGTGAGAGGCAGAACCAACAATACTCCATGCCCCCTGCATGAGAGGAAAAGACCAAAACCCTCCCCAGAGCCCTGTATCGGCTCCCTGCCGCTCTCTGATGGAGGTTTGCCATTTACAACTTAACTCCCCCAGGTGCCCACACCAGTTTGTGGTTTCTGCTGTTGGAATTGTCGCCGTGGCCCTGGCTCCCGTCGTCACCAACTCTAGCAGCTGGTGCAGACAGCGACGGCGGGTTCCTGATCTGTCTGGGCAGGGGTGGGCAGAAAGAGAGCGGGAAGGGCCCAGAGCAGCTGGGCAGATCTGCCCCCCCCCTTCCCAGGGACCCCCAGGAGACTCCCCAGCTCCAGCCTCCCCACTGCGCAGCGAAAGGGTCCCACCAGCCACCGGGAGGAAGCCTGAAGGGTGCAGCTCCCAGTGYCACCCTTCCTCACCCAAACCTGAGGAAGCAAAGGAGAGCAGTCACGTTTTACCGTCTCTGTGGAGCATTAAAGCATTTCATGGTGAATTTCATGAGTTTCATGGTGAGCATTTCATACTCGTGGTGAGTACAGATGTACGGGTACTACTACGTGCCAGTGAGGTTCAGGGGTGCAGATGGGGTAGGCGCTGCTTCTCCCTGGTGGGTGATCACCCTATCTGGCTGCAAAGACACCTCTTGTGACCCTGCTGCCGTACACGACCACTTTTCACCACCTCRGAAACACAGAACACCATCTTTTGGCTGTGGCAGTGGCAGCTCTGAGATCCTAAGTCATGATGAACTTGTTGCTTTGCCTTATCTTTCTCTTTCCCTATCTGTGAGTCCCCAGTGACTCGCATCGTTTGAAACAGTGCAGGCAACTGTGCTTTCATKTTTAGGGCTGAACAAAATGTCAGTAGGTGACAACCAAGGCTCGCTGCTGCCAATCGTAATTTACTAGTGCTAAATATGGTTAGCAGTCTGGCTCCGTGGCCTTTTTTAGAAAGGGCTGTATTATCATGATACCATTTTCTGTCATCCCGTTGCACTGGGGAAAACAGGGGCCAGTGGTAATATGCCTAAACCCGAATTTCACCCAATCACAACATGACCGCTGATCTGTTTACCCCGTCCACTTCCACCCCTCACCCCCCCAGTTCAGGGTCATTCTTCAGCCTTCGATGTTGTCGTCGTCTTTTTAGACTGTGTTTAAAAAACATGCTGCTTGCGTGCCTCACTTTTATATGAAGTAAAAAACTCTTCTCAAAATTCTGTTTAGGGGTAAACTCCCTCCAGCTGAATTAACCCAGATTACTAAAATACKTAGGGCTTCTGAGGTAGCTGTTGTCAGAAATGAAGCTACATTCTCTTAATTTTACCGGCACCTGATGTCAGCCTGGTTTTAGATCTCCGTGTTTCCAGACAGTCTGAACTCTGGTGGTGCTTTTTATTGCTTCCATGTGTTGCTCGGTGACCACGCAGACCCAAACAGCCCGCCCTGGGCCTGCCTCACTCTSTTCAGTACTCTGCCTCACAGCCTCATGTAAGCCCCCAAATTTTGCAAGTCCTTGCCTGCGGGTGATGGCTGTACTCCAAAAAGGCATCATCTGTGGCGGCCTTTTAGGGCAGGGTATCCCAAGACTTGCAGAATGAACATAGTTCACCGTGCCTGAAAATGTGTATGTGGTGGAGAGAAGGGAGCAGAAGAGCGAAGGCGAGAGGAAACAAGAATTCATCCTGGTACCTGCAGCACACCATTGTAATAGCTCAGCTGCACCTGAAACCAGACTCAGCAAAAACAGGGGAATCTGCAGATCTCTGCTGCCGCCCTTACCTGTGCTAATTTGGTTCAAGGTATCTCAGGAATGCCAACCAATACTGTAACCAGACCTCCTGCTGCAGTGCAGGAGTGCTTACTAGTAGGGTGCGAGAAGCGTGAAATCTCTGAAAAAGAAGTGTAACTGTTATTTAWTTTTTTTGGTGCAAATGCTTTGGGAGAAAGCTGTTGCCTGTCTGCTTTAATCTCTCTTATCTCAATTCTACAGGTAGAAACACTGTGCTATACAGAAGCCCTATGAAATATACCTATGTATATGATATGCATATCGCATATGTATACATATGATATGTATACAAACATACCTATCTGTTGATATGGGAAAATCGGGACAGATCTGGCAGCCTGAGAGAGGTGAGGCTGCCGCAGGTCCAAGCAGTAGCCAGGCTGAGCTTGTATTCCCAGTAGGCACATGCACAAATACACATATACAYCACTTAAACATATATACATGGACGRCCASACAGGTAACACAGCCAGCCCCACAGAACACTCACACGAACACAGCGCCAGTGGCCTCATCCCACCCCCTTCTCTCGCTGAGCAGGATGGAGGTGCGCTACTGAGCATATATATATATGTACACACACGTATGTACAGTGTGGCTCCCTCCAGCAGCTGGGCTCAGTCTGCCCAGTAGCTTCCCCTTGATCCCAGTCTCTCCAGCCCCCCTGGTCACCCAGTAGCCAACTCCCCTGTGGTGCTCTGGCCCCCCCGGGACCCCCAGGTCCCCCAGCCTCTTYGGCAGCTGGATGGCACAGCTGGACAGGACTCCCCCGGCCCCCCGGCAGCCATCTCCTCCCTCGCAGCCCCCTCCCGGCCCCCAGGCCCCCTCGCCGGCCGGTCCGGCTGCACCCTCGCTGCCGCTCACACACCCGCCCGCACACCAGCGCCCACGGGCACACGGCCCGAGTCCCAGCCCAGCTGCTGGCACCCAGACCCCCCCACACCCCCCGCGTGTGGGAACGAGAGTCCCTCGCCCAGGGCACAGTGCGAAAGGAGTCTGATGAGAAGATGGGACAGGCTGCGCTGATCAGGCACCGGGCACGGCCGGACAAACCATCACAAACCATTTACATGTGACCGRCCCTTTTTAGTCCTGTATCGCCCTGTTCTCCCACACTTCGTCCTCCACAAATCACCTGGATCCCTCCCTTTCCCGCCTTTGGTTCCTCTCCTAATGAGTCCTGTGCAATCCCCAAACGCTCTTCCCCTGCGTCCCATCGTGTGTCCCACACCCCTGAACGCAGCGACCCCCCCAGCCCTAAAGGTGCTCTGGGGCTGAGGCTCCCCGGGACAGCCCTGGGAGGGGCCCGGACAGCGCGTCCCTTCCTCTGAGTCCTTAATTTGGGTTCCCGCCTGCCATCGTGCCCCTGTGCTCCTCTGGGCCTTTGGTGGGCTGATGGCTCCTGGGACGGGCCTGGGAGCAGCCCAGCAGGGTGCTTTTGGGCTCCCCCTCCTGCTGTCACCTCCCTGTGCTCCTTTGTGGGGGTGCAGGACGCGCTTTTGTCACACCACCTGATGTATTTATCTATCTCAACATATACCAGGGTTGACTAGCAGCTGTGGTGGCTTTTCGCGCTAGCTACACGACCAGYGACCACCGCTGTATCTACTACTGCCACCCCGCTGCCTTCAGTCTTACGACCGCCGGTGGAACTGCGAAATGGCCCCGCCTTTCCCCCCCTACCCCTCGGCGTGCGCAGAGAGCAGCGCTCCGCTGGCAGTGACGTCCTTTGTGGTGACGCCGAGGCCCCCGCTGGGTAACCTGCAGGGCAGGAACCATCAATTACAGCGGCAATATCAGCTCGTGAGGTCATCCCGGGCCGGAACAGCCCCTGGGGGAGGGCCCTGTCCCTTTTACCGCCGCCTGTCACGAAGCTCCCTCACGGCAGCGCTGACAGGCCACGGCCCGCCGGAGGCCTAACACCGCCCTGCCATTGCCGGCCGCTGCGCCACCGCCGCCACGCTCCGCCGGGCAGCGCCCGGCCGCCATCGCCTCCCTCCCCGCCCCTGCCACCCGCCCGGCCGCCGCCACCGCCGCCCCTCCCCACACCCTCCCGGCTGCGGCGGCGCCGCCCGCCGCACTACAGCTCCCGGCATGCCCCGCGGCGCACTGCGGCGGGAGCGGCGCGCCCCGCGCTGCATGCCGGGAGCCGTAGTCTTCCCTGGGGCCGCCGCCCGCCGCTGCCGCCGTCCTGAGGAGGGCGCCGCTGCTGCGCGAGGGGCGGCCGCCGCCGCCGGCCCGGGTTCGCCTCGCCTGGCCCGCGGGGCCGCCGGAAGGGCTCTCCCTCCCAGAGGGCGCTGCGGTGAGGCCGGAAGCGACGCAAGGCGCTGGGCGCCTGCGCACTGCCGTCGCCAGCCAGCGCTGGGCAGGCAGGTAGGGAGGAGCGGCGCTCGCGCGCCTCGGGCCCGAGAGAAGACAGCGCGGGGCCGGGCCGGGCCGGGCCGCGCCGGCAGCAGGTACGGGGAGGGGGGGGAGG
>JASVER010000050.1:6149991-6184037 GCA_030449065.1 Oceanodroma leucorhoa | reverse complement strand
CGGGAGCCGCGCGCGTGGGCCGGGGCCGGTCGCCTCCCGCCGGCACCGCGTCACCCGCCCGGGGAGAGCTGTCGGGCCGCGCCCGGCGGCGGGAGGAGAGGGGGGCTCCCGGGCAGCGGGAGGGCGGTGGGCCGAGCCCGTCCTGCCCCGGGAAGCCCCCGCGTGGCCGGTGGGGCGGCGGGGCTTGTGCCGGTGGCGGGCTGCGCTCCGCGGAAGCGCCGCGTTCTGGCTCCAGAAGTCGTCGGGGTGGCTGCGGGGCGGCGGGCGAGTCCGTGCGGCAAAGACGGGCTTCGCCGGTGGTGCTGCGGGCCGGCGGGCCCGGCYGTGTTGTGCTCTGGCGGGACGGGGTGTGAGGAGAGGCAGTGCTGGATCTCGAGGGGGAGGGGAAGGGAAACTTTCTCCTGGGTCTTCCAAGCTTGTCCGCTTTTTTTTTTTTTTTTCCCCGTAGCGATCATAGTTGGTCTTACAAAAGCTGTACCTTCTCCCTGCCGACAGCACCTCATAGCCTCACGTTATCCCGGCTACAACGTTACCTCTTTGACTACCGAGATGTGATGAAGGGTTTGCGCTTTCTCTGTAGCCGTGGGGGCCGTTTCCAATTATCATGTCTCTGGAGATSTTAAAACCAGCAGAAACTCGTCCCATTCATAATCTTTAAATTTGTACTGCTCGTACAAGAATACATGTAATGATGATTTTAAGCTTTGCCTCTTGAGGGCGTTTCATGAAAACTGAAACTCTAGGCCGAAAAGATAGGTCATGAGCTGTGAAAATACTGGGCTGCTGTTTCTGCAGAATTCCCAAATGGTGCTGAATGGTTGTGTTTAATAGTCCCTTTATCCTTTATTCAAGCTGCTGTTTCTCTGGATTTTTTTGTTCACTGGTGTATTTTCTGCTCTGACTGCTTGATGTTAACGAAAGACTTAATGAAGTTGGGATATGCCTATGGGCTATCCAGAAATGAGATTGCAACTTTATTCCTAGAAACTAGTTTTTTTAAAAGCTATTTTGTATATACCTGTGGCAATTAATAGTTAGAATACAACAGCTAATAGAACACTATGTAAATTAATAGTTTGAATCAAACTAATCTTTGGTGTGTTTTTATTATAACTTTATTATGTTGTTCTCCCTGCAACATTACCAYGTGCATTGACATGTGAACTAGCTCGTTCAAAACAAGTTTGTTTCTACTTGAACTGTGGTTGTACCTTTTAATTACCCCTTAGACATACCCACAGGCACAGGGAAAATGAGGAGTAGCTTGAGGCATGGTAACATAAGGTGACATGCGAGGTAGARGTTTTTCTCAGAATGGGTTCCCTTGTCATAATCTTGCAAACAGGTGCCGTGATGCTTCACTTCCAAGAGAGATGGCTGTCCTGAGGGCTTGGATTTTTAACCCATCCCCCCACCCCCCAAAAAAGCTTCTAAACAGAATCTTTGTCACATCCTGTCTCTCATTCCAACACTGTACCAGAATGTTTACCTTTTACTGTCAGTGTGCCATCCATTGATTCCCCCCCGATATTACGTTCTCTGTGTTGGTGTCTTCAGACCTGGCTTGCTTATGTGGTCCTGTATATTCAGCTGAGTGCTGGTTCCTGGAGAAGTCACAGTTCAGTCCRTTTAGAAAGGGAACGGCAGCAAAAGCCCATGTCAGCAGCACTGACCAAAGMCACTATGAGAATTAAAAGTACTACAGTCAGTTGTAGCAGTTTCTGAAAGGTTCTCTATAGAGACTTTTAAGTGTAAATGTTTATTTAACCAGATTGTTTGATAGTCTTATTTCAACTTCAGTGTTTCAATATACTGCTCTTTTCTTTTCTTTTTTTTTTTTTTTTTTCCCCCTCCCCCCTTCTGTTGAATAAGCTAAAGTGAACAGAATGGTACGTTTTGTTTTAGATTGCCCTGTATCTGGCAGGCTTGCTTTGATATCTTTCTGTTTGTCTCTTTCTCTACGAGATTGTGGAATTTTTCTTCTGAAGTGTTTTACAAGTCCCGGAGGGGGCAAAGTGGGGGGCTTAACTCATATCCTTAAGAACACAAAATGTACCTTTAAAGGCAACTGTAAAGAAGTTGCTAGGTTGGAAAACTTTGTGGCAAGAGGTGAGGGGTTAGTGGATGTACAACAGTGCCCTTCAGAAAAATGGAAATCAAGTGAAAAAGCATAAAATATCGCAGATACAAAAAAAAAAAAAGTGATGTGAATTAGGGTTAGGGGTTTTAATGTAAATTGGAAACATAAGGGGAAATAGAAGAGCAGCAGCAAATAGCTAAATGTAGTGAATTTGTTTAAATACTTCTGAAGGCCAAAGGAAATAGGGGTGTGGGGGAGCCTAGTGGGCTAGGAGCAAGTCAAGAAAAATAAAAGATGTTAAAGGAATTACTCACTTGATGGAACGTCGTGAGTAGCTGAGATATCTAAACAGGAGGTTCTGGAATGGTGTAATGGACAAACAACAAGTTAGAAAGACCAGACCACCTCTTTTTTCAGAGAACAAGAGGGGAAGCTGAACTGATATGAAAATTATCCAGCTTTATACTAAGGGGCTAAAGCCTAATGGAAGTCCTTGTTTAAATAATAAAATAACACTAATGAAAAAAAAGCTGATGTAAATTGCAGAGTTAAAGGGCAGCGATATGAGAGCGAATCAGTTTTTTTCTGCTCTGAAGAAAAAAATCCATCCTCAGTCTGCTACAGTTTTTGAAGTCTGTCAAGGAGGCGATGGATTAAACTGCTCTCTGTTATTTCCAAGAATACGTGTGGGGTTTTCAAGATACAAAATGCCAGCAGTAGGATGCAAGGCCTGTAGAAATATCAGTRCTTTCAAATGATTTTGAAGAAGGTAGAGGAACTCTGGAAAAACAGAAGAGGTAAGTTTAAATGAAACACTCAGTGAAAACCTCTGCTAAATATAAAATTTGTAGAACAGTAGGACTGGAAATTATATTATGCCACCTCATGAATATCTTGAACTGCATTGAACGTTGTGCAGGCTTAATAATTCATTTTGAGGATAAAAAGTAGAAGTAGTCTAAGGCAGGTCACAGGCAGTAGTAGGAGGGTATGAAAAAGTGGTAGGAAGTAATGGGAGATTGGACGACGCATTATGACTTCTGTTAATCCATTCATATGAGACAGGAGTAAATGGAGTTCAGTGACACAGAAGAAATTTTCAATTGGGATAAAGCACATACTTTCTTGAAACATAATTAATGCTTAGTGTTAGGAGGCAGAAGCTAAAAACATTAGAATTGAAAGAAATACAACTGCGTTCCTGGGTGTATATAATAGAGAGTAATAGAGTCTGAGTTTTAAGAGTGTGCGGTAAGACTTAAGATTTAGCTAGTCACCAGCTGCTGAAAGCTTCCTTATGATCTAGAGTAATTATTTTCTCTTTTTCTATTTTTATTTGGTAGTTCTGACTGCTTGCCAGGCTCAGCAGGAGGACTCGTATGTTCTGTGAGAAACTAACCAGCTTGACACACACAGATCTTTATTTTATTTTACTTTTTTACAGTCTGGGCATAAAGTTGAGATTATACATAAGTGATATGCTGATTTTAGAAATAAATATCCTGTGGCTAAACATCCTGAATGTATTTATTGCCAAAGAAGGCATTGTAAGCCTACCAAATCTAGTGCTAAGGTTATACTTGAAAGCAAATTCACCTGTTGATATATGAAAATATAATTTTGGCAAAGAAGCCACCTTTTGGAGCCACACAAACCACAACTTACCTTTAGTAAGTCAGATAAAGTCAGATAATAATGTTGTGATTAGTATTAGATTGTTGTGATATGTTTTCTGTCTGAAGCAGAATGAGATTGCTTCTTAAAGGATGCGGGACTCCTTTGTATAGCTTCCACATGATCACCTCTTTAACTGCTTATGTGTTCTTGTTTTACCTTTTTTTGTGTTGAGAAATGATCAGAAAGGAAAAGAGGTGTCTCTGAATGAGCTGTGTGTTGGATTYGAGAGCTTTTGGTAGGAGGGGTACTAGGTGTAAATGGGATGAGGGAGGCAGAATAAGCATCATCAAGCTTTAAAGTTCCTGTGGGTTTTGGCTTCATGCGGCTGATACATCAGTGTTATGTGACTTTTGGTTGCTGATGTCCAAAGCTAGTATGAAATCAGTAGAATTTTGAATTACTGTTATTTTGTGCTTTTGCACACATATCTTCCATAATGCTGAATCACAGCAACCAATAAATTTGTTGAAGGCACCTTTGTCATCAGGGGAAGCATGAGGTAGGTTTGGTTTCAGTGYCTTCTGATACTCACAATCCCAAACAAAAGTTGCTTGAAACTGCAAAGTCAACTTAGTTAGTAATTTAGTTTATTTTTAACCTRATTTGCTTTAAAGTGCCTGGGAGTTCTTATTTTCATGATATGAAATGCTGAAAGGTGCACTCTTGTTCTCTTGTAAAGAACGCTTAGGGCATGTTAGGATGTYAGAAATGTTAGGATGATTTTTTTCTGACAGATGATGACTGTCAAATGATAGAGATGACTGTTGTTTTTCAAACGGTCTGGTTTTTAGAGATGATCTTACAGAAAATACGTTGTGGATCAGCTCGTTCTGTAAGTGCAGGGAGGATGTGCTGTAATCTTAATCAAAATACAAATGAATCTCTGCTTTAAAAGAAAAACAGATTACATTTTAGTTTGGCACACAGGAATAATCACTTCTGTTATTTCRTGTAGATGGGCATGTTAATGTGAGGTTATTTTTTTAACGTTAGTATAATCCTGTGTGGCTGAAAAGTTTAATTCCCCATCACTAGCTGCTTTGTTTTATGACTTGTGGGAACTTTTTGGTTTCAGGTTGATTGTGGACTGTRGGGTTATAGAAATCAGGGTGAGTTTTTTTTTCATTTAAACAGATTTATTGCACTGCAGTGACTTTAAATGCAGTAAAGGAATCTTGTGTCTGCAACTCAGATCAGAAAGGCTCAGTTAACAGATTTGAAGATGTTTTCCTTTTAAGTTGACCTGGCTTTGAGAGTCAGGTTTTTTGCCCTCTTGCTCAAGTTAAAAGCTTTCTGGAACTTTGAAAGCTGTATCTGCTGCCTCGTTAAGTCAAAATGGACCTTTAAAAAAATGGAACTCAAAACATCTTGGAAATATCTTTGTGATAGTAAATATATAGTGAAATGCTAGGTATACTGTGTATAAACGTTGATTCTCTCTCCCTTCCCCCCCCCCGTAAAACTGTTTTCCAATATACCTTGTAAATGCATTACTACTTAATCTTTTCAGTGGTGTTTCTTAAAGAAAAAAAGCATAATCCTTAAACTTTTAAAARTTGACTTAAGTGCCCAGTTGTGTGGCTGTCAGTGTGCTTAACTAGTAGTACAGGCTGATGTGTCAGATCAGTTTCTGAGACAGCACCAAGTGTCAGGTAGTTCTATTTCTGTTAGTGGCTGGTTTTGTTTTTTTTTCTGCAACCAGAAATATGCTTCCTTGATTTTTTGTTTTGTTTCTTTCTGTGTGTTTTTTAGTGTAAAAAAGAACAATTAGGGGCCTGGCAAGCTGGTGTTGGCCTGATTTTAGGCATGTCTCTTAAAAAGAACTATTTTTTGTAAGCACAGAARGTCTTTCTAAATGTTACCTGGGGGTATACTGAATTGACCCTTCAAGATTAGTMATTTTGCAGAAAAACCTTTGGTATGGTGGTGGTTTATTTTTATTTTAACCACCTTTTTGGCCCTTTTTTCTTTTGTGGAAGATGAGGCTGTCACATTGTAGGGATGTCACATTTCAACAAACTTGACATCAGGTGTCCTCAACATTGTTCAGATAACGCAGTCGGTTTTCTCCTTTTTTGTTTGCTTTTGAGCAACAGTCAATATTGAGGTTTTTAATTTGTCTGYGATACCATGTTCYRTATTATGCAAAATTGTATGTCTTTKCAGRCCTKGCATTAATTGTCTTACTTTTTAAGATTGTTCTCATTTTTAAGCAAGTACCAGTCCAACTTGCCAAGTGGCCTAGAACTAGAACATGCCAAATTTGCTATAGATTAGGTGGATTAGTACTTGSTTTGCTGTTTTGCAGGTTTATAAAGGTGCTAGAACGGAAACAATTGTGAATTAAGGCCTATTACTGGGCATGGAAAAAACCTAATAGGACTAGGAAGCCTGCAAAATAAAGCAGGTTTGAAAGATATGGAGATGGGCAGCAATTCCATGAAGAAGTCCCCTTCTTACTTCCAGTTTTTAACAGAAAGTCCCTAAAAGTCTGAACTGTGCTTCAAGGATATATATTCTATYCATGACTCTTATGTTGCATTTTAAGCTCCTTTAATCTTCTGGCCTTTTGGGTAGCAGAAGGTGGTGGTTCTTTCTTCGCCATGGTTCTTGTGTGATGGTTGCCCTAGGATTGTGGGTTCCTGCTAGTCTGCRTAAACTGAATTCTGTCATTCCTGCTAGTGAATAGCTCTCATGCCTGCTGCTGCAGCTTTCCCAAGCCATGGAAAATGAAATTCACGTGATTGTTTTGTTTCCTTGTTAGTGCTAGGTTTTGATATATCATCAGCAAAACTTACTTTGCAGGTCTTTACAAATACTGTRACCGTTGATTTTATAGTGCCTGTGAGACATGTTTCCCAATCCCATTTCACAGCTAGAGAAAGTTAAGCGAAGGTTTTAGAAGTTGGCTGTGTTGTGCTTGAACAATAGCTTTTTGTAGTTGATGGTTAAATATCCTTTCCTCTAGATGTCCTGAGCTTTRCAAGGGTCTGAAGACATTTGAAATTAGAAAGTAATACCCCTGTCCCTCAGGTGATGTGGGTTTCTACTGATGGGCATTCCCATAACCCCCTGTAATCCAGTATGCTTTGTCAAATAATTTTGCAAAAGAAGCAGCTACAGCCTCACCAAAATGTTTAATCTGGTTGAGCCGGTTTTTCAAACAACGGGAGGTGGCAGGGAAGAGAGAAGTCAGTCTGCTGATTTTTCTTCATTTTCTGTTTTCCCCTCAGATAACACTATCAACAGTGTAGAGACTTGGTGGATGTGTTTTCATTTCTCTAGGATGATGGCAAATGTAGGATGTTGCTCTATAGGTTTTCCCAGGGAAATAGCATTAATCCCAGGTGGTATTTTTATCATTTTATGCCCTATATTATTCACGGTTTTATTWTGAAGACCTTTCGTTGTCTGTCACTTCCAAGAAAGCTGACAGTATACTTTCGCAAGATTTAAATACTTTTGCTAGCATCCTGAACCTGTTGCCTTAGAATTGCTAAAAAGCAAATTAGAAGGACTTTGCAAAATCTACACTTYATGGGGAGGGAAAACCAAACACATTTGTGGCCAAAGTTGGATTTGTAGTTTGTAGGGAGTGTGTTGATGAGAGTAATGAATGACCCAAGTGCTGCTTTCAGGGTAGTTTTTTAAATTGGATAGGTTTTCTAGTCTCTCACTAGGAGTGGCAGAAGATGATGCATCCTGTAGTCAGAGCTCAGTGAATTGGTCAAACATCTGTCCAGGATGTGCTGTAGGTATTTGGCGTGATGTCAAGAAACATGATTGTGAGCAAACTTTAATTCTCTAGGAGGTCTAGAGTCCTCTGGCAGAGCCAGTAAACAAACAAAAATCTCCTTGGAARTAAAGGTTTTGTAGTGTAGCTGAACCATTTCTTACCTTGAATAATTCCAGCTTCTCTCACTGCTTGGAGTTCTGTCTTGACAGTGCTGTTTCCAACACGGGTTGTCCTTTCAGGGCTGACAGTGCCTTTTCACTGTCTCTATGGCAGCAATCTAAAGGAGAGCGAGCAGTTTGACGGTRCAGTAGAGCTCGCAAGTATGCCTCCAGTGAGTCCTTTCCTTCCGACAACTGCCTCGGTTAGGAAACGTAGACTGGTAGTATGTCGGATCGTGGATCTTCAGGATAACTTTTTTTATCACTTACACMGTTTTTCTTCAACCTCCTTGTCCACCTTCATTTTCAAGTCTTCCTCGTCTGATATATTTCCACTGGAGGGTAGAATTTCTTGTATGGGTCTATACTTCTGAAATATATTTTTTTTCCTTATTCCCACCCCTAATTCCAAAGAAGGAAAGTTTGTTTCTAACAGTCTTAAATATCAGCAGTGTATTTGGTAATCCTAGTTTCAGTCATCTGGGTTATATATACCCTTATGCAGGTCTTGATTTGTAAGGCCTTTATTTTTATATCTGGATACCTCTGACGTGTGGAATATCCAAGACTATTATGGCATTMCTTCTGGCAAAGCCCTTAAGTCTAGTGACAGTGATACCTGATTTAAGAAGGCAGGGAGTTAATTTTTGTTCTTATCTAGATGATTGCTTGGGACAAGGTAGGTCATTGCATAAGTGACTCTGTTTCCCAGTGCCTCTGAATTTCTTTGACTTGATGAGCAAGGAGAAATGCAGTACTTTTCTTTTCTCCTAGAAATGTGTGCTTAGAACACATCCACATTTGGTAGGGTACTTGTCTTGATCAGCGAAAAATGTGGGGATCATAATTTCCTTAGGGAAATGCAGACATTCAGGAATAGATGGTTGTCTTTAATTTTACTAAAAACTATTTTTTCTTGGCAGCCGAACTGAGGAGGAGAAAGTGTCATATGGGGTTTGAGTGGTGCTGCACAAAAAACCAAAGAATACACCATGAAAACTCCTCACCAGGTCACCAGAGGTTTTTATCTGTAGACGGGAGTATCAAAAAAATGTGGAAAATACTATGCTATCTTTAGGAAAGAAAAGATGGGTAGAACATTTCCATGACAACCACCACAGATTTTCACCAGAAGTAGCATTAATTTTGATAGTGCAGAGAGGATCCAGGGTTTRCTATTTGCTATGAAGAAATTACCATGGGTGAATTTAAAGTGACCATTGAAAGATTTTTCAGTTAAGCCACAACAAAGCTGCTGAAGACRAGTGAGGCAGTTTGAAGTTGTTTTGCCTCTGTGGTCTAGCCTGGGGGAAAGGCTACATCCTGAAAAATGGAAGAGGAGATTTATAGCAAACAATCCKTGGATGACCGTAACAACTAACGTAGGATTGTTATATTTTCAGTCCTAAAAAAATAGTATGTGTGCTCACACTGAATAGGTCGTAAAGATGCTAGCAGTAGATGTGGGCTAGATGAAATCCTGGCTGTGGTCATTGAATTTTTCACCAGTAGTCAGGGAACCGGTAAAAGAATGATGAAGAAAGAATTGATTTTAGGAGATACTGAGGATATTACAAAAGCTGCTTTTAGAAAATAACTTTGTATTTAATAGTTATACRGGTTAGATAGGCAGGTTTATAAAATGAATATGTGGCTATGTGTTGGGATTTTGTTTATTTACTACCAGTGAGGGACTACTATGAAATAAATTATTGAACTCATTGCTAGTTGAATTGGTAACTTCTTAATGGTGAAGGGAGCTTAATTTTTTCACCTTTAATAGAAKAAACTGTCTTCCCAGTCATTTGCTGGTAGGAATTTGTAGGAAGGCTTTACTCCCAGGTAAAACACAATACACTATTTTGAAAGGATTTWAAGTGTACAGAAAATAGAAGAAGGGGTTAGTCAGCAAAGTGAGCTGTCTTGAAAGTCAGAAATAAGCATAGCTAAAAGTTGCAGCTAAAGCTCGTAAAGGGTGTAATAAAGAGAAGATAATTCTTGTGAAGCCGTTAGGTAGAGGGGTTGAGGTAGAGTCAGAGAACTCAAGTAAATCCTGTGCCTRTATTTTCAGTAAATGAAATGATGATGTAAAGTACAACAGGAGGCGGCTGATAGAGCTCTGAGAGGAGAATGAAGGTTATTACCTTAAAGTCAGAAACAAAATTAATTGAAAGAAACTAATACACAAGTTGGGAGATGAGGGGAAACTAGATAAATAAGTCCAATAAGGAAGAATACGCTAAGGAAACTTGCTGCTGATGAAGTTGGATGGTGTCACTGATGTTTAGAAACACTGGAACACCATACGGAGAGGCTACGTAATAGAAATGAGGTGAAATTCAGTGTTAAGAAATGAAGATGTTCCCTGTSAAGGATTTCTTTAAATTAAGAACTTTTAGGGATTGAAAGTGAAGGCGTGAAATGACCACAGGAGCTATCAAAGTCCTGAAATCCCAAATAAAGGCAAATACAATCTTGTGAGTTTGAGAAGACAAAAATGGAGAATTATTAATARTGTCATGGAAGGCCTGAGATCTTATCTGGGCTGTTGTGTATGCCCGTGTTTGTTCATGTTCGAGGGCAGACTGACTGGAGTGGCTGCAAAGCCAGTTTCCTGTTAGGCATGTCCTTTTRGCTCATGGTTGTCCATCTGGTGTTTGAGTTCGTTTTGCTAATTCTAAAATATATCAAATATTTCTTTCAAAATGTTSAAGAAACAAAAGAAATTTTGTACTCTGAGTATTTGTTAGCCTGAACTTCTTTTTACAGTTAAAATCCAAGGCTTCCCCAAATAGTTTGTGTGTTTAATATACAGGTAGTAGTCAGTTAAACTAAAAACAGGAAGAAAATGTTACTGCCAAGCATATTGCAAGAAACATGAATACTTTAAGCTCAGACACCTAAACACAGGAAGARAGAGGTCTCTAAGCTGTTAAGAATGATGTAGGGAACTTCTGGCATTCTGAGATTTATCTTTTTGTAGGACCTTTATTTAAAAAATAGCCATTTCAGGAAGAGCCTTTTCAGCAGAATTAGGCTGCTGAATTACTTGCTCAGGTTTTTATGTTGCATTCAGTGCAATCTGTGACTGACTGATCTTGAATACAGTAGTTTTGTGTCCTCTAACAGATTTTAAAATCTCATTTGGCAGAATACTGTAATGCTTGAAGTGATCCCGAAATGTCATCTGTGAAAGTCAGTTCTGATCATCAGAATTCTTGTAAATGGTTGTCAGGTAGCAGCACATTAAAAAGACGCTCTAATAAGAAGCACATTCGGGTATCCTCTTTGTTTTTTTTTTTTTTAATCTCTTAAAACTCTTTGTGCTAACTGAAAGAAGAGGAGGTTAGAGTAGACTCGGTTATATATTTGATGTATTTTAAATAGGAAACCTAAGCTGTTCAGAGTCTGTATACACCTGTGTTGCTCCATTTTAAAGTAAAAAGTGCACAGGAGATCGTTTATCACCTGGTGATTCTGTGCTTATGGAATTTGAGGTAGGTAGCATATTTAATACAACACTTTGGGGCATTTGAGAGAGACCTTTAAAAGCCCTGKAGAGTAACTTTTTATATAGCGTGGTTTCCTAAACTTTGTATTACAGAGCTGCAGACATTTACAACATATTGGAGATTCTGCATCTGTATGAAGATGCGTGGAAATACCAAGATGTTTAGAATTTGGTCCCCAACCTTTTTTGGATTTAAAGGGGGGATGTAAGGAGATAAGTAGCAGCAGAATGGAGCACCAGGAGTGGAGACCTGATCCACAGCCCATTGATTTAAGGGGGGGGCGTGGTCTTTCCACACAGTTTTATAGCTATTATTTTATGCTAAGTAACTCCATGCTCCAGTGCAGCATGGTACATGTGAAAATCATCATGGGTAGCTATAAATGCTGATCTGCTGAGTTAAATAAGACAGACTGTACTGGGAAATCATAGACTGAAAAAAGGCCCCTCTGCATAAACAGTGGCAGGATGAGAGGCTAGGGGTGGAGAGAAGGGGAAGAATAGCACTGCTCTCYTTGCAGGAGTGAGCATTTTCAGTGGTTAAACCAACCTCATCTAAAATTTCTCTCTTCATTTCATTTTTCTTGTACACCTTGTCTGAATAGAAATAACTTAGGGTTGTATTGAATTAACTTAAAATGTGGATTTGGAGTGCAAAAAAGCCCCTGTGCTGACTTGCAAAGTGAATTAAGCTAAAAAGCAGCTAAGACCCCGTCACTTCTGAGTGAAGACAGGGGAATATAATTCATTTGGCTAGTTCCCTGTGTGGAGAAATGTTAAGATTTATTAGTGCAGTTTTCTTTTTAGTCCAGGTGGTATACTCTGCCTTACAGATCTCAGTTCTTTCTTAATAAAATATTTCACTTATCCATGCCTTGCAGCCTCAGAAAGTAAAATAAAAGTTTGTTAGTCTGATCTGAAGAACTGGCACGCTGAAGTGACAATTTTGTGAAATTTTGCTTTATACCTTCTAAGTTATTGGAAGTTAGGTGACGGGATATGGGGGGGCAGTGGCTGGAAGTGCGTGGCTACAGAGATTAAGAGATGGAGACAATATAAAATGATCTGTTGCTGAAAAGTAATTCTTTTCTGACTTCTCTTTTTAATTTTCTGACTTACCTTTTTAATTGCATTGTAAAGGAATCATGACGACCTCAGGAAAAGAAAATTTCCGACTGAAGAGCTACAAGAACAAATCTCTAAACCCTGATGAGATGCGTCGCAGGCGGGAGGAAGAGGGTCTTCAGCTACGGAAGCAAAAGAGGGAGGAACAGGTACTGTACTACAGTTGTGATAAGTGTAACCAGTCCTTAAACAGTCTTGTCTTGCACTGTCTGTGGGTTTTTGGTTCTCCCAAGCCCCTTCTTAGTTGATCCTGCCCTGCCAAATTCATACATAGTCAGTCTGAAATCAGAGTCCCTTGCAGACTTTACTGCCTCTTCTGCAGGCTCTACAAAACTTAGAGTGAGTGCTCCTCATTCACTCAAGTGTGAGATTGGCCAGAGCAGCTTAAAGATGATTTGAACAAAGCTGTCTGACCTTGCACTGAAGGTGATTGAGGAACTCCTGTTTTGTTTTTTTGTTTATTGCTTGGGTGTTTTTTTTTTTTGTTGTTGTTGTTTTTTTGTTTTTTTGTTGTTGTTGGGGKTTTTTTTGCTACCTGAGTTGTGGTGGTTCTAATTTCTGTTCAAAGAGTGGCAAGCTGGGGTGAAATGGAAGGAAACATTGCACCTAGAATAGGAGGAGGAGAAGGTCTGACCAACTCCTTGTAAGTTGCAGTAATGATTTTCTTGAGGGAAGAAATAATTTGTTGACCTGATTCTTCTCAGTTTTCTGTCTTTAAGTTTCAGTTCATTTATGAATATACAAAAGTTCATGCTATGTTTATGCCCATAAGGCTGGTACTTTGAGTAGTGGGTTTAGTATATATTGTAAGCAAAATGATTGAGAAAAATGCTTGGAAACGAAGCTTCTCTACCYGCTCATGTCTTGCTAGTCCTTACTACTTCATTCACATTGCAAAGTGGCAGATGCTCTGCAGGTTTAATCAGGAAACAACAGCAGTGACAAGACGATGAAAACCATCTTCTGATAAAAGCAGGTAGCACTGAACAGTTCTTCCTTTTGTTCTTAGTTGTGTTCATTGGAAGCTTTAAGGGATTGGTTCAATTTCGAAGTAAGTTATAACGAAGCCTTTTTCATCAATGTTGAGGTTTCTGGAGTTAGAATGAAGTTAGTAATATGCTTGTGTTTGGAATGGTAGGTCAAGTCTGTAACCTRTTCTGGTTAATACCGTTTTCACAGTGTCAATACCAGATGCTTTCAAGGAAAGGCAGGGGAGAGTTGTGAGAGGGAATTGCAATACTTCTTGTTGATTTTGCTCAGTATCTGCAGGTAGCATTTCCAGACTACTGAAATGCACAGAATGTCGTCGGTCTTATTTGTAAAGCCGTTACTAAATTAGGAAAATGATGAGTCATTTTCTGTCTTATCCGTGCCTCTGACCTCCCTTGGACCTGATTACCACAGGTTGGCTAAATAAGGTGTGTGGCARTATTTCCTTCTGTTAAGGAAAATTGTTAGTCCTAACTGGATTAACAGTGGAGCAGAAGTGGAGTTGCAAGGAGAGTCTGCAGCTCCACAATTTCAGACCTTGTACAGGTACTTCTCTTTTATGTATTTGGCACATAGCTCATTGAAGTTTAAATTCCCTGTTTTTTGGGTTTTGTGGTGTTGGGTTTTGTTTGTTTGTTTTAAGCTGAACAACTCCACAAAAACAACGTCAGGCCTCTGAATTTTCACATAACTTGGCAATGTATTAATTTTGGTTTAAGATTGTATTTGAGCACGTTTGCTGAGCTCGAGTGGGCACATCATACAGTAGCTTGGAAGGAATAGCATTCCATAAGGATGCCTATCACTGGCCTAGGGTCGCTATAGACTTAGCAGGTTTGCATACTGTTTCCTCGCCATCTTCTCTGGAGAGAAGAGTAACAGCAGATCTGTGTCAGGGCTCTGTCTTGCCTGTCTGCAGTGGTGCAAATGTGACATGGCTCAATGCTGGAGYGTTCAGCATTCCTGAACTCCACAGGCCAAGCAGCACCCTCCCAAAGCCATCTTGTCATTGCTAATGTTTCTTTCGATGAGACAGCTGGATTAAGGGGAGAAGCTGTAGCCTCTCTAGCTCTCCTCATGACATCTCAAACTGGGTACCTTGTCTAAGTGGTAGCAACCAAATCCTGTTCATCCCAGTATAATGTCAATCCCATGTGATCATCCTCCAAAGCCCTCTCTTTGCCACTGTGACTCAATTATCCCAGCCYCTGCAGGTGTTCTACAGAGATCTGTTATACACGGCAGTTTTTCAGGTCTTTGAGCCCCAGCATCCTCTGCAAGAAAGCAATTGTCTGGAAGCTAGAGATAGCTCGTAAATGGATGGGGATGGTGGAGAAGGGGATATCAGTGAGAATTTTTCAGAAATGTTGGGAACCAATATTCTAGCACACTGCTGTTTTMATTTACTCCATGACTAAACTTTCTCCATTTACTGTCAGGAGGAGTCCTGTAGCCAGTATACTAGCTTCTCTCAGGTGATAGTGTATGTCATTTTTATTGCAGCCTAACGTGACATGCTGTGTCTATATTGGCTATATAATATATATTAAATACTTTCTCTCTTTAGTTGTTTAAACGCCGAAATGTTGCAACAGCTGAGGAAGAAGCAGAGGAGGAAGTGATGTCAGATGGTGGCTTCCATGAGGCTCAGATGAACAACATGGAGATGACTTCTGTAAGTGATGAGAAAGGACTACAGTGTTTGTTGAAACTGGGCAGGCCTGTTGTGCAGTGRCTTGAGGGGAATGGAATTCCAGAAGAATGTGAAAAATGGCATTCAAAGACGTTATGGACAGCTCTTAAACACCTGTCTCAGTGAACTGCCCTGAAACAGATTACATGAGAGAAAAATGTTACGGATATAGTGAGAGGTTGCTCAGTGGATATGCTTTCAAGAAAATAAAATAAAATGTCATTGTTCCAGGCAGGCTGATTACTTACTGGTTTTGATGTTCACCATTACAGGTGATTTTATCAACTGTTGCCCAGAGTTGTTGAGGTTTTTTAATCTGAAATTCATAATGCTTGAAACATGAAAATACAAACCAGGCAATGTGTTATTGCAATTTACAAAGTAAAAAGGGGCTCAGTGGAAATCTTTGTTAGCGGACTTCCAAGTGGCATCGTTTTTAGCCAGGGTGTTGGAAACACAGCTAGACCTACCTTACCTATCTGCATGTGTCCTTGAACTCCTACAGAAAAAGCTTTTAGTGGAAATTAGACTTTTCTGCTTTCTCCCTCTTTCTTTACCACAGTCCTCTTCCTGGAAAGAAAAATGGTAAGGGATTCGGGCTGTAACAGAGAGGTTTAAGGGAAGTGCTTAAAAGTCTGACCACTGATCTTCACACTTGTATTTGTATTCAGAGTATGCAAATGTTGTTTTCATAGAAATCAGGCTGGGCTTGGTTTCTGTTGGTGGTTATACCAGCCTTGAAAATTACTGAGAAACAGAGAAATGCCTATAAACAATGTGGTAGATCACTAATAGAATATATTGTTTTACTCTTCAAGATATCTTTAAATGTCATACAAGTCCTAAGTACCATTTAATTATTTGTGTGGAAGCTTATATGAAATTAATAGCTAGTAAAAAGTAAGGAAAGGAGCCTGTCTAATTGAGATAGATACTACCATTATACAGTTTACTATTTAAATATCATTAATTTCAGGGTCTTAACAGTTGGAGCTGTTAGCTGTTACAAAACTTAAGTATTTTCAGCACTGTCATCTGTCTCCCTATCTAAGGGTTTGGATCAGATCTATCTAAGGATTTAGATCAGAGGAAGTGGAAGAAAAAAAATCTGACTTTCCTTACGCTTCTTTACGTGGGTTTACATGGGTGATGAACAGAATGTCAGATTTTACCTGGCATAAGAAACGCWGCTGATTTAATTTAGCCGTATTAGTGGAAACTGTCAGTATTATGGAAAATTAAATGCTYTTACTTGATTATGATGACAAGTATTAGGTTTGTCAACTCTTCTAAAAGTGACAGGTCCTGTACATTTTTGTGTAAGAGAATGAGTCAAAATGTACATGTTACAGAAATCTAAACAATAGCATAATCAAAGTGGTGTTCTTGCATAACAGTAATTGCTATTCCAATTTAAGCTACCTTTTGCTGAAGCTGACAATTTTACGTACGTTTTAGAGGAGGGGAGATAGAAAGAAAGGASAGAGAATACTGGTGAGAGATTCTGAAGAGTAATTTTCTTGCCATATCTTAAGTAAAACTTGACTTTTGGCTTCCAGAAAAGAAAGACTACACTTACGAATGATGCTGCTTATGTAGATGTACATGTATGATGACTCATTTATTGACCGTGATGGTCTTATCTAGGTATTCAGTAAGTAAGAGAGAAACTTGATACTAGTTTAGCAAATGTTGTAACCTTTTTACCACTAATCCCAGATTTTGGTTTCCCTCTTGCTCTCTGTCACTCTCATTCTGTCTCCCCCACCTGAATCCTAGAGTGCAGTCATCACCTCTGATATGATTGAGATGATTTTCTCCAATAGTCCAGAACAGCAGCTTTCAGCCACCCARAAGTTCCGAAAGCTTCTTTCTAAAGGTAAGGGTTGAAATTACTTGGAGAAAAATGTAGAAGCATCCCTGGCATATGTTTTTACTTTGACAGCAATAAAGATTCAGTTTCGTACAGAAATTTCTGGATGAAGCTCTGTTTTGCAGAATGTCAGCTAGATGTATGTAATAGTCACTTCTTTCCTTGAAATCTGTATAACTACTAAGTGATGCAGATGTGATTTCTACTCTTGAATGTAAGTTTAAATATTGTAGGCAGTGTCTCTATGGCTCAAATATCCTGCCAACCCGAAGTTTCTCTGCATGTGTGCATGCCAGAGTGACTTCACGGAACTGCTGCTGTGAAGTTGGTCTGCCTAAATTACTGAGTGCATTAGTGTTTTGAATCATGTTGCCTCATTACCTCAAAATTCAAGCTGGAGTCATCTTATGGTGACAGATAGGAATGCCATTGCAGTATTGTAGAAAAAGAACACACTCTCAGAGAAGAGGAGTCAGTATGTCATTGGATATTATTTTGATGCAGTAATTTGRGAATTTCCCTACAAAGAAATGAATGTATCTAACTTTGCTTTTTATTTTAAATAGAACCAAATCCCCCAATAGATGAAGTCATAAGCACACCAGGAGTGGTGGCCCGGTTTGTGGAGTTCCTCAAACGAAAAGAAAACTGTACATTACAGGTATAGAAATATAAATATATCTATCTTCCTATATTATGAAGGCATTTGGTGATGCAAATTAGGTAGAAGATCATCAGTGATTTGTTTCATTAGCTGTACTTCCTCTCTTTTTCTTCACTRGGTTAAAAAAGCTATTTTATCTTCAGGGTTTCTAGCAAGACCTAGAAGACAGAGAGAGATGTCTGAGTTGCATTGTGTGATTGCTAGGATGGGGTCTTTACACTTTGTCATGTACCAAAAACAGAGTTTGAAATTTGGACCTCAACAGATGAAAAGCTATTATAAGCTAAACTTTAGTGTTTGTCTTTTTTGTAGTAATTGAAGACAGTTCTAAATCTTTAGAATTATTACTTACATTTTTGATTAAATTAAAAAAAGTTTAGAATTAGAATTACAATCCATAATGATAAACATAGAAACCTTGAAACTTACTTGCTTTGGTTTGAAAAACTAAATTGCATCTGCTACAGTGGTGCTTAATTTGTCTTGGACTTGCTTCTTGGAGCTTTTTCTCATTTCCAGCTGTCCTTTTTTTCTGGTCAGAGTTCTTTCTTCTGGGCTAGTAGAAAATGAAAGAAAATGAATCATCTAGTAAAAGAAAAAAATGTTAACAGGTAACCATTAAATACAATATATAGGTTAGAATCAATGTTCTTTCAAAATGCATAAGGCAACAAGTTTGTTAATGCCATGTGAAATCCAAATTTTGGTGAATGGAGATATGCAACAAATTGATACTTTTTTTCTTACACATTAGAGAAAAGGTATCATTTATAGGAAATACTTTTCAAATTGATAACCACAGAATTCCAAAGGTCTGTTAGCTACCTTTGAGGAGTCTGTGGACAGTAACTAAGGGTATGTATCAGATTTAAGCCAGTTTATTGGTTTGCAACTCCAGTGGATAGTTGTAAATGATCTGATATAAAAAAAATGGAATGCCTTTTATTACTTAGGGCTCTGGCATGGAAGCGTAAGACAGGCAGATAAAGTGAAACAAGCTCCTAATATTTGAAGGACATATTTGAATAGGAAGGGAAAATAAGGGAAGAGGGTACTTCATCAAATGCAGATATATCTCTAGTTTAAAAAACTTCAAAAGCAGTCGTAGACTGAGTCAAATTCTCATGGCTTTACTGGTGTGACATGTATTGTATTGATTTTTACACGGAAAGAGCAAAAATCAAAGTTGAAACTTCTAAGCTTGTCCTAAAGAGTTTGTAACAAAGCATCGAAAATATAAACCCAAGTACATTGCTCTTCATATTCCATTCCAGCTGGTTAATTTTCCTTCATCTTGCCAAATCTGTCTGCCTGCTTGGCAGTTCAGGGTCTGCGGGTAGAACTTTTTGCTGTGATCAGTTAGGAAGTTCCTCTTGACCCACTTTTTAATACTTGTTTTTACTCTGTCAGTGTTTCCAAAAGTGGTCCTTGGCACAGGCATAGATTTTGGCCTTGCCGTTCTAGGCATTCCTGACTCTAGCCTAGCTGTAGAAGGAAAGGATTTTCAACTCACTCTGGGATCACTGAAGTATTTTTTTGCTCAGATACTATAGGTGCTTGTGTGGTGGATTGAATATGGAAACTCTTCCATGTTGATGAACTTGGAACTTTATGTGACTTTATGTTCTGTTTTTCTTCTGTGTGGTCAATAGAATATCCAGTAAAAACTGGGCTTCTGGTATCAGTGGTAGGAAGGCCTAATTTGTCTGGAATTCCTCTGTCCAGTTTTTATTGAAGCGATTTCAAGACTTAAAAAATCTCCCCTCTTCTCCATGATCACTTAAATGATAATGTGAACAAGTAAATTTGTCTCATGTGCAAAATCTTTTTGTGATGGAGAGMGAAATCTTAAAAAAGAACAATACCACACAGATACCAAGATCATCCCTCGGATGAGGTTTTCTTCCTGTTAATTAACTTTAATTATCATAAAGTATTTTGTTTTTCTTATCGTTTGCYGTTTGCATGTGTCTGTTCCTTAGTTTATACATCCTGGAGCATCAGGTGTCCACAGGGGATAGGGAGGAGAGAAACTGTCACTCAGCTCACCTTTCTGTAACTTACACCATCTGAAATGTTAAGTGGTGCTCACACAAGGGCATTATCTAATTCACTCTTGATTCTAGTCAGATGTCGGGAAGAGCTCAGTTTAACAGAACTTCGTTCCACAAAAGATGGRGAGATCTTATGATTAGCTCATAATCAAAACTTTATTTTATAAATATTTGARGTAAAGTACAGATTTGAGCAAGAAGTACCTGATATTTGGTCTTRAATTTGATTAATCTGTTTATACATAGTGTTTCTTCTCTGTTAGGGTTATGCGACTAGAGAGAGTGTGAGTCTCCGAGTAGTGAATAGCTCAACCTGGTGGCATCCATTAGGAGGCCTGAGGGCAAGTTCTAAAATATGAGTAAGAAAACTCTGTGGTTGAAAGATGACTAATAATCCTGTTCTRTTGTATCACAAAGCACTGGTTACTCACTTCAGAGAAAGTAAAATTACAGGAAAGCAAGTACATTTTATGCTGACCTTAAGCTCTGGCCTGAACATTTTGCTTCTACTTCATTAATGATCAGTCTTGCAGTTTTGACGTTGTGTGTTTCTGCTTAATTGCAGCCCATACTCTTTGTGTATTACAGCGATGTATTTTGGAGTCGTTTATTCTGATCACATCTTACCAGAAGATAATGTCTTCTTTAGTTGGTCAGGAGGGCAGGATTAATTGTATTTTTAAAACCGAAGTYTTTAATAATTAATAACACTTAAAAATTGAAAGTCTTACAAGCCTAGGCTTAATTGTTAAGTTCTTATTTCAGGCCCATTTCAGGATTCTGTGCATCTCCTTAGCAGGAGTTGCTTTTATGATTAAATCCTAAATATAGGTCCTTGCTGCTCTTCAGAGATAGCTAGTCTTGGAAAGTATGTCAGGATTTTCAGGGGAATACTGCCRGATCAACATCAGTTTAATAAAATTCATTAGTAATGTCGAAATCAGTCATTTATAGCATGCAACTTTCTATTTTTATTGTTTGTTGATTTTTGCATTTTCATTCAACTTTTAGCAGTCTTTYCGTTCTCTAGATTCTGAATGTATCTGATAGGATTTAAATTTGCTAGTGTAGTGTAAYAATTTTTTGACTGAAAAGCTTGCAGAAATCTACCAAAATCTAGATTTCTAGAATCTATATTTTCTGAGGTCTGTATCGGGTAGTATTAAAATTTGCTTAAAAAGTTAATGCTTTCGCAAGTTGAGATTAAAATAAAAATAAATTACAAAAACAGTTAAATCAAAAGATGCAAAGCATTAATTTGGGATCTCAGTTTTGCTTCAAGTCTTGAATAAAACCATCGTACRCTAACAACTCTTGGCAGCAATTCTCCAACCAGAATTGGAGAGGAGTACTTTGCTGTAGTTGCAGAGTTCTACCAGATTGTGATCACAAAGTTGCTTGTTTTTCTTTTTTTTTTTTAAATCTCCTTTCCTGTTTGGTGGTTTTTTTGTTTTTTTTTTTTTTTTTATGGCTTTTGTTTGCTTTGTATCCATCAAGTTTTGTCAAACAATGTTGATAGTCTCTCTCTTCGTGCATCTTCAGGAATATCATTGCTGATTCAGTGAATGCAGGTATCGGATATCTTGTGGGAAGACTCTTTTTTTGTGTATTGGTTCTTAGCCAGTAAGGAAAGGCAATAGAACAGACCAAAGGTAGTATAATTGCATAGCAAAAAATAATATTTGGAAAGCCACAGCAAACCTGATCTTGTTCTCMTAAGGAACTTCTGCAGATTTTGATTTCAAGTGATATTGATAACGGTTAACTCTATGATTCTGATCCTTACTTTGCAAATTGTTTGTGTTAATTAGTAATATCKCATGCTTTCCCTACGCCATTTTTTTCTGTCTTTAAAAGACATTTAGTCTTCATTTTTGGCATGGCACAGAAGGCTCCTAGTAAACTTTCTTTTGTATTTTGTTTTCCAGTTTGAAGCTGCATGGGTGCTGACAAATATTGCCTCGGGAAATTCCCTTCAGACTCGAATAGTGATCCAAGCAGGAGCCGTCCCCATCTTCATAGAGYTGCTTAGTTCAGAGTTTGAAGATGTACAAGAGCAGGTAAAGATGAAGAACGGTGCTGGGTTTTTTGTGTGTATGTGTGGTGGTTTGTGGGGTTGGGTTTGTTTGTTCGTATGTTTGGGGGGGGTGTTTGTTTGTTTTGGTTTTTGTTTGTTTTGTTTGGGTTGGTTTGTTTTGCCCCTCCCTTTTTTTTTTTTCTWCACCCCTTCCCCAGAAAGGAACAAGGCTATCCTGTAAGAAAGCCTTTAGAGGAAATGTAGTGTTTGGCAGTTTTGGACAACGGTTCCTTTCTACCTAGTATGTGTTAAGCAAATATTGCATTTTTCTTTTTCTGAAAATTATATATTTAACCACAGCCAATGGGGTRATGCATTTTGATCTCTAATGGGTTAATATTTTTCTGTGTATTGAGGAATTCAGGAAGCCTTGTTTAAAAAGTTGCTTTAGCGATGGAAAGTTCATGCTTGTTTCTGCTGAAGATAAAGCATGAGTGGAAATTATAGTTTGTTCTCTAAGTTCCTTACAGAGTAGATGAATATTCTTTAAGGCCCAAAGGGATCAGTGTAAAGCACAGAACAAACATTTGACTCAGTAATTTCCGCATGAGGTCCATAACTTGTGTTTGAACAAGGATGTATTTCAGACATATAATCTTGCTTTGAAGACCTAGGGTGATGAAATACTAATCATGTTAACAAATAGAGTTTCAGTTAATCTTAATCCTAACTTGAAAGTATGTACATTTACTGTACAAATTTGACTAGCTTTAGGTCCAGGTATTTGCTTTTGTTTCATTGTCTACTCAATTAGTAAGCTCTCTGTTTTTTCCTATAGCTACTTACAGACCATAGCGTAAGCTTTTCTTGAGCAAATGAAATTAAGCTCTGAATTCTCATGGTGAGGGTATTTCTGTGGTGGTTGGTTTGTTTTTTGGTGACCCTTTTGTGAACATTTCTTTGTTTCAATATCTTTTTGTGGTGGTGAAATTACAAGCACTGGATATTCCAGTAGCACTCTTCCAGCAATGCTGTTTGCAGAGATAGTACCTCATTTTCATTTCTACTTGATACTTTGRTGTGTAAATATCCAAGATGTCTTTGCGGACTCTTTGCCACAGAAGCTGGCTGTGAGCTCAGGTTAAGCTGATTATCCAATATGATCCATTGTTCTTTTCAGAATCACTGACTACCAGGGTTCAGTTCTCCATCCTGTAAGTGTGACCTCTATTATCTGTTCCTAGATGTCTGACCTTGCATTTGGCTGTATTGAGATGCATGACTGGAGGAGTCTGGACTCATAAGCATTGAATCGCTTTGTGTAACTTGCCTTTCTCTCTTATAGCTGGCTCAGAATGTACCACCTGTACTTAAAGGTGCCTAACATTTYCCACAAGACAGACAGTTTTTTTTTCTTTTCACAGTTGCTTATAGCTTTCTAGTTCTTCCACTCTGCAACTTTCCATTTTCAATGGTCTGTCTCAGGCTGAATTATTTTGGAAAAGGTTTTTTAAGAGAAATTGAATTCAGGTGCTTGAGAAAATTATATTAAAGGAAGTAAGTGGGGGTTTTGTCCATTTTTTTAGCTTCCTTTGAGGAAATGAGTCTTTGCTGTTGTAGAAACTAGAAATGTGATAGGGAGCTTGCCAAAATGGCAGATAAATGCTATGTTCTGCCCATGTGAAAATCCTTCCAGACTTAGCTATATGATGCTTTTTAGAGTTTGGGTTTTTGGGGGTTGAAATTGGTATTACTTTCCGAATTCAACCATCAYGTATACAGTGCTGTTCCTGCAGTATGATTGGTCTTTGAGTGTGGTAGGGGCTACTCCATATTTTTTTTTTGCCCCTAACGATCTTCCGTGCAAGAGCTAACTTGTTTTTTTTATTAGGTTGTTGTTATTATCCCTCCCTGATGTTGAGAGAGCCGGTGGGAAGAACGAACCTGTTTAGAATGAGTTGTGCAGCCTTCAGCCTTAAGATGTGTGAATTAACAGAAGAGCTTAGGGGCCACAGTTAAGCGGTTTATCTGTCTCCTTCCCCCTCTGCCTCCTAATAAACTGCTGACTTGTTAAAGTTCAGATTGCAGGCAGGCAGAGTGGGTATAATTATGGGAAAATATTTTTCTATGTAATTCAGGTGCTGAATCCATGATCTCTTTCTTACCAGTAAGTCTTTAAATACCAGTTACAAATTGGTCTGTAGTAAGCTGTGCTAAAAAAGGAAAATGCACCACTGCAAAGTGTTACCTACACCTCTTCATGGTGGGTTTCTGTCCTGCAGGTCCAGAGGTTGCAGCCCTGCTCACAGCTGACTTTGGCTTTAAGGCAGGCCAACGTGAAAGAAATTCTGTTTTTTCTTACAGCTTTTAAAAAACCCAAACACTTCACCACAATTTGTACCAAAACAAAAATTAAAAGCATTAAGCACTTAAATGTTAGCTATTGTACTTCTGCATTACAGGATAGCATTAGTGCACAATTGCATAGTATTTTTCCAGATGACTCTTGTCTCATTTAGTATGTGTACAGATTGTTGCCCTGGTAACAAATCAGCGGGTAGTAAAGGAGGCTTTTATTTGTCACACTGCAGCCCTGTTTGTTAAAGTTGGAACACGTTGTAGTGAATGAAGGAGAGAAAAGGGAGGAGATTCTTATGATTAAGACAATTGTAGCTTTCTGAGATAAATGTGTCTACTGCTTAGTGTCTGATACTGGACAGTTTGCTTATATCAGTTTTCAGTAAGTAGATACTAGTTCCGTGTTTTTTGAATGCTCAATGTGAAATATTTGCATTTTGTTTTGTAGCTGAGGATAAGTCAGCACTTTTGCAAGTGTTTTGAGCAGATCTGGGCTTCTCAGGCTGGATTTCTGAAACTGGAAGATATTTGGCCATAATTTTCTCCCCTGTAAAATGATGATTCTTATCTTCTCTCACAGTAGTACTGTGAAGATGATTATTTGCAAGCAACTCTTGCTACCTTTGCAACAAATTACAAAAATACAGGAAAACCTGGAAAATGTAATTACATGTTCAAGGCAGATAGGCTAAAAGCTAGCCCTACAGTAAAGGATGAAGAGAAAAAGAAATACTGAAGGCTGTGTTTAGTAAGCCATTCATTGTGCTAAGTGGGATAGTAATTCTGTAGAAGGAAATGTAAGTGGTAGTATAATTTTGAATATGTATCATAGCATAAACTAAAAAACAACATTTAGTATTATTTTAATTTGGCTTACTGGCTAATCATTATCCACTGGTTTTGTCTTACAGTAAGTCTTACAGGCTTACACCATTGAATTTATCTTTTATTTCAAACTTTCCTTAGCAGTGGCTCAGGAACAGATATCAGTTTACCTTATCTGATCATGATTTTTCCAGCAGTTATTCTTCATATTTATAAGCCAATTTTAATCTAATGTGTTACACTGTTTCTTTTGCATATGCTAGTTTCTGAGTCTGGTGTGATTCTAAATTGGTGGTTTTATAGAAGTCAGTGTGAGGGAATCTTTATAACTATGTTTTAATAAACAACAGATATTTTAATGAAATTATATCTTGTGTCTTTTTACAAGATCTGTTTTGCATTAAGCTATGCAGGCTGGCATGTAATTACCCTACCATCCTTTAACTCTTTCATTGTTTGCGTTGTATATCAGTCTTTCTCAGATATTCCGTGTGGTCCGTGGTCAAACCATTTGGCATCCATTTTTCCCACCAAAGAAATGGAGATTATTACAGAAGCTACACCTCCATTATTTACGAAAAACTCTTTGGCTACATCCCCCCCACCCCCCCCCCCCGCATTTCTGTTTTTGGTGTACTGATCTTTAGATTTAGTCAGTGGCGTATGTCCTAGCCTTCTTCCACTTACCACCATTTTTTCTTCCAAAAGACATCTAGAAATTCAGATATGTCAGCCTGAAATTATTTATCACGAAGGATTCCATCGAAGCCATTTAGACATGCTTAAGTTTGATCTAGCTTCAGCAGTGTCTGAGCTGCAGTTCTCTCCTGAGTGCCCTTGCTGAGGTTTTTAAAACCCAGATGTCAACTTGGGTTTCCTTGATGAACAYTGAATTTCCTTCAAAAGCCATACAAGGCGTTACGCTTCCTGTGATGTTTGAAATCATCTCACAGTGACAGGCATGTGTCATTGTACTGTGCTGGACAGCCGGTGGCAGGAGCATCCCCAGCTGCCCTGTTCTCCTTTGGGAGCATTTGTGTTTTCAGCTAAAGCAACCCGCATGTTTTTCCCTCAGTATCTTTCCATTTCTAGTTGTATTGCTATTTCTTTTGATAACCATCGTTTGTTTGGCAGAGGTGAGTCTGGTGTCCCAAGTTCTGTTTGGCTTTTACGTCGGCAGTCCTGCTAACTAGGTCTTAGTAATCAAAATCAGGAAAACCAGTTGAAGCATGAGTATGAGCTACTTTCTCTGTTTGGGTGGATGAGATGTGAGAAATAAGGAACTATGACCACCCCAGCCACTGAAAGAAAGGTGTTTTCTGTGTTGGGGCATACTAGAAATCATCTCCTAGGAATTTGGCCTTCTGGTATCCTTCCTTGTGTTCACTTATCCAGTCACACTTGTATGCAAGCTAATCTTCACTGTCTTCATCCCAGCATTAGATCTGTTTTCTAAGTCAACGGCCAAAAGTAGAGAAAGTTTTGATTCTCACTTCATAATATTTCTTCTCCACCAAGAGGCACAGACTCTACGCGCTGTTGGTGGTTGGTTTAAYACTTGGTTTAAATATCCAAAGGCCTAATGAAATAATGGCTGAGAGCCTTCAGAATCTAGGGGGAAGTGGAGGGTTGTCAGAAGGCACATGGATTATTCACCGAAGGCACCATGTGGCTCAGCAGTACTCTACAAAATTTGCACTTTACTGTGCTTGACTACTGAAGTTGTCCAGCACTGCAGGAAAAAACACTGGAGTTTAATAATGAATAAAATAAACTGGAGACCTGCAACAATACCTACTCCACTATTAGCAATAAATGGAAATTTATMCAGGTGTATAAAAATAGACGCTGTCAACTGACAAGGCAGCATTTGCATCTTCAGTTTACACACAACTTTGCTACCAGAGAGGATGGTTAAAAAGTCAGACCACAAATCTTGAAATGRCAGGTTCTTTTCATCTTCACGTCTGGATGTAGATATTGGAAAGTACTGAAATGGAATTTTTTTTGAGAGTCAAATATTTTTTGGGTTTAATAAACTCTGAAATTTAATGGAATTAAGTATCTTTTTACCTCTGCAACTATCCAGAAAAGAAGATAAAAACATCTGGGRTGTGTAGAATGAAGCCAAAATGTTATGGCAAGCAAGCCATTTGCATCTTGAGGAGTGCACAGAAGAAGCAGTGGAAATCATTGAACATTATTGAGACAAACAAASCCTGAAGACACTTGTCATTGTTCACGTGTCGTCTGTGGGAACCATGACAGAGCTTTGTATTTATAGCAGTGTCTGATGAGAAGAATTTAAATGAGCTTGACTTAATATTCCTCACTTATCTGAAGAGCTGAAGTAATTCCTTAAGGAAAGACATCTTCCTTGTTGAATGAAACCTTGCATATTTTTCCAAAGATATTTCAATTTCTTTGCATCTTGTGCACTATCAGTCACTAGCATTAGAAGGATTTCTTGCAACATCCTCTTTTACCAGGTCCTGTGATATCAGATTACTCGGCCAGACTTCTCTTGCCATAAAAAATCAAGAGTGGGAAAGCAGTAGGGTTGCTATTTGACTTCTCTCGTCAGACTTTTTGATGTGAGATTTGCTGTTGCAAAACCAGTCTGTCATTCAGGGTCAGAATGGATTCTTGGATTAAGTGATTATCACTGTTGTCAACCCTAAAAATAGACGCTGCTATAATGGCAAAAACGAAGTCCACAGGCAAGTGAAACACGGCTTCCAGGGGTGTTTTAACGTGTGTAAGGGTGTCCAGGCAAGGAGATTGTATCTTCGTACAAAGTTACCCACATGTTCAATAAAARGAAATTACTGCAACTTCTAACTTTTTTCATCCCTAAACGTTCTTAGAAGRTTAACAAGTTTGTGTAGAACCAGCTGAAATCTTTGATTCATTCTTCGGGCTTCTCATTGCTGCAGAAATGCAAGCATTGCAGTGAGCAATGAGCGTGGCTTCTTACAATTCTAATATGAATGACACTTTGCAGGAGGTGGCGTATGTTCTGTCTCTTAAGCTGTATTTTTCCAGTAGCTGCCTTCATCTTGAGTCCATGAAGCTGCCAGACCCAAGGTTATMCTTTTATTTCAGACAAACTGTTGTCACAACAGTTGTAAAATAGTAAGAATTGGAATGAAAAATAAGTTTTCATGATGAAGATCAGTTTTGGGGGGACACTGCACAGTAATGGCTGTGCTGTTTCACAGCAAAGGTCAGTATAGCCTGGTGCCCTGTCTCTGACGGTGGCTGACAGGAGAAACCTAGAAACCGGTAGGAGAACAAAACAAACTAATCCTTCCCCAGAATAGTCTCCTAGTCTCTTTTAACAACTTGCAGTTTAGGGACTTCACATTGATCTATCTATGGTGTTATTTGTAATACTGGTACAGAGGAGGAGTCTTTTTATTTTGTATCTAGCAAGCTGACATCTGTATCTACTTTTTGTATATACATTTTGTATATACATCTGGTTTTAGCTGTGTTAATTTTGCAGGATTTGCTAGTGGTTTTGGGCCTCTAGAGTGATTGGAGTCTGTTTTTTAAAGTAGCATCTTTTTGCCATGGTTTAAAAATATGTTAGAGTAGAAATCTAATGCAACAAATCAATTGACATCATATCGATAACGAATAAAAAAGTTTATTTCAGACTATCCAAGAATTTCCTTTAGGTAACAAATCTGGCTTATTCTGTCAATTTTTTTAGAGGAGTAGTTTATTTCAAGTAGAGATATGGAGATAAAAACATGTTTATTTTGTGTGAGGGAACTTAAGTTGGAGTACATTAAGKTGGAGAAATAGTTACGCACTGTAACACATTTTACTGCAAATAAATACATAGACTTCAACCGAAGAGAAATTTGGGGAGGACATCCAGCTGCTGTCCATGATAAATAGGATTGGTTTTGTCCTCTATGTGCAGTATTGGAGGTATTTCCAGGGGTTGTGTAGACGTTGTATGGGTCTTGCCAAATAAGCAGATACAYGTATCTATTTGATATGACACTTAGCCCTCTGCTAACTTGAAATAAATAGCAAATGTGAGTTTCATACACTTTCTTGTATGACAAAATATTGTCTGTAAATCGCATGGAATTCATAAAATGGCTTTTATGCTTCATATAGGTTAGTTTTCTTTTTTTTTTTTTTCCCCCCAGTTATAGCTCTCATACTAGTGGACGGTGATATCAAAAACACCACTTGACCCAAATGTATAAATCAAAAACAATTACACCTTTTATTCTCATCAGGTTACGGAAGATGGATTTCATGCTTCTTTAATTATCTTATGGTATTTTAGATCTTTTCTTCTCAAAATGAAGGATTACAGTAGTACTGATCTCCAAAGGAGACAATATCTGGCCTTGCATTTTGCCATGCATATGTCTTAATAGGCAACACTGGTTCTGTCTTGTATAGTTTTCTCTTAAAGAATATATGCCAATGCCCATCTGAACTCTTTGATTCTGAATATTGGTTTATCTTTATAGATTCTCATTTTCATCTTARTTGGTGTCAGCATTCTTAATATGACTGTGTAAACAATGCATGCTTTTATGGCTTCTTAGGAAATACTAATACGGGCTGTTCCTCACAAACATTTTTGGGTAGATACAAACTTGCTTGACCTGTGCTATGAACATCTGGACTTGAACCAGCTCTGAACCAGGAGAAGTGTAGAATTAGTATGCTACTAAGCCTGAGGAGATAAGCTCATCTGTTATATTGTGGACAGAGCAAGGTTATGTCTGTCTGCAAAGTCTTTGGAGACATACATGTTGGCTGTTTTGGTATTCCTCTTAGATCTGTGTAAATATTCCTGAATCATATAATGAGCTTGGGTGTATCTATGTAATAGTCAACCAGAATGCATTCCCCTTCCGTACATTGTCCAGGATCTAACAGTGAGAACAGAGTATCTCCCACTCTAATACATACACTACACTGATTGAATTGTGAGAATAAAAGCAATTACTATTCTGTTTTTCATTGCAGGCAGTATGGGCTCTTGGCAACATTGCTGGAGACAGCACTATGTGCAGAGACTATGTATTGGACTGTAATATCCTGCCCCCTTTATTGCAGTAAGTCTGTTTTAATATGTTTTCCAGAACTTTGCTTGAGTGTCTGATAAGACTGAAGTTTGTTTTTTGCCTTGAAGAATAATAATGATTTTTTTATTGTGGACTAATCAGACTTTTTAATGGGGGCTCCTGAACTACGTTTGTAATGGGGCTAAAATGGAAACATGTTTTAGGAGCAGCTAAGCTGGAACTATTTTATTCTACAGAGTGGGTGRATGCCTGGGCTTGTTATAGAGTCAYAGAATAATTTAAGTTGAAAGGCACCTCTGGAGGTCATTTAGTCAAARCCTTTCTTCATAGCAGGTGAGATCAGATTAGATTGCTCAACTACTTAACCAGTCAAATTTGGAACATCAAAGGTAGATTCCGTAACCACCTGGGGCAACCTGTTGCAGTATTTAATCAGGCATGGTGAAAAACAATGTTCTGATACCTGATCAGAATTTGCTATGTTTTACCTTGTGACAGTTGCCTCTTGTCCTCTCACTATGAGAAGGATCTGGCTTCCTCTTTTCTGTATCCACAACTGTTGTAGGCAGCAGTTGTATCTCCCTTTACACAGCCTCCTTCTAAGGCTGAACAAATCCAGGTCTCTAACCCTCCCGCTGTGTGTCATATCTCTAGTCCGCTAATTATCTTGGTGGTCCTCTGCTGAAGGACCATATTATTGCTGAAACAGTGACACATTCTTGTGTTGTCATGTCCAAATTAGGATTACTCAGTCTCTGCCCTTTGCAAACTCTGTTTGCAGCAACGGAGTTCTCCGGTGCTCTCATAAAGACATTGGTACAGTGCAGGATGGCTATGAGAAAAAGAAACTCAGTTGTTACAGTTGTGGAAAAACTAGGTCGTGCCTTACTGCATTCCTCCTAGGCCAAAGGGCACTGTGGCTAGTCATTTCTAAGTTGTCAGGAAAGTGCCTTGTTTAGAGGCTTCACACTGTGTTTGACTTAATTAACCAACTCCACAGACATCCTTGTCAGCGCTAGGATTGATCTCGCGTGAGGGGATTCACAGTCTAACAGCGGCTGACGCAGCTGCGGTCGGCGCGATAGTCCTAACGTGAGAGGGCAGTTTTGGTACGCAGATCTCRCGAAGGTGTCAGTGCTGCAGTTCGTCACATCCTTGGGGTTCCCCTGTCTCACGGAGCAGAAGTTGAACCCTGCGGCTGGTGTGTGGATGCCGCCCCTTAACAACTGCGGGAAGAGACGGGTTTGGAGTGGTCAGTGGAATCGTGTTCTAACAAGAACCCAGCGGGCAAGGCTCTCGTATGCCGGGACTGGAGCCAGCGTGCACAGAAAGTCTGTGAACGGTGCTTGCTGTGAGATACGTGACTGCCTTGAACGTTTGGGAAACCCTAAACCTGATTATAYGTGTTTTCTGAGGATAAGTTTTGTTCTCCTTCACTAGTTAACATACAAAAGTGTAAAAGTGGGGCTGATAGGCTGAGACTGACATAAAAATGCAGTTCAGCAAACACAATACTCTTCAAAACTACCTGCACGTCCTTCTACTTAGAGTAATTTTGTCACAGTTCCTGCGCCTTTTGACTGTTAATCTGCCACATCAGTAGCTAAGCAATTAAATGAACACACTTATAGTGTAATGGTTATTGTTCTTGTTGGGATACTAAGATTCACGTGTCTAGCATGTGTGTTAGTATCCAGCCATCAAGCATGATTTTCCTCAGGATGTATTTTTATAGAAAAAAAAAAAATCTAGCATATTTTGCCCTGGCGTATGTAGGCCTGAGTTTATTTTAATGATTCATGCAGTTGACCCTACAGGGCTGCCTGGCTTTGATTKTTAAAAAGCAAAGGTTGGAATTTTTTGTTGGTTTGTTTTAGATTGCTTTCAAAACAGAACCGTCTCACTATGACTCGAAATGCTGTATGGGCTCTATCCAACCTCTGCAGAGGGAAAAATCCGCCTCCAGATTTTGCCAAGGTAAGAGATGTTTGAAGGGAAATGTGTTGTGAGGTGGTGGCAGCCAAATATGCAATAAGGGTGGTGAAACTTAAACTGAAGAGCAGAAATATTTCAGAATTTCTCTGAAACAATGTATGGACTTCTTTATAGATGAAGTTTTTGAATGTATTTAGTCCTTTGGRCAGACATTCGCAACCACTGTTTTAATATAGCTGCCTCCTAGCTTTTTGTCACTGTTCCTGTGCTGGAGGTGCCCATCCCACAGCACAACAAAACTCTGTACATCTTGGCTGCTGTAGTGCAAAGTATGTCACAACTTAGAGGACAAGTATGAATTTAAGTTGCCAGACATTGTACTGTAGAGAATTCTCACTGTACTGAAGAATTCTCGTAGTGCTTTTCTGCTGACATGCTCCTCCGTACCTGTGTAGCTACAGCCCTGCACAGAAGTGCTACCTAGGTCTGAAATTTTCTGTGTTGAACCTTGAGATGCTAGTGCCTAGTCCTGTAATGTCACATATAAAATGAACTGACATGATAATAAATCTTCTGGCCCTTTTAATTGCACAATGTATGTATCTCCTCTTAATGTCTTACAGGTTTCACCTTGTCTTAGTGTGCTTTCCTGGCTGCTCTTTGTCAATGATACAGATGTATTAGCTGATGCCTGCTGGGCTTTGTCCTATTTGTCGGATGGCCCCAATGATAAAATCCAGGCTGTGATTGATGCAGGAGTCTGCAGAAGGCTTGTGGAATTGCTGATGTAAGAAATTTGTTATAAGCAAATGTACTATCCACTCTTTTCCCTAAAATCAAGGTTCCAGCAATAGGAAGTTTAATTAGATATGTCTTGAAATGTAGTAATTTCCAAAAAGCAAGATTTGAGTTTCAATTTTACCTGTCTGTGTTCAGTCTTCTCTATTTGTCRTGAGTAACAGAAACAATGGAACTTTTCTTGTACTAGTTTTGCTATTTCTTAAGAGATTTTTTTCCTTCACCTAACAGCTGCACTTTTGTAAAATCCATAATATATACTGGAATTTTCTCTGTGCCGTTGAAGTCCATGTTATAATTACCTACTATTGAAATTGCTGAAGGATATAAAAGGTAGAAATGTAAGAAATAGTAAAATTTACTAGAATTKACAGTACTAGGGACTTGAAATATAAATAATTTCCTAAACCCTTACTGTAGAAGAGTATACGCACCCTTTGGTCAGTAAAGTGTAGCTGTGGGAGTTGGAGGCAGGGAGACTGGCCTTGTTCAGAGCCATGTCTTCAGGTCTAAGGGAAGGACATGGAGCATTCAGTTACCTCAGAACAAGAAATAATGGTTTTCAGTGATGTAAATAAAAAAGACTATTGAGGCTTTTAAGACTAAAGCAAATCTGATGCTGGATTAACAAACAATGTATTTAAGGTACCTTTTTATAAAGAAGTGTTTTCATTTGAGAAGAAAATTTCTTATTTCACCCTTCCTATTCCAATCCTGATTTAACARTGATGATGGGGGGATGCATATGATGACAGATGATCAAACAGSTGTATGGGTCAAACACACAGCTTCTATCCGTGTTCCTCTGTCTCATTCTCTGTCTTTGTGCATGCTACATTAAGTGTGTTTCATAGTTAAAGCTGATTACTTTTTCCTTCCTAAGGATGCCTACACTCTGAAGTACTTGTATTCTTTTAATCTCATATTTTATTTTTATGCTGCTGAATGGTATCTAGAGGCCTAAATRTTTAGAAACCCTAGAAAGACTTACCATTAGTTTAAAACCAGAGTGTTTTGATTCAGATAGTGAGAGTTAAGTCAGGTTTAGCAGGGAAGTTTTCCCCTGGCTGGTGGATGTTCCTTCCCTGAGGGTGTAAAGGTGGAGAYGCTTCAGGATGGTTAACGCAGATCTTGTCTTGGTAATTTTAGGCACAACGACTACAAAGTTGTATCTCCTGCCTTACGAGCTGTTGGGAACATCGTCACAGGAGATGATATCCAGACCCAGGTATGGATTCACTTTCTTTTGTGTTGTACTGCAGTTCATCTTTCTGTTAGTTGTGGTATCCTATTCACAAGCACCTCCTCTTGTTCCTTTTGAAGTTTGAAAGTGAAGGATTGATGGCACTARTTGCCTCAAAATATGTGGTGATTTTCATCGTTTTTCTGTTCAGTCCTGAACTGCTGGTGATTCTTATATAGCTGTGTCTGGGATTTATATATAGCTGGGCAATACCCTTTGAGTTGTTTGTGGTTTGTTTTTTTT
>JASVER010000050.1:6068631-6149951 GCA_030449065.1 Oceanodroma leucorhoa | reverse complement strand
CCCCCCCAGTCTCTTAGGCTGCCTTTTAGGCTGAGTTTTATGCTGAATGATGTGCCATGGTAGGGCTATTGAAGGCCTTTCACATTTGATGCTGTGGACAGTCTATGATGAATATACCAAAAACGAGTGTCTGGTCAGATTTTGGATGGTATGTAGCTGTGTCTGGGCACATGTTTGGAGAAGCATCGGTAGGAGGCAGTGATTCCCACCCCTGTATTGGAATTAAACTGGGAACCAGGAAACCTGGTGCTTCAGAGGCAMTAGGTTGTCATCCTGCTGCTTGGTAGGTTTTGCAAAAGACAGCAGCTCCCACCAATTTTWAAAATCTGTGGGAGCAGAGAATCCATGCCTTGCATACATGTGTTACCTGTGATCCACTGGCTGCTGGAAATCTCTTTTTACACGTAGAGCAGAAGCGCCAGTGAGAGGCAATTCCCCATGCAAAGTGTTAAATTACTCCTTCCATGTAAATTATGCCGAAGTTAAAATCCAAGTTCCTAATCTTGAGGCTTCTTTCAATGCTTATTTTTTGGTTTGTATAAATATATCCTTTGGAGTTATGTAGTTCTGTGACAATGAGATCAGAGATGAAGATGAGTTAGCAGCAGCAGGACACTTTGAATATCTTCTCGCTAGCGCTGGAAACGATTTTTTGATTGTTACAATATTTTTTCTGTAGCTGAATTGCATAGGCWTTCTTGTATTTTTTCAATGGCATTTGTTTTGCAGATCAGTCATAAGAATGACAGAGGTGCATTTTGTGATTTCATAGTTTCATTAAAAATAAAGCCGCAAGGGATCACTAAATCACACGTAATACAGGTTATTAAACACTGCATAAATCTTAGATTTTAATTCAAGAAAATGTTCAAACTTTTGTTGCGCACAATTTTTTAAGAGGAGCATACCATAAGCTTTCCTAAAATTCTAGTTTAAGTAGGATAGCTTGATAGTCCTGCCTGCAGCTTATGCTGTATGCTAAAGAGGGGTACAGAATGCATATAAAAATCCTTAATCAGAAGGAAGAGCCCAGCTTTGACAGCTGATACATTTCTGAATATGTGAGAAACATACAAGACAGTTGCCTGAAAACTTCTCTGTACAACCTCAGAACACAAACCTGCTTTTCCTYTAACCTCCTTTCCAACTATTAACAATTGACAGTGCTTGGAGATGGCTAAAAACATAGATACTGTGCATGAAGGAAAAAAAAAAAATTTCTTGTCGCAGCAGATACCTGATACAATCCTGAACCATAATCTTTTCATTTTTTAATCTTAATTTGGAGTAGAAGRGGKTGRGGGGGGGGGGGGGACGACACACAAGGCGGGGAGATGGGGATATACARGGGGATATACAAGGGAATTCAGTCCACAGATTCCAAGATGAGAAGTCATCACCATGATCCAGCTTGAATCTCTCCTCCTTTTGATCTCCACAAACAGACTGAAGAATTTCTCATAGAATTCTGTTCCACACGGTCTTTCTAAGCTGCCTGCTTTTGCCGTACAAGGCAAAACTACTGTGCTTCTTGGTAGGCTCTTCCAATTTTTGACTGACTTGTAAGAAGTTGGAATTTAATTAAAAAAAAAAAAAAAATCTTTCATTTTTCAGTCATTAAATCCTGTTATGCCCTTTCAGAGGGTCAAAAAGCTCTTCGCTATCATGTATGACATAATCAAGTATTCTGCCTTGTAACRTCCCTGTTCTGGGGCATTTTCTCTTGTACTTTGGGCACTTAAAATTTTGATTTTGGAAATGCAGATTTTCTTGCAACTTTTCTGCTCTGTAAAATTGCAATTTTTTACAATTTTTTTTAATAAGAATTGCCCATTCATAATGTCGCTGGACACAACACTGGCAACAGTCTGCCTCACTGTGCCAGCTGGTGCAGAAAACAGAAGTAGTTGGAGCTTCCAAGTATACAAAAATACAGAAAACAAGATGACAGGAAAGTACTGTCATCTTATTTTTGTTTGGTCATAATGGGCTTAGTATCTTTCTGTGTTCAGGTCACGCTGAATTCATAATGAAGGCATGATCTCTTACCTGAATTACTTGGTTGTTTTGCTCATTAGCTTTCCTGCAAACATTTATTTCTTAGTTCTTGCTGTGTTTTTGTTTTGTTTGTGTTTGGTGGTTGTTTTTTTTTTTAACTTTTTGGGATCATCTGATGGGATATGCTTTTTAGATTTTGAAGACATTGTATTCCTTGTTCCTGGGATTCTTYATCCTAAATTTCCTCTAAGGTTTGGTTTGTTTGGTGTTTTTATTTTTCTTTTGTATTCAGGTAATTCTGAATTGTTCAGCCCTGCAGAGTTTACTGCACTTGCTAAGCAGCCCAAAAGAATCTATCAAGAAGGAAGCATGCTGGACAATATCTAATATAACAGCTGGAAACAGAGCCCAGATCCAGGTAACCTTTTCAGCTATGATCAATAATCTTTGTCTTGCAGGCTAGAAGAAACACACATCAGGCGCTACRCTGTTTTTTGTGTATAAAGTGCATATTTGTATGTATACACAGTCACAGATAGATAACCACGTATAAGCAGAAGTATATTATAGGGTCTGTGCATGATTAGAGTATTTCAATTGCCCAGTCATCTCTCAAATTCAAATTGTTTAATTTTATAATCATCTACAGATTATAAGGGGGGGAGATGGTCATGCTAGAGAATGACAAAATGAGGCTAAGTTCAAGAAAATCTTGTCTTTTATTTGCTTCGTGCCTTTGACAATCATTAAGATACAGAAATTCTCAAGTATGAAAAGAGTAAGCTACAAACTTTGAAAATCAAATAACTTTACATGTTTCTTGACTTCACCACCAGATGTGGACACCTACATTGTAAAATACTTCCTTTATTCCTGTTTATATTTTCTTATAATTCCTGATACRGGCAGTTGTGCTTAGCCAAATCTAAAATTGCTCTTTATTAAACTGAACAATAATGGAGGCTATCTAACATGTTGCGTTGGGATTAGTCCTTTCTGATTATACCAAATTTTGTAATCCTGTAATGTTAAGTGACAGCACACAGAAGCAAATGAAARTCTCGCTCCCTTATGTCAGTCCTTSCAATTAGGCCTCCAAAAGATCACATCTTTGTTCTGAGTCTGGACTTGGTGTCAGCCATCAGGAAGAATTCCCAGGACTTGTCTCCAGATGGTGTAAATGAGAGATTGACCATCTCTTCCCCAGAGAAAATTTTTTCTTTGACTGRATAAAGAAGAAACTGCTAAAGCTATTTTGTCTTCCCTGGATATGGAGTTTTTTCAGAACAGCTATACTAGGGGAATTTTTTGCTTGGCTTTCAAGGGCAATGCCTCATTCCTTCTCTTTTTCAAAAGTGATGGAAAAACAGATTGTAGTGAAACCAGGCTTTATCTGATAAATATACCAGGTTCCCATCAAGGCAGTTGAATGAAAGTCTCCTCATGTAAATCAAATTTAATTCTTCTGAAGTTACATTTCTYAATGATCTTCTCCCTCTGGACACAGAGTATTTTCAGAGATTGCAGAGGATGCATGGAAGTCCAGTTGGATGTACCTATTCTTTGAGGGATAGAAATAAATAGCAGAAATATTAGACATCAGAAATACTTGTCTCACTCGTTAGTAACCAGCAGAAACAATGCATGTTCTCACAGAAAGTAAACCAAGTACCGTAATAGATTGGCAAAAGTGGCCAAGGAGTACTTCCTTCCTCCATATCCTTTTCCTTGGAAGGCAGCCTGACACTTGCTAGTGTTATATCTGATGGCTCTGGATTATTCGTTCTRTATGATCAGAATCAGCATGAAGTGGTTAACCCTCTTCACCCAGAGGATGGAATTACTTCTCTTCTTGCAGAAAACTTGCAGGAGATTTTAAAATGCTGCATGTTTTTTCTGAGGAAAAAGTGTGTTACATCCTTTGCAGGTGGCACTTGCAATCTTTTGGTTATACATTCTGCCTCACAAAGAACATTCAGCTGCTGAAGGGGCAGCGTAAAGCCTTAATACCTTGAATGAGGTCTTAATCATCTCAGAAAGCATAGGAAATAAAGTTAATACTTCTGTGGAAGATAACTCATTCTCTGCTAAGCTTCTTGGAATTAAGAGCGAATGCTCATCGAACTTCAGAGATGCTTATCTTAGGCAGTGAGTAGGCAAGAAAACAAAACTTACAAAGATGGAAAGCTGTGTAGGTCCTTCTTGTCTGATATAAGGATGTGACTAAGATGGAAGTGGAACTGCAAAGAAACCTCCTACCGTTGCATTTGCTCTGGCTTTCTCAGTCAAGATTTTACTTTTACCACCGAAGATSATGGGTTTTGTCAGATATAGAGAAYGATATGGTTACTTAATCTAACCTTGGTAGAGCTCCAAGAATTTTGATTCTGCCTTTATTGTGGCTTGTGTGTTCATCTGTGGATTAGCTGAATTTCTAACAATGTGCTGTGTAAAATCAGCAACTGTACCACTGTTTTTCCCTGCATCAGCAATTGTAATTGTTGCGCAATTAGCAGTGCAGAGAAGGTAGTTACTACTGCTTGTACTAAGGTAAAAATGTTTCTGCCTTTGCTTTTCTTGCAGTTAAGAATCTTTTGGCTGCTTTATCCATGCTGCTACCAYCTTAGAAACAGGGAGGAGCAGTATTTTCTCTCTAGAAGGCCATTTCTGCTTTTCCTGGTTTGATGGTTGGACTCGATGATCTTAGAGGTCTTTTCCAACCTTAATGATTCTATGATTCTATGATTTTCTGGGGAACAATCCAGCCCAATACATTTTCTTAACTTCGTGTTTTTTCCCCAAGTCTATCAGAGAGTTGCTTCAGGGTGCACAATCATATAGCAATGTTGCAGAGTTGAGAAAAAGAAGAGCTTGAGAAAATCAGATATCCATACAAGTCATTCCATAAAGAAATAAGTATTGGAAGTGGCAATAGAMAGTAAAGTTTGTTATTAGAGCATTTTTTCAAAGCTTCAGAATATCTATTTTCATATTCTTGATCTACTGAAGATACAGTTGTGAAGAGTCCTAGAGGTAACAAATCCTAGTGCACCAGAAGCTATTTCAATAGTGTATTCACTTCTGTGTYTTCTACATAAGTATTCACTGTACCATGTCATCCTGTTCAAGTGAAGGAGTAAGTGCCTCTCCTTSTTTGCACAGTATTCTTACACCTGGTATCCACTACTCTGACACGTAAAAGTAGGGCTTTGGGTGGAGAGTCTTAACTACACCCTTGGTAATCCTCTGTCTTCTAAACTGTTGTCACATCTTTATTTGAAAACAAGTAAGGATAAAATAATCTCTCCTTTGTTAAAACAAAATTTGCCTAATCTAGCTAAACCAAATCGTTAGGTACATCTATGCATGTGTGTGTTTAGTAGTTTTTAAAGGTTTTGGGGTGTCTTATCACCAGTTTAGATCAGCCCCCTTTCTACTCAGAACAGGTTAGAATTGCTTTGTGACTCAAAAAAGTGAGGTGGGAAGGCAGGGAGGGGGAAATTAATGCTATGAGCCATTAATATTGCACCTTCGTTTCTAGCAGGCGATTCTTTAGAAGTACAAAAAACGCTTAACTCTGGRTAGAAAAACAGTTRATGTGGTTGTGTGGGTAGAAGCTTKCTTTCTCGGGATTCTTGCATTGGGAAGAAAACACAGTGTCAACCAAATCACCAAAATACACGTAGATTTAAAAGAATCCAGGTTAAAGCAGCTGCCTTAGGATATGTCACAAAGGTTGGAAGCATGTTGATGCGTTACACAAGTCCAGGGAAAAAATGTGAGAAGCAGCTTGTCAGMAGTGAAAGCTATAATTCATTTAAGAATCCCTTGTCCCTTAAGAGTAGTTGAGCTGCCTTCGAACTCCGAGCACACACATGCTATATMGTGAAATACTGACTGCCCTAAGTGCATACCCAATTTAATCTATACCGGCAGTTATAAAAATGAGATTAAAAAAGTAGTGTTTCTGATTCTGAGCAGGAGATAACTATCCTGGTAATTATGACATATTGCAAATCGTGTCCATCATGAGGCTTAGATGTTTGGAACTGCAGAAGGAGGCCCGTTAGAGGAGAGTTGTGAAGTAAAGGACATTGGGGAATGTTTACAACATGCTTGATCAGAGATCTCAAGGCCACTGTTTCTTGGAAGTAAAATTGGCAATTGCAGGTGTAATTGCAATGATTATCTCATACTGAAAGGAAAGTCTCATCACAGATGTGTAACAAATTCCAGAAAGGCTCCAATTCTTTAGTTTCTAGTCTCAACCTAGAGAATGTCATGTGAGATGCAAGGTGTGATGAAACCTCCTTTCAGCTCCAGAGCTGATGCATCTGCTCTTCTCAGAAAACTCCTTCCCTGAGGTATTACTTCAGACAACTCCTACTCAATGTCAAAATCATTGTAAACATTCGAGCTAAAAAACACTTTAAAATAATTTCTGAAGTTGGAAAATGCCATTTGGTAAAGTGTTTCTTGAAGATAGTSATGTGCTAAAATGGAGAATAAAAGCCTAGTCTGTTTTCAGTAGCTGTGAGGACAAATGATAATGCCCATCTGGGAAGAAYATCTCATTTAACTGAGTTCATGGATGAACCTATTTCATCTGTGAGTTGAGGTATTTTTTTTCTTTCTCTAAATCAATTTCACATTGTGATGAATTAAAACATTACTTCTTGAGAATTGGTCTTCCTTACAGAAGGAATTCTAAACTAAATAATTTAGTTTCCTTTCTCCCCAGTCCCTCCAAATTGCTCARTAGTTCCTATTAGAGGTCACAGACTGTAGCCAGATCTATTCCAGTYTCTATGATACTAACTGGATTTTGAACATGCACAATCTTTAGCCAGAAATCGGCGAATAATAATTACAGCACATGGTAATTTTTTTCCTGGAAGTTAAATGTCTGCCTGGCATAGTAAACCACATTATTGCAAGTWACCAACTTATGTAACTAGTGGGTTGTTGCTCCAGAGCAGTTGGGATGTTGGAATAGTGTGGAAGCTTTGGGTAGTGCTCAAGCCATAATCTAGCCATCCCTTCTGCACACCGAGAAGAAAATGAAATATTTTAGTAAATCTAATAGGTATTTTACCTAACCAGTATTAACAGACAGAGCTATATTTAGTGTTGTTTAAGATTGCATTGGGTTACACTCCCTCCATCCACCCACTCTAAAGTATAGAAATATAAAGTTAGAGGGAAGGACTTATATATTCATTTCCACTTTCATACTGCCTACAATGCTGTTTGGTAGCACACTCCARAGGCTTTCACTGCCATTTCTAAAAGATAAGACAGTAGCCTATCACCATTAGATTTGCACTCAAACACAGTGAAGTAAACTCTTTCTAGTATTAAGGCAATATAGGTTAACATGCATGAAATGTGTAGAAGTAAGTGCTGAACTTTCTTTTCTAGCTAATATTAAAGCACAGGAGGTTTGGGTTTTTCCCCACCAAAGGTGGAAGTGAAAGCCTTTCAGAGTGTGTTATCAACAGTGCCTAGGCAACAGAAAAGTGTGGTGGAATACAGCAGTCTTTCCCCTCTTTATTTCTGTGCTTTTAAGGTTTGGGTTGGATGTGTATATCCTGATGCAGTCATGATTGTCACTAAGTATAGTTTTTGTTTGTTAATTTCCTAGTTTGTATACAGCTTTGCTGTACTTCAGTGGATAGCTTCCCCAGTCAGGGAGAAGGGGAACTACATCTTCCTGGGAGTCAGAAGGAGAGCTGCACAACTGAAGCTAAATCCTGACTGTCGACCCTTCTGAAGGGTATGAAAGGCTATCACATACCTCAGAAAATGTTCTGTGTCTAACTTCGCAACCCGTTGAAAAGCTATGAAGGGCAATACATCAGACACAATCTTCCATATCTGACAGTGAAGACATCATAGGAGTTCTCTCCTGTTGACAGGTTAAGAAACTTATCACTTCTTTTCTAATATACCTTAAATTCTCACAAGAACGTCTGGAAACCTGAGTATGGCTAGGCATGGTAGCRAGAGGATCTGTGCCATATTTTTTCCTCCCTTAGGGTTTCCTATCCTTACTGAAATGTGACATGGGCAAGTGTAGCAAATGATACGTTGCCTGTCAGTTTTAAAAACTCTGGAATGAAATACATTTTTACAAATTGGGGTAAAGATACAAGCTAAGAATTGTCAGAGGCCCTTCTCCAAAAAGACCACAATAACGCTGGGGACGTAGAAAAGGAATGACATGATTCACACAGAGTTGTGGTTTACACAGGCAAGCTGTGTATCAAATTACTTAAATATAAAGAGTGTTTGGTTTATGCTGTAGTTTGCACAAGTGGTCTAAAATCTTCACATGCTTGTGGTGACAGAACTTCAAAAATTATCCCAATTAGGAGCAAAATATGGCATTGCTGACAAGGTCATATTTGTTTGAGGACCAGCAAAAGTCAAAGATTAATCACTGTCAGGTTTAAGTTTGTGTTTAAGTACAAAATCTGTTTTCAAGCTTCTACATGTGATGAATCCCATACATCATACCACATGGAGTGCAGCAGAGCTAGAATACCTTTAATTCCTTTATTCTGCCTGAAAACCTCAGCAGTGTATATTGCTATTTTTTTTTTGTATGACAGACCCTAAAAGCTGGAGACACCTCAACAAGGTGCTCTTAATTATAGTGCAGGTTCTTCTCGACAGCAGTAGCAACCTTGTGTAAACTGACTAGAAATTTGCTTTATAGACAGTTTGGAGTATATAGGCTTACGTGTCTGTGTCAACAACATAAAAGTCCATTAGAACAGAGATCTGAAGTGCTTCCTTCCTGACTCTCAGGTGGCAGTGGTTTTGTACTCATGCCATCATGTTAAGTAGCTTGGCTTACAAATATTTGCTATGTTACTTAAAAAGCAGTTGTACAYTGAATCAATAAATAAGGTAACTGGAACACAGGTAACTGAGGAGCCTCTGCGAACTGAAATTTTCAGCCAGGAGAGGGAGATCACAGCAGCAGGGCTATATTCACAGCCGCCAGCGAGGGTGGTGACTCTAATCTTGATTTGTTAAAGGTAATGAGAGAGCTTGCAGGAGCAGGAAAAGAGTCATGCTGTGAGACTTGGTTGCTTTCACATTTATGTGATGAATCATATTTAGACACATGATGCCAACACTAGCATACTAAATGTATATGTGTATTTTTGCATACCATAAGTGATCTATTTGTGGGAACCCAAAGGAGGAGAAGCAAATTCACTTGGCATTGACCAGCTCAAAATATTAATCTAATATGCTGCTGCTAAAGACCTGCTCCCTAACAATGACTACAGTGTATTTAGATTCAACATCCATGCAGACATAATAAAACTCTGAAAGTTCATTTTTATCTAGCTTCACTCTTTAAAAATCAAATACTGTAAAGTGAAGAAGCTTGATTAAAATAAATAAGAAGGATAGAATGTTTCCAAGACAGGCAACCCTCTTGAATGGCCCCTGCACAGGGATACCATTTATTTAAAAAAACCAAACCAAACCAAACAAACAAACACAAAAAGTTGACACTTCAGAAGTGAGAGCCAGATTTGCTGAAGGACTGAGCATTACAATTCAGTTCAATTTCAAATTAAATTTGAAAATTCAGATTTCATTTTCATTTCAATTCAATTAAAATTCAATTTCAGTTTTCTGAAAGACTTGTAGTTACAAGTCAAGGTGGAGTTCGGTTCCAACAAACGCAAATGGATGCAGTTGGACAAAAATTTCAGTGTTAGTTTAACGTATTAAAGGATGGGTTCTGGATTACCTATTATGCAGAAAAGAGATTGCTAATGTATTTTGAAGATACCACCTCAGTGCCTAGTAGTAGCAGCCTAAAACCAATGTGAATATTAGAAATCATCAGGAAAGGGGTAAAAAAACCCAAAAGGGGAATCCTTATTCTTGTTCTAGTATAAATCTTCAATGTTGCCCTGTATGTAGATCCATCTTCAGAGGATATGGTAGAAGTGGGTGGTAAGGAGGGACCATAAAATGTCAGCTGGATTCCACGAGAGGAACAACTTCATAGACAGTGATACAAGTGAAGGGAGATGCGGCAGAATGCTGTAGAAACACTGAGAAGGTGAATGAGGAATGATTGTTCTTTGGTTTTGAGCAAGATCCTTGAAGGAAGAAAGGTGCTGCATTTAGGACAAATGAGAACGTATCTTCTCATACAGGTGTAGTCAGACTGGAACTCATTGCTGCCACTGTGAATACTTAAAAAGGAGAAAAAGAAAAATAAACATGACTGGAGTTTACACTTTCCTGTGCATCTGATGTTGATTGCTGTTGGAAGCAGGATTGTTAGTATGTTTTGTTTTTACAGGCAAGCACAAGAGTAATTTGGATTGGAAAAATCCATATAAAATGATACAGGTTTTGGAATGTTTCTTTAAGTTTTGGTTACCCTGGTGGCTTGCTGTTACACTGCTTGAAAAATTCTGGTCCCATTTAGAGGGCATAGATAAATGCAAGCGTTACAATGCATCGGCAGCTCAGAAAGAATGTTTAAACATGCTTTACTGTATGGCATGCATGAGGCAGTTGCCCACTATTTTCATGAATAGCCAAGACACTTTGTTTTTTGAGGAACAGTGGAACATTTGAACAGGTGACAAAGAGAGAGATCCACAGTTTCCAACTTGATTTTTTTCATTTCTTTTTTATTTCTTTCACGTGTTCTTGAAGTTCTTGTTGAACTGAAACCTCTTAGCTGTGTTCATTTTGTTTGAAAGCTCTGCTTATCTTGAGCATTTTTATATGTGCTACATTACTTTAGTCTTCAACCCACTTCCACGTGTCAGGCACGCAGAGTATAGTGATGCTGAAAAAGTAATTTGAATTAACACTTTCTAAATCCTCAGAAGTTTTAGGTACCTCATCCTGCCACGGTCCTTTAGGGTTTTGCTCTGCCTGAAGTTTGCTTTTCTTCAAGGAAAAAAAGAAAAACAAAACCAAATTCTATTTCAGTAGTTTACTATTTTATCACTTAGAAGGAATTTAACTGAAAGGGAAACATGGTCTGTTTCCACAGTAACTGTTGTTCCCATGTAAAATGTCATAGAGCTAGCAATCCTTAGGCATTCTAGTTCACTTTCAAGAGTAACTGCTGTGGGCAAGACTGCAAGACATGGGGTGTAAATAATAGATTCTGCTWGCACTTTGTATTAATGCTCTATTGTTTCCACCCTTGTTGAGCTTAACTGGACTTTTGAAACCTAGTGAAGGTATTAAGGTTAAAGCAAACATTTTTCTGACCCAGTTAATGTATTTTTTAAAAAAAATCTAAGCTCTGAGAGTTTCAACTGTCAACAGATTGCTGGTTGAAAAACTTTGCTGTACTACAGAGGGGCAGTTAAGTACCTTTAACTGGGTCTCATGCTAGGGTGAGGGGTGACAACACTTTACACTGCATGTCAAGCAGTAGGAAACATAAAAAATATAGTGACTGATAATCTGCTTCTCTCTTGAGCCAGCCTCTTTCAGTGAAGTGCCTTATGAGAGGCTGCAATTCATCGTGGTGTTTTAACCTGTTCTGCTTGGGTAAAGGTAGCCAACTTCACTGTAGAGCAGAGAGTAAACAAGATGGCCATAGCCTTTTATACAATAGAATGAGAAATAGAAATAAATAGAAATAGAAATAAGTAGAATTATAAATAAGAGCACTTACCCAAGAGATGYGAGATCTGGATTCAGTTCCTTCTGAAAAGGTTCAAATGCACATTTCTCTACTCTGAGAAGAATAATTTTACCCACCAGTCTTTGCATTGAAGCAAAGAGTTCAAAATYGATTGAGCCAGAAGGAAAACGATAACAATCTTTTGTGATTCTCCCACTTGCTGCCCTCCCATTGCTAGTTCCCTTTGTTCTGGAATTCTCCTATGTATCCTRTCCTAGATCTATATCAAGCTCTTTTGGTAGAGAATACTTAACATCCCTTAATGCACTGTTCTTATAAGGGCTTCCACCTCAGCGACACCCTTGTATAGCACTACCTGGACTCACATAAAACCGAAGTGTAGACTGCTGAGTCCCTTTGCACCTCTCCAGTTGATCAGGACTGAAGTTCACTAGTGAAAACACACATGCCCTCACTCTGGATCTACAAGCACACACACACATTCACAGATCTCTTGAGTATCAGTGTGGGCTTTCTGCCCATCTGCTGTCCACGCCTGGATCCTGAGCTCTCTTAACTCACTGTACTTGCTGCCTACTCACGGGCTAGTCCAGCTTGATTCTTGCTGGCAAACAGATGCACACATTTGTCTCGAGCATCCCCACAGTTGCAGRTCCCTTCAATATCAGCACAGGCCCTCTGTCCACGCTTGGATCCTGGGCCTCCTACTTGCCACCTAGTCCAGCTTGAAGTTTGCCAGCAAATGTATGTATACCATACTCCTCCACTCCCACCACCACATTTGGGGAAAATTAAAATCCCCCCACCTCATGGAGCTGGTGCCCGGGCAACATGGGTCCTGCGACCTGCAGTCCCACTCCAGCTGAGGTGCCGAGACCCTCGCGCAACTCCAGTCCCCCCCGCTGGCATCCGGGCACACGGGCCCTGTGGGCTGTGAACCTGCCCCAGCGGCGGATGCTGGGACCCTCACCTGCTCCGGGTGCAGGGGCCCCTTCTCCAAGGTCTGACACCAGTTGCTGGCCCTGACTTCACCCTTTCTGGGCACCCCAGAAACATGCTCCCTGGTCCGTGGCCCCTCTCGCTACTGATGCCGAGACCCCCACCCACTCCAGGTGCTGGCCCCACAGACACAGGGGTTTCTCCTGAGGTCTGATTTACTTCCTCCCCCAAATTCACTCACGCTGGTCTCAGTTGCTAGCACCTGAGCTTTACAGCACTCGTGGGCTAGAGAGGGAGGTTACGTGGTAAGATAGTTAAGAAAAGATTWGTTATTAAGTTTCGCACAGTCCCACTTGTCGCTGTCTCATCAGTTACAAAGTCCAGGCTGGCTCTCTACAAAGCTGTGCCTGTAGTTTCTTAACGGCCCATTAATTAGTGACTGGAGACTTTCCCTCTTTGTGATTGTCTCTCTTATCCCTTGTCTATCAGGTTTGTGTCACCGTGTGTTTTATTTATTACTTTCCTGTTATTTATATCTCCCTTTCAGCTGAAAAGGTCCTTGATCTGATAACCTTAATGAAGCAGATGCTCTCACGTTCCACCTACCCTTACAGTGTGTTGCGTTTGTATTTTTTTTTTAAATTAAATGTTTTTTCCCAGTAAAGGGGRGAAAATGCATCCTGTTTTTTGAAGATATTTTCCTTTATCTTTTGTCTTTTTTTTAAATAGCTGGCTCCTGTTTATGGCCTACCACTTCTAGCATTCATGTTCAAAAATTTCAGTTAAGGACTTTTTGCCAAATATTCTTTGCAAAGTACAAATCTAATATAGCATGGCATGATGGAAGTGTAAGTGGTTTTCCCTGAGGGCCCCAGATTGCTGTACTAGAAGTGCAGATTCTGTGATAAAGGAGGCAGTGTTTGTGGGACTTCTGGTACAACTGATACACAGTATGGATTTACAAAGTAGATGCAGTGTGGATGCCCAGAAGGCAGGAGGGATAAAAGAAATACCAAACAGTTGTTTTTCTTCACTGAGTAACCATCCACAGAATGAACTGACTATAGCTTTTTGGTGTATGTCATCTGTTAGTTTTCTTCTGCGGAGCTCCTTGAGAAGGATCTCGTTGGCTTTCTTTGAATTTGCCTTTACCAGTTCTGTGATGACTTACGTTTGTAAAACGTAGTTTAAAAATGTAATCCAAAGCTCTTGCTTCTTTGAATGATTCTCATGAAAGTGTTTCAGATCCTTGTCATACCTGTGTAACTAAACTGGTTTCATTTGTGTCTTACTGCAAAAGGCTCTTTCCAGAGGAAGTTACTAGACGCTTCGAGCTGCTGACTAAATACTCATTTGACTTATATCAGTTCGGTGAGATAAGCAGTTAACCAGACCACGGAACCATCCGTTGCTTTGTCTTTTCACCAGGAAAGAATATATTGGCGCTTGCTTGTTTTGAGGAGTTCTTACATTCTCTCTTTGCCCTGTTGTCTCAACCAATGGAAATGTCGTATGACACACAGGCTTATGAAGTTTTTTTTTCTCTGTTTAGGGGATCTTAATGACTTAGTGGTTTACTGACTTAATAGCTGAGTGGTTCACTACCTGGAAAAATAAGGGAAGTTGCTGTCAAGGTATCAAGTAACACATTAGATATGGCAGGCACTTCCATCTGACCGTGTTTTGAATTCTTTTGAGATAAGCACAGACCCCAGCTATATCTAGGGTTTGAATGTAAAGCTGAAAACTGGTTTTTGCCCCTTGATAAGTTAACGTTTCATTGTTTAATATGTTGTGCTGAGCATAGACGTTAACTAGCTCGGGACAAGGAAGTTCTAATTTTTATTATAACCCTRACATGTTATTTCTTTTTGCAGACAGTCATAGATGCCCATATCTTTCCAGCTCTTATAAATATTTTGCAAACGGCTGAGTTTCGGACAAGGAAGGAAGCTGCTTGGGCAATCACAAATGCAACATCTGGAGGCTCTGCTGAACAGATCAAGTATGAAATAGTTCAAATCTTTCAATGTAATTGAGCGAATTAGTGTTTGTGCAAGAAATCAAACTAGTAACCTAGAAACTGGAAAACCTTTCTGTATGATTGCGGTGCTTGTATCCAGAGAGACCATGTCTTTGTACTGAGTTGTGAATGAGCCATTCATTCCTTCAGGGAGAAATCACTTAAGTATTTCAGCTGTAATACTTAATTCAGTAATTGAACCATTTCTCTTATGTGAAAAAACTAAATGCAATTTTTAAACTCATTTCTTCGTGGTCATTGTAGAGTGTAACAAAGTGCATTAGTAGCCTGGAGAGGAATAGCTCAGGCCCTCAGACAAGGGCATCATGTGCGTTGTTTTTCCTGTTTAACTTATACCGGTACATTATGCTTATATACAATTCTGTATAAAATAATAAAATTATAAATTTATTAAATTGATATAGTTTATATTAATATAAAATATTAATAAGTTATAGTTATTGAATTATAAATTTAAGTTACAAAATTAAATTATTATTTCATATGTATAGATACATATAATTTCTCCAGTTTCTCCAATCGAGTTGATATTTTATCCGATTGTTTTGGTTCTTAGACCTTCACGCTAAGTGCTTAAATGGTTACACGGGTTATAATTTTGCAGACAATTTACTGGGTTCCATGTGGTGTTTTTCAGGTATTTAGTAGAACTGGGATGCATCAAACCACTCTGCGACCTCCTTACAGTAATGGACTCAAAGATTGTGCAAGTAGCACTGAATGGGCTGGAGAACATCCTGAGGCTTGGAGAGCAGGAATCCAAACGCAGCGGCACTGGCATTAATCCTTACTGCGCTCTTATTGAAGAAGCATACGGTATGAGCAAAACACCTGTGGAAGTCAGGGATTAAAGCAATGATCACGAACCCATTAGAGTTTCASGAGACCAAATTCTAGTAATTTCCTCACGACTATTATCTGAAAATTAACTGTTCTTTGACAAGTCTCCATTTACCAATGTACTCCATCTTTTACATTATCTTCGTATGTAGAKTGGAGACAGTATGTGCAGATCTTCTTAATTTCTTTTGACCCTGAGGAGCYTTCTGGGTGTCATTCAGCCTCAGTATCTTCCCTCCACAGCAGATAAAAGTTCAGGCGCACTGCTCTGTCGCTCAGGTTTCAAAGCTTTCCCTTCCCTCTCTGCTGCCCTGTAGAATTACGGCAGTAGCAGCAGCATCTTCCCTGTTTGCCTTTGCTGTGCTGAGGTTCTGGCATGTACCAGCATCATTTCATCCCAGTTCTGAGCTACTGCTGCTCTTAAGGTTAGTTTCCTTGTCTATTGGCAAGTACTTATTAAGAAAAATAAAACTGGGTTATCAAGAGCAGTATAGAAGAGGATAGTATCGCTGAACATGGTTTCTTGCACCATGGTTCCCTTCATGGTTACCCTGACTTCCAGGAAGAGTTCTATCAGAATAGGATTTTTTTCTTGCCTGGTTCTAGGTTTTAACTTACCTTTTCATGTCAGTGTTGCAGAAATGCCTATAGAGTGTCAGAGAATTTTTTCCTCTAGTTTTCATACACAGTAAAAGGAGCAGACAGGAAAGCCACTACAATTCCCAATATTAGAGATTTACTAGAGTGGCTAAGACTTGGATTTCATTACAGCATTACTCCGAGGTATCAAAGATAGTTTAGCTTGATGTATTATTTTCATTTGTTTCTGACTGCAAGGCCTGAGTTTGCCCACCTGCTTAATGTCTGCCCAAAAACTGGTTGCATGAGTTTAACTGCATTGTATATACACACGATACACKTTAGGTGATGGAGTCTCCATCCTTGGAATTTTTGAAGACTTGGCTAGACACAGCTGGCCTAATCTAGTGTTGGTAGTAGTGCTGGGCTGGGCTGCAGGTTGGACGAGATGATTACCAGAAGTCTGTTCCAACTTGCAGTTACGTGATTCTGTAGTCATGGTCCTTGTAAACAAAGCACTGTGAACACACTGTCAGGAAACATGGTCCTAAAAGTCTCTTCAGAAAAAGTCTTTGAGGCCTTGTTCTTTACACATTCAAGCTTGTTGATTTCATTTTTTAAGTGAGAGGGTAGAGGCAGACAGAAAGTATGAAACGTGTCACACAGTTACGGGGAACTCTGTAGTTCAACCTGTTTTTCCTTGGGTGTGGAGAGTACAAGTTGGGAAGGGTCTCCGTAGTGGGACCTGTTCTTTCTGAAGGTGTGAGAGAATTGTCATGGATCTTGATGTTCACAACAGACTGAAAATGATCATGGTCATGTGCTTTCACTGAGCTGTAACTTTTACGTACTTCTTTTCTCTGCAGGCCTGGACAAGATTGAATTCCTGCAGAGCCACGAGAATCAAGAGATTTATCAGAAGGCCTTTGATCTGATTGAGCACTACTTTGGAACAGAGGATGAAGACAGCAGCATTGCCCCACAAGTGGATCTCAGCCAGCAACAGTACATCTTCCAGCAGTGTGAGGCTCCCATGGAAGGCTTCCAGCTCTGAGGTGCCCCTGTGCTGTGTGCTCCTCTACCTAGCCAATCCTGTTGTCGAGCCACAAGCCACGCGTGGAGTGATTCTCTCAATGTTTTCCATAACCCTGTTTGCGCTCATCCGCTTGCCTTGTGCACATGCTCTTACATACGTCTGGAAAACTTTTGGCTCTCTGTGGCAGGATGCCCCCTCCTTGGCAAGGGGTCGCCAGAATCACCCTTCTCCTCTAGATTCTGAACCTCTCCACTGTCATCTTCATGGAGTTGAGGCACCTTTCTATACTTCGAGATATTCCCTGCTCCTATTACAGGAAAATAATCCCTCCTCCACTCGCCCCCACACTCCTGGCATCCAAGATAAGGCTGCCTTTCTCATGTATTTGCTGCAGTGTGTGCACATTCAGACTTTCTGAGAACGTAGCTGAATTCATTCCCCATACTCTTCCCTGGATGCCTCTTTGGATGGCTGTGGGACGCATTAAATCTTCACATGCAATGTATCTTTGCTGTATGTGCCAGCTGGGGTTATTGGCATATAGAATATGTTACAAATAATGGAATAAGTTCTCTATCCCCTGCAACAACAGGCTCCAGTGGACACGTTTTCTGGTTCTTATGAATACTGAACACATCTGGCCCCGTCCCTCCTCAACACTGAGCTCCCAAGCTGGATTGCAGACCACTGTGGAGATTTGTATACCTTTCCAGTCCTTCCCCTCCATCCACAAAAAAAGAGCCTGTGAATAGGTCACTCTTACCACCTCTCCAGAAATGACTTTCCAAACCAGCTTCTAGAATGGAGAACTACCCCCTCTTCTGCTTGCCAGCACAGTATGATCCAGCCGGGCCGCCTTTAAAAATCAAGCCCTTCCTGACTTCATGCTCCAGAGTCTGGTCCTTGGTATTACAGTTATGGCTGAAAAATTCCTGTCTGCCTCTTTCCATTTTTACACAGTGTGACTTGAACAGATTTCTCTTATGATAAATTACCTTCTGAATACAGAAATCTTAATTTGTAAAACTTAGCACAAGGAGCTAAGATCTCCTTTTCATTTTCACAAGACAAGAGCTTCCTCTCCAGCTCACCTGATAAGAGTCCTCCTGGTCAAGCCCCTTATTTAACAACTAAAATGACACTACATTCAAAGGATAGTAATATCACACCCAGATCCGCCTGGCCCTTTCATTTCATTTTTTCCTTTTGCTGTTTACGGGACGTCAGGTGAATTAGCGTGGGACACACGGTTCCTACAGGTGACATCTATAAGGCATCGCTGACTGCATGACAGCTGTCGTCCGCAGCTGCGGACTGCCCTTCTGCTAGCAGCATGTTCTTGGCTCCGCAACCTGCTTGGATCACAGACATCTGATGCGAAGGCCAGCCGCTCCTCACCGAGTTCAGCTGACATTGACACCAAACTCTTCACACAACCGGGGAGATGCCACGTGATTGAAAGTGGCAGTTCCATTTCTGTCAACGCCATGGGTTCTCCAGGCCATCCGCTCCCCCCTGCATCGTACGTTCTTTCAAGCCATTTTGGACGCTCGGAACACACACTTGTCCAGTGTAAACATTTCAAAATCGCCACTGACGACTGCAGCGTCACGTACTTGCGGTACATGTTAGTGGCAGAACTGTCTGCAAGATCCTCCTTATGACTCCTCTCAGTGACAAGCCACTGCAAAAGCAAGAACAGCCCATTGGATACAGAATAATAAAAATATATAAATCACTTGTCAAACTGCTGAAAGAAGCTAGGCAAAGGCCTGAACATCAGCTCTGTGTGACCATTATTTAAATACAGTCTTCAGTTCTGTCTGTGCTTCGGGATGGAGACTCTGACCTGTGTGGCCACTGCAGAAGCCACCTGCTGCCTCCCTAGCTAAGCCAGTTGGCCTCCACTTCCCTCTCCCAGTTATTTTCTCTAGTGCTGCTTTGTGCTGAAGGAACATTTAGTTTACTGCACTTGATCTGTAAATGGACTTTGATTCTTTGTAATTTTAGGGGGTTAAATTTGGTGGTTAATTTAAAAAAAGCAAAAAACCCCTCAATGTTGCCTTTACATCACATATAAATAACTGTGTTTCTCTTTTCTTGAAGGGTGATAGAAGCACTGATTAGTAGCAAAATCTTGTTTTAGCTTTTGGATTTTTTTGTGCTGGATTTTTTTACGTGTAAATTTCCAATAACATGTCATTTCTATAAGATTTGTTTAAAATCATGTACCTCTTATTGGATGGTATAAAAATGCTACATATTTTGTAAACAAATCTGAGCAAAGTGTGTGTGCATATATTCTGTATATTCATATATGTATATTCTGTGTATATATACACTAGTGTGTATATATACATATATACACACACACGTATATATATACACACATACCTATGTGTGTATATATATACATATCTATATAGCTATATATCTATATATATATAAGTGTTTTCTCTCCCAGGCTAGTGAAAACAATGTGGTGCATTGGCGTTTCCTTCCCCTGCCCCCCAAGAAAATAATGACAATTGCCTCTAAATGAGTGAATTAAAAAAAAAAGAGTCCATTTAAGCTGAATGGTGTGCCTTCCTGTGTAAGGAGCCTGGCCAGTGTTTGTTACTTTTGCCGTGGATATGTGAATTCAGAGCAGATAAGTATAAATCTTTAAACTTGGTATGTTTGTTTGAAGTGACAGGCCTGGTTGACACAGGTAATATTGTTGTCATATATACTTAGACTGTGTAAGGCATTTGACTGGTACTGCRTAATATTTTGACTGAAAACTAAAACAATACAAAAATCAACATGGCACACATTAAATGGATTAAAATGTGGCTAACTCATAGGTCTCAATTTAATTTTAAATGGTGCTTAATTCAGTGTATTTCCATCAGGATCTTCCAGCAGCCAGTTCTTGGCCTTGCTTTACTTAGCCTTATTAAGAGGTTGAAAAGAAACAAAATCTACTTCTAACAAAGGCTGCAAATTATATGAGTGCGGAAGGGAGATCAGACTTGTGAATTATGAAAGGAACCGCTCACTGATACAGACTGATCAGAATTACTTGGTAAGCCAAGGGCAAGTAAACTATTTGCATTTTAATAGAGCCTAACGCGTGGTGTAACATTACCCATCTAATAAATAACATTCAGGCCACGGGTGAAGGACTCTGTTTTGGAGGAAAAGTGCTGCTGAAAGAGTATGAGGATCATTATACGTTATCGCTTGAACACTCCTTCGTAACACGATTCTGTGYGGCTGGTATAATGCTCACAGGTACAAAAAGAAATCTTTAGTAGAAATGGGGAATTTTTATTAACTTTATATTTGGCATTGGTGAAACTCTTTTTTTACAGGAACGCTGTCAGTGTTGCTATCAGCAGTTAAAAAGGGATGCTAAACAATTGGCAACAGCAAYGAGTGTAAAAAGGTTTTAAGTTCCATTCAGATGAGAAACGGGACACTTTTTTAGACCGACATGAGAATAACACAAGTTATGTCCCCTGCTAGAAACACTGAAAGCAGTATTCTCTGCTTTCCTGAAGGATGTGCTGCTGCTCAAACAGGAACTGTTTCAGAGAACGCCTCTAGCTTCCACTGTTGTGAAGGTCACACTGTCCCGAATGATCTGTTCTTGTTTGGTGTGTAAGGAAGGGAGGCAGTGTGGTCTCGTGTAGAGGATAGGCCAGGRAGCTGTTGGGGTTCTTGGGTTCTTCTCCTAGCTCTGCCATGCAGTGTGYACTGCCAGAAAAGTGATCTCGCGTATTTTCTTCTTCCCTTATCCTGAAAATTGAAATTAATGCATTTGTTTCTGTCTGCTTGTGGAGATCCAATCTAAGTACCTTCCAAAAGCCCCACAAGCCGGTAAGGTGAAAAGATTAATGAGAACCAGGAATCTCKGAGTTCTTCTTGCAGCATCAGTAATAGGATGAAACTACTTCACTAAGGTTTTAACAATGTCTAATTTTAAACTGGGCGTTAGAGAAAGGAAGATGGGGGACTACCAGGAATTGTTATCTAGCCATCCCGTCCACAGACCTGTAATGCCTTTTAAAAGTGGTGTGTATTTGTTGAGGTGGCAAACGGGAGCTATCATTCTTTCTATTAGTGAAGTTCCCCGTGGAACATGGCAGGCAGGGTCACTCTCTTGGATTCAGGAGGATGCAACAGATGATGGGGCAGAAGGTTACTGAAAGCTCGCTAACTAAGCCAGGACCAGTGGTCGGGGCTCCTGGGAAGACAGCACACACGCAAACAATCATTTGAGGGAACTGCTGCCTAGAGACTTCAGCCAGTTCTTAAATTCCTGTGTTGGTTCCTTGATGCCAACCAACTACTGGTGGTCAAAGTCCCTTCACTTMGTCTTAAGGGAAGGGAGGAAGGCAATGACCCCAGAAAACCTACATGTCCTTGAACCTGCATTTCTGTAACTAGCAGCACTGAGACTGTCAAGGACCAAATCCCACCACCCAGGCCTAAATGTGACGGTGCTCCTGGTGATGCACCTCTCTGCTTCCCTGAGGATTTCCWGAACAGCTATTTTACCTCTGTGCCAGCTTTAAGTAATTCCCCATGTCTTCCCGTATGATTTCTTTGCTTCTGGGATTGGCACGACACATCATTAGTACTTTCCCATGCCAATTTTAGCCAGTAGACATGAAGGTCTCAGTAGGAAAATAAACAGGACCTCTTTATGTACTGCTGTGGCCATGTGCATGGGGCTCCTGCATGCTCTTCTGAGGCAGTGTTCAAGTTGTCAGACTGATCCTTGCGTTGGGAAGAACCTGTTGCCTCTGGAACAGGTACAGCAATATGGCGTATGTTACAGGATTAATAAATTGACTTTTTGAATAAATGTGAATGGTGTTGCAGATGAAGCCAAAGGGGAGAAAGTAAGTTAAAAGCTGTTCTAAAAGCTTAGTATGTTCTTCTCCATCAGGCACTGTTAAAAGGGTGTAGGCTAAAGCTACGAGGTGATTAGGTGCTACAAGGCATATTARGTTCTCCAGTCGGCTAGACTGACTGCTTAGGCCAGAAACGTGTGCTGTTTTTAACCATTGTCTGTGTTTAGAAGTGCTTTCTTGGAAGCCATCACACTAGGAAAGAGGTRGTTTCTTTCATTGCCTCCCTGAGAAAGATTTATATTATTTTTCTAGTACCCAACTACTTGCAAATGTTTGGGAGCAAGCTGGAGACAGCACAAAGCCCAGTGGCTCAGGCTCTTACTTGAGTCTCTGGAACCGACATGGAAGCTGAAAGAAAACACAAATGTGCGCAGTGAKGCACAGGTTTTATGGTGGATCCTGGTGGAGGTGGAGGTACCAGAGTGATAGAAGGAAGGACTTCTACATGGACCTTCTCTCAGACCACTGGACCAGCATTCAGTTTTTGAGTGAACTCAAAAAACTTACAGAAATTTAGGTAAAATGAAAAACTGGAGACCATTGCTGCTCTGGGGTGTTGCTTTATAAGTGTTATTTTAGAGATTTTTATTTGAAGTGCTTTACCAGCTGGATGAGTCCAAGTAGTTTTATTTCCAAAACCAGATGAGGTACCTGCCAGTTCTACTCAGAGAGCGCACCTGGAGGTGCTTACTGAAAGGGGGATATTTTTGAGAGACGCATGGGTTTAAGCTCTGCCATCACAAAGCATAAATCAAATCACAAGTTTCTCTTCATGGTAACCTGAAATACTGTCTGAAGTGCATGTTCTCCTTTTTGGTCTCATTTAATACATAAATGAGCACAGGCACACAACCTGGGAAGATTTTTTGGTTCCCTCTAGCGTGGCAAAGAACTGGAGCCGTCATGAAAGATCTGTTCACATACCTGCAGTGGAATGAAACATGACTGACTTACATTTAGTGCTAAATGAGTGGACAAATCTGTGGAAGCCTGCTCTGTTTGATTGACAGCATACTTGCGATAATTGCCTTGCAGAGAATCTGGTAACAGGTCGTGGCATCATCTGAAGTTTATAGCTTCTGTGGTGGAATGACTGCGCAGCTTGTTTGGTTGGTTACATCTCATCAATACAAGTGGTACCTAGACATGCAATTYGTAAAAAGGTGGACTGCAGGAGTTATTTTCTAGCTCTAGAGGAAAGGACAAGTGCTAGAGAAGACTGCACTAGATATCTTACTGCTTCTCTTTTCCAGGTATAAAGACAAGATTTACGCTGCATTTTTTAGTAGGGCTTTTAATTTTTTTAAGCAATAGTGCTAATTTTTAGTAGTAGAAGAAAAATAATCAGGAAAATGTTTCAAAAAAAAAAAATTGCCTCCCACTATTAGGAAGTTCACAAGCTAAATCTGTCAAATGCATCCGCCTCTTGTGTTTGTGGTGTCCCCAGTGGCCAGATAGCAGGCAGTCCTGGGAAGTAACACTTTCAAACAGTCCTGACAGTCCCARTCTACATTTCCTTCCAAAGAAACTGAAAGGAGGAGGAAAAATACTGGTCTCCAGTTGCAGCAGGCTGTTCAGCATGATCAGTGTGTGATTCTTCTGGGATGAATGCCAGAAATAGGACTGCTGGGAGTTGCTCTTTGCAGGGTTTGCTGGGTTTGCTGCTTCTAAAACTTGAGGCAGATGATCTTTAAGTGAGCTAGTATCAGGAAAGCACAGATGACAATTTAAAGGGAGGGGAAAAAATGCAAATCCAAATGAGGTTTGGGAAAAAGAGCTCAGCAGCAGAGAGCAGGAATGCCTGATTTGACTTTCCCATACTCACGTGTCTCTAAATAGTAAATCTGATYGCATAGGTTGAAGCTGTTGCTCAGTATTCCTCGAAATCCTCATCTCTATTCCCTTGGCTTGGACATTCTCTCATCTCGCTACCAGCTCTGGTGTAAAAAACATTAGGCTGTCATCTGCAACACACTGGTTCTCTGGAATGCCATTTCACTATTACTCCCCCTTCTGTTTTTACCAAACGSAGGCAGTTCTTCACAAAAAGTAATCTTTCACTTAAACAAATGCAGCCAGAATATACTGGCCCTCGAACAGGTAAGCAGACTTTCTAGTAACTTATGATCATTTTAATGATGTTAATGCAGGTCATACAATTATTCCTGACTCATTATTCCTGACTCAAGGACTCCCCCAATAATTGTTCTCTTTTACACAAAGAGGAACATACRGAATATTTTAGGCAGGCTGTAACAATACAGAATACATATAGCACCRTTCTTCCTGAAGGGACCTGCAATAGTCAGTGATAGCGGATGACTGCCCAGCAAAGGTATTTTGTTTGTACAAGTATGGATGTACAACTGGAAGCTGAATGGGCTGTCCTTTTGTGTCCCAGTTATCTTCTCGTAAGTGGTAAGAGCGAGCATAAAGCTTCATACAGGAGATTGGTACCACAAATGCAGGTACAGCTCCTGCAGTCTTTTATTAAAAGATGCTTAGTCTTGTGCATAGCACATGTGGGAAACAACTGTCTATACAGTCTGCTCACTTGTCCTGTTTCACTAACTGTGAAGAAGACAGTTTGGAGGAGAGGTTGTTAGGAAAAGAAAATAGGTATTTCTGTTTTTAATTATTAGAGGATAATGTATTCATTCTTTCTTGAACATGAGAGTACAGAACTAACATACAGGAAAGATGTGACTATATCCTCCTTCCAGTGCTAAAAAGGACATCAGCTTTTCTTCCCCAGTCCTTGGTCTCTTCATTTCCTCCTCTAAGGTTTAGCAGATGCACTCTGAGCGGCTTCCTCTCTCCATTGCGCTTTCTTCTCTAAGTTCATGCTTGTAAGAGATTCATGCCTTTTTACAGCCTATAACATAACGACAAAGCAAGACCAGAAAGTATCACCCAAGGGACCACAGAGACGAAACTTGAATCAATAGTTTACAAAAGAGCTGGCCTATCCTTACCAAGGCACAGTTCTGTCAGCTTTARTGCCAGGGAGAGAGAGGGTTAAAATAAAACATCCATAGACTATTTTGGCTTAAACTCATTACTTCTCTGGGAATAAATTAAACCTTTTTGTTAAGGCACTAGCAGATGTATTCTGTGCTTCTGGTCAGTATTTAATACTAATCTCTGGTCTTCAGAAGTCAGAGGTACTGGAAACAAATCAGAAGTTAAACATAACAGATGAAAACAAGGATCCCAAAGCAGCTGTCCTCCTCTCTTTCCTGTGTTTGCATTCATACTACTCCAATGTTAGAGGAAAATGCTCTGGGAATTGTCAGTGTCTGATCTCTTCTGCTAAAGCCAGGGAAAAACCTTTCCACTGTTTTGTTTCAGAGYGCTGCATCCTTTTCATTTTGATATGGGAATGCTGACAAGTAGAAATGCCACTTGACCCTTCAATAGTTCGCAGTGCTGGGGTTGAGACTCTGTTACTAGTTTTAAGGTTTCTCTAGAACACTTAGTAGTCTGTAGAAACAAGATCTGAACGTTGTCATCAGAAGAACTGCTTCAGAGAAGGGCAACATACAAATAAGGTTCTGCCCATGTAGATGCTTGAAGCTCAGGGTTTTCTGCTTCCAGTCATCCTTAAAAGAATGTAGTGGACTGTGTTTCTGTTACCACTGTGCTTTTTATCAAAGGCAACGTGACAATAAGCTGCACAGATWATATTCGCATTTCTTGACTTCGAGACTAATGCTGCTGAGAGGCTTTAGCTTGGCTTCASTACACAAAAAGCACCCCTTGCTTCTTTACAGAAATACCACAAAGTTAATAGTTCACCAGCTATGTTAAAAAACACGTAAAACTAAGGCATGACTAACCTTTCCTGCACTTGGAATCTTAAACTTTACACTTCCTCACTTCATATGGTGCTAATTAAATCATAGACCTAGTTCTGCCATATGCTGAACTTCTTCGGTATCTTGCCAAACTCTATGCAAGTGAAGAATATTCAGCGTCTACAGGACTCGGGAGCTTTTCTATGAAATAGTTTTTTGATTCAACAAACAATAATAATTGAGAAAAGTTGTTCCATCCACACTAACGGAGGACTATTTTCTAATGCAATTAAAGGGCACAGAATTACTACTATCTCCCCCCTGTTTCAAAAGACTCTCAAGTCTGTTTGTGGAGAAACATACTCATTTGCTATTTCCATTATATTGACTCTACAAGTGTTGCAGCGTGTAGAGAGGCGTTTGTAATAGGTCCAGACAGTGAACCCTATGGACCCCACTGGCCCAAGGAGCATTTACCTGCCTACCAGCTCCTCACAACAGAAGGTGCTCCTTCCCTTCAAACTCTCGCAGCCCCTCAGCAAAATTGAAGAGTTAAAACAGCGCAAGCTAAAATCAAGTATTGCACTGGGAAAAAAAAGGCTACTTTTTCTCCTTTTAAAGGGAACATATGGAGTCTAACAGTGACATCACCCTTTCCTGACTTGGAAATTAATCAGTGAGGGTCACTTCTGGGGAACTAAGAGGACTTATTTTTAATTTTTGCTCAGTGATAAAATGAAAAAAAAAACCAAAAACCAAACCAAACAAAAACAGTACTAACAGTCCATAGGAGGAACTGAGGGGTTTATGTGAAGATTAATTTGCACTCCCCAGCCAAAAATCTGTGCTTACCTGCTTCCCTCTGATCACCATGACTATGCATCCCAATATTGTCAAGGCAATCATTACGTAGCTGAACTTCACACGCAGTGTGGTCTTTGCTGCTCTGACTGTTTCAATCCTCAAGAAATAATAAGAGAAGAACAGACTCATTATCAGAGACCCAAATAAACCATTTGGCTAATTGTTTGATTTCTCCTGGCATGCTATCTATGTAATCTGGTATAATGCTAACCGTACTTGGCTCTTTTCACTAAAGGGTTTTTCAAGAATGGGAAAGGCTGATCCTCAGCTACCTTCGGAGGAACTTGGTCACACAGAAGTTCCTCTCAAAGTTGGAAACAAACCCAACATTTTTAACTTTTGGTTATTTAACTGTTAAGAGACAACGCTGCCTTTCTAGACCACTTGACTGCGATGCAGAGGAGAAAGGCTGCAGTATTTAAATATGCATGTTCCCTATGGGGGGAACAGGAAAAGGAGAGGGATGCATTTACTAATAATCCTCTACTACGGGATTTGATAGTGCTATAGGATTACACACTGGCTGCTGAATGCAATACTCCTCAGAAATTCTGAATAGGACTTGGTAAAAGACCAGTGGTTACCACTTCCCTCCTGCTAGAGTAAGCAGTCTTAAGATAATCTGTTTTCCTAAGAAACTAAGGAAGCATGGACACTTGTAAGCTTTTCAACATCAGCTTTGGACAGGGGACTCCTTTAAATCTTTTTTTTTTTTTTTTTTTTTTTTTTTTTAATCTCAGGGGCCTTATCTAGCCACACCAGCAGCTATACCACTCCTTTGGGAAACCTGTTGCCTGGTCTACTGTTATCTTTTAAAACCAGGAAATCTTCCACAAGAAGACTATTGCTTATTAAAGCCTTCCAGCTGTACATGTGATGAGTTAAAACAAAAAGTCATTTACTTTAAGTTGGGTTAAACTCTGAAGATCATTCTACCCAAATGACATCTCAGTTACAGYAAATTTAAAGTTCGTATTAAAGATATGAATGCAAGAAGGGTCAATGAAGCATAATGGTTATTGTGGAAAGCACATCTAAAGGCAAAGACCTATACCCTATATATTTAACTCTCCTTGCAGAATTTAGAGTASTTGACTCCCTTCTCAAGGAGATATAATAGTCTCACTGATTAAATTTGGCATATTCTAAAATTACAGATTACTAGAAAAGCATCAACATAATGTGATGAAAGAAGAACTGCATCAAACTAGGTAATTATACCCCCAAACTAACATGGATAGTGGATTTAAAGGAACTGGGAAATTATCACTGTACACAAACATGAGTGAATACAGAATCTTTTACCACATTTTGACCCTTATACTTGGAGGAAAAAAAAGATACCGACGGATCCACGATAGTTCAACATGGTAAATCGCATAGGACCTGAGAACCGAAGAGAGTTTTRTTCTTGTTTTTGAAGAGGAGGGCAAGAGTGATTTGATCACTGTTTCAAAGTATTGATCTGAGTACAAGATTTCTGATCATAGGGAACATGTCCCTCTACCATGAAACTAATAGTTAAATTTTGTTTCCAGATTATTTGTTTTTGCTAGTAATCTGCRATGAACAACTTGGGCGCAGGCTGCAATTAAGCTGAAATGCACAGAAGTAGGATTTAAAAAGTTTATTAGTTAATTTTTGAAGTACCTTGGATGTGTTAGAATACACAAGAGGAAAAGGTAGTTATCTGAACACAATTTGCACTTGAGATCAATTCAGTGGCTAAGATTAACATTTGTTTAATAAATTAGTTACTTCCKATCACCACATCTTGCAAGATTCCTGAGTTACATCACGAGCTCTTACAACCCACTCTTAATTCAGCTTAGCACAGGAAAACAAGCTTTTGTGGTTTTATAGTTCTCATTTGTCTTCTCAGCTTTGGCTGAACTATTTGCCTAAATAAAAMCAAGAATTCCCTATGCACTCACAAAAATGGTCAGCTTTTATCAGCAGTTGGTTTGTCCTTTCAATAAACCATCAAAATGACTTCAATCACTCTGCTACCTTTGTTTTCTTAAAAACACTYATAGCAAGTGTTTGGTATGCAAAAATATATGAACTGACATAATAAGTTTTAATAATTTACGCCTTATGTATTTTAAATGTAACTTTAAGAAAAATGATTCAATACAAATTTGAGGAATTAATTTTTAACAATATTTATCCATTGTGATACATTTAGAAAGAACTTAGATACATGGGTGGATTTTCAATTCCCATGCTGCGCATCCAAACAAACAGAATATCTTTAGAGGGCAGCTACATAGTTTGCTTACCCAAGTAGTACAAGATTTACTGTATCTCTTTAATTTAAATAAATACATATATTTAAAAGCATTATAAGCATGTTTTAGAAGATAACCATACTACCACCAGGAATGTTTTTTAAACTAATAATTGCTTTTTGTTGTTGTTAAGTTTGATCTTCATTTYAGATAGGCAAACTAGAACATCCAGTTTTATTTTCTACTTCTCACATAGGGCAAAGAATTGACATTTGGWCTCCACCAGCAACAGGGAAATTTTGACTGTATATATTTTTTGTTAGGGAGCCTTTCCACTGTTTGTTAGTTTAAATTCCAAGAGTAGAGAAAGTTGGCCCATGCCCCCCAGACATTCACTAATAAATACTTTAAATGAGTTTCAGTTATTTTATAGCTCTATCATGAAAGTTTCACACAATGGGAGACTGACRTACAAAGAAAAACACTAGAAAAAGCTCACACTAATATTTGCAAAAAGCTTTCTTGATTGGGACAGAAGAGCAAAAATTAACTGATTYGTGATGTTTTTCTAAGGAAACAACTGATAGATTGCTGGTCATCCCTTCAGAAAAAAATCAAAAGGGATCTATTATCAGCAATACAGAATTGCTCAGGTCAACTCATCTACAAGACGATACACCAAACACAGCAGTGTAAGATTTTTCAGCTGTAAAAACCCATTCCATTTAAGAAAAGTTATTCTAGAGTTGCATTCAAGTAACTTATTCCTGCATAGACAGTGTCTCTTACAGATTCAAACCTGGCACTTACGAGACAGTCTCTGGTATATCCTCTGGTTTTTTGAAATGGCCTGCCCACAACAAAAATCTTCTCTCCCAGTCTGTAGGCTTGTATCCAGGCACCTTCAAAGGAGACCGACCTAAAAAARAMMCCAAACAAAACAAACACACAAACAAAACCCAAAAAACCCACCAAAAATAACAGTCAGAGAAGATGAACTGCCACAGCTGTAATGAAACCAGTTAGAGTGAGCAATGCAGAATTTTAAGTATCACTGCTAGAGTTGTTAGGGAACAAAAAGTGTATCACAGTCAGATTAACAAACCTGTAAATATGGATTAAACTGAGGCCATGTAAGGAAAGCCAAATCTTGCCCAAGACCTATATTTGTAGCTCTAAATTTTCAGAACCTGCTCCAGCATTTAAGCATCTTAAGCTACTGTGATATTATAGTTTTCCTATTACATTTWAATTAGTTTAAAAGATAAAATAAATCAAATGGAACTGCTACAGAAAAGCCAGTATGCTTGCACCATCGCATCACAGAATGTTAACTTCTGCAGGGAATGTAAGATTTTATCTTACCTGGAGATATAAACAAACAGATGATCATAGGCAAAGATTAGACCCTTAATATTCAGCTCAGTCTTTCAAACTCCATATAAAAAAAGTACTCAGAATGTAATATGGGAAGGTTTCCATACATACTGTACCATTAAAATCTAGCAAAGTGCAAAGATAGACAGCTTTCCCACCCCCCACCTCCTTTTCAAAAACCAAACCATACCACCAGCCCAACAACGGGAGGTATCCTGTATGGCTCTGTGCTGCCTCACGGATTCATGAATTGTCTAGGAAGCAGGATGGATAGACAGTTTGCTGACAGCACTAAGTTATTCAGAAACATAAAGAAGAGGGCTAAGCGCAAAGAGCCGCAGGGCTTCAGAATCCTGAGTCAATGAGATGGCCAGTGAAACCCCAGGTATATAAAAGGAAGCAATTCCAGTTCACATGCAGAAGACGGACTCTATCCTAAACCATTATTGCTGAGGAGTAAGTCCTTGGGGTTTCATAGAGTTTTTGGCAAAATGTTCAGTAATAGTCAGAAAAGGAAACAGCATTATTAGCAATGATTAGGAACACAGACCAACACAAAAGCATTATTATGCCATTGTATAAAAGCACAACTCCAGCATTTTGAAAAGCTTGTGAAATACTGATCCCTCATCTCAGAAACAGCTGAAATAGAACGGGTACAGAGAAAATTGCCAAGGACAACCACAGGTACGGAATGGCCTCCATATAAGAAACAATACCATAGGCTGAGACCTTTGGCCTGGAAAAGCAGAAATTGAAGCTCCCTTCAGCACAACAGAGGGCACCAGGATCGTAAGTGACGTTCATTGGGAGTGCGGGTTATAATGAACAGATCCTGTTTTGGAAGGGGTATTGACCAAAGGAACATCAGATTGAAAATAGCATGCACCAGGTTCAAAAACAAATACTTGTTTTCTCACAGCAAGTTTTAGCTGAGGAATTCCTTCCCAGAGGATGTGGATGCTAAAAATACATCCACAATACAATAAAAATATTGATATGAAAATCAAGAGACTGGGCAAATTTATGAAAGAAAAATCCAGTGAGGACCATTAAACACAAAGATGCCATCTCTGGGACAGCAGTCTAGGGAGAAACACTGTGTTTGCCCTGTTTCTACGCTCTTCCTTAGATCCTTGCTATGGGCCACCATTCCTGTTCGTCTTCACAAAAATGTTAAGGGACCTCCTTTACCAGCCACTACAGGAGACATGACACTGTTAAGAAGACCTTTGGTCTGACCCAGTACAGCTGCATTATGTTTTTCACACAGAAGTATGCAAAATGCTTCACATCTGTATGCTCCTTTTATCTAGCATCAGTAGGCTATGAAGGGAACCTGTTATACAGGGAGTCTGATTAGAGCATCACAACTGTGCCATATATAGTGAAAAAATGTTTCGTGGCCTGAGCTTTACCCGAACAACTCCACCCTTAAACATGAACTAAGCCAACAATTCAGACTGACTCTCTCCTGCAGGGCATGTTCAATTTTGTGAACAGCTGGAGCTGTGTGCACTATGAAAAACTGCAAAAGTATTTTAGCTTGTACGACATTCCTAAACATTGATAGTTTACACTGGGGTTGAACGGTCGGTTCTAGAGCACAGCTGAAGAGCCTCAATGTAGGACTGCATGTCAGATAAGATACTAGTGACCTGCTACAAAGTGAAAGCTTTGTTATTGTCACAAGAAGAAATATTGACCCCTGGCTTTGTTAAAAAACAAGATTTTATTGCTAAATTTAATGCTCAGTTTTTTAGTCTAAAAATCAGAATTCCCTCTCACAAAATCAGGGATATTAGCATATATGTGAGCCAAATTCCTGTTCAGATGATTACAGCCAGGATATCTAAATATTTTGTGGTATGAAACACAGCATGATTGTTATCAAAAATGCTTACTTCTTGGCTTAAGTTGACTTTCTTCCTGGGGTTTAATGCAAAGCCTTCTGCTGATCTTCGGATCCATTCCTTTAGTCATCCTCAGAACTGAGGGAATATTTCTTCCCAGCAGTTTAACAGCCCTATCTGGAAGAGAAAGCAGAGGAAGAAAAGAGGCCAAATCTAATTCAGAGTAGTAGAAAGTGAGAATACTAGCTTTTAAATGGAAGTGGTTTTTTTTAAACACAAGAAAAAAAAAAAAAGAAAAACAATAGGTACAAATATAATACTATGCAAGAAACACCAGATTTAGGTTGTAACAGAGTCTACCAAAGAAATTAAAGCTTGACTGTGTAAGCTGACTTGAGCTTGCCCATTAACCTTACATGCAGAAAAACGGGAATGCAAGACTACGGCCTTACAAGCAATTTCTAACGCACAACGCGCATCACAATTTCACTGAACTTATCTATTCATGTGCTTCACATATACTTTGGACAGTGCTGTTTCAAGGACTGCACACCCATTTCTACCAATCTTGTCACGTCCCCAAAACAAGTCACAGACTTGGCAGAGTCAAGAAAAAAAGCCAAGAAAAAAGCAGAATCCTGCAGTACTGAGATACGTACTTTGTAGTGTATTAGAAAAGGCCAGGGCACCTTATATATGAAAACATACTCTCAAAAAAGAGCTTCTAATTCATTAATTAATACAATGAAAAAATTCCGAGGGGAAAAAACCCCAACTTTAAAAAGGCAATAGGGCACTTCTAAGAAATATAAATCGAATTCTTTTTTTCTTCTCTTTACTGGCTAAAAATGCCTCTCCTATGAGAAACAGTTGCCCTTTATTTTCTAAGCATAATACATTCCAGCTCTGAAGAAAAATAAATTTACATTTATAGGCGACCCACCCCCCCGCCACCAAACCTAACCCTTTTCGAGATTCAGAAAAGGAAAAAAAAAACAAACAAAAAAAAGGCACGAATCCATTCCTCTCATTTTTTTTTTCTCCAAGCCAGCTCGGACGCCGCCGGGCTCCAAGCCCTAATGCCCATCAGACACGGAGGATAACGCTTCACTCCACCCCCGCCGCACCGCCCGGAGCTGGGCCGGGGCCGCCCGCCGGATCCCCGCWCCGCACGGCGGCCGCCTCGGGGCTGCTTCGGCGGCCGCCTTCCGGGGGAGAGGGCGAACCCGCGGGCAGCCCCAGCAGAGGCCGGCCAGACCACCCCCGCCCCGGGGCACTCCCTCACTCACCGGCGCGGCCCCACATGGCGCGGCCTCGGCCCACCCCGGCGCCCCTCAATGTCACCGCTGGGCCGCCGCCCCGCCCCGGGCCCGGGATTGGTGAGGCGCGGCGGAACCGACCGGGGCCGGGACCGCCTCTGGGGGGGGTGGGGGGTGCCGCCCGCAGCTGGAAGCGCCGAGCTCGCCTCAGGCCGCCGGTGGAAAGGCCGCGAACCGCCCCCCCGCCCGGGGCCGCCCCCAGACGGGGCCCGCCTCGCTCCGTCCCCCGCCCCGCGCGTCATCCCGCCTCCCCGCTGGATTGGCCGCCGCCGCGGGCCTCGGTCTTTCCAGTATGGCGGCGCCCAGCGGAGCGGCGAGCTGCGAGGACTTCGCCGAGTTCCAGGTAACCCGCCTGGGGCGGGGAGGGAGGGGGGGAGAGGCCGCTCCCGCCGCCTGCCCGCGCCGGCGCCCAGCGCGCTCCCGCCGCCTCCTAGCAACGCCGCGCGGCCCCGCGGGAGCGCGCGCCCTGGGGGGGGGGGCGGGCGGGCGAGCGGCGAGGTCACCCCTCCCCGCAACTGTCGGGATGTGGCGGCGGCGGCGGCGGCGGCGGGGCAGGGTCCGGCCTTCCCCTCACGGCCAGCGGCGGGAGCGGGGCAGGGGATCCCTCCCTCTCCCGGGGTCCCTTCCCGGGAGGGGGAGCCCGCGGCGTGGGAGCCTCCGTGGGCGGAGGGAGCCCCGTGGGAGCCTTCACGTTGTTCAGAGGAGCGTGAAATACCACGTACACCCTCAGCGGCGCGAGCGGAGCCCAGGTCGGCTGGGGTGGCGGCACCTGTTTCTTAAACATCTTGCCCCAAAAAAAGGTGCTTTTTTATTCGCGGTTTGCTGTTTCGCTGCAGGTTGTGCCCAGTTTCCCGCCGGGAAAGGTCGAGGGGCGGGGATGGGGCTTYGGACAGCGGCTCCCCGGGCCGCCCGTAGCGCCGGCGGCCTTCCTGAGGGAACGCGTGCGAGCGGGGCCCGGCGGCGGGGCGGGCGGGGCCGGGGGCTCGGGGGGGGCGTTGGTTACTCGGCGCTGACTAGTTTTCTCCCTCCCTCTGGCCTTTGCTGCTTAGGAGACTGGTTGGTTTGCAGCACACACTCCTGCGTGCAAAAACTGTTTGTTTGGTGGGGTTTTTTTTTGCTGTTTGTAAGCAATCTGCCTAATTTTCTATATAAAAAACTTACAAAATTTTTCACGCTAAGCTGTTCTCGGAGATATAAGCAAAACTTKTTATTTTATTTTTAATAAAGGAGTTGCTCAGGGTGATGAGGACGATCGATGACAGAATCGTCCACGAATTAAACACTACGATTCCAACAGCTTCCTTTGTGGGGAAAATTGATGCCGGCCAGACGTGTAAAGAGCTGTACCAGTCTGTGAGTGTGCACTCCTTCGACTTTCAGCTCGCTTCCTCGTGTTTTATTATGTGCAGTGGCCAGTAGAGCATCCTCGGTTTCTAAGGAAGCCACTGCCCTGATATGTCATGCTTTATGTATCCGTAACTGGCATGCTCGACTTCTCTACGCAGCTAAACCACACGCATGTAACAGGAACTTTGGTTTAAAACCACGCGGGGGACTCATTTCTTTCGCAATACCGATCCTTTGAGGTGTACTTCAGGCTTCAGTGGATGGCRTTAGCCCAGTCCGCTTCTTTTAAAAATGGGTGCTAACACACTTTTGCACTACTTTGCAAGACTCCTGCTCGTGTGTGTCTTTGACTTTTGATCAAGTTGGTAGCTGCTGCTCAAAGCAGGGTTGCTTCCAACATGTGGATTATAGAGTCAAAGAGCTCTTCTATAGGCACAGCAATACCTTGACTTTGGAAAGTCTTTCTTAAACTTGTAACTCAGAGGCTTTTATTCTCTGCTGAACTAGTTGTTGTGACTTTCTTTCTCTCCCCACTTAGTTGACGGATGCTCACACCAGCAGAGAGAGAATCATCAAAAACTGCATCGCTCAGACTTCCAGTGTAGTGAAAACTCTCAGAGAAGAGAGGGAAAAGGCCCAGGATGATGTAGCATTATTAAAGCAACTCAGGAAAGAGCAGACAAAGGTGAGTGGTGGAGAGAGATCGCTTAAAGAGGAAGAAGAGGGTATCTTTCCCAAACGGAAGGACCAGGGTGATGGAGAGAACCTGAAGTGGATCCTGACTCAGGCAGTCTTTTCCAAGGTTCTTGTTGGCTGGGTTTGTGAGAACCATTTCCCCTAGCCCACAAGACAGAGCTGCTTTTATCCTGCAAGCGGAGCATTTTCTGAGATCGCATTGCACAAATGCTGTAGAAAAACATGTACTTCCCCATGGTGGACTCTAACCTTCACTGACTAACACCACTTAGCATACAACTTACCTGTGGCTTGCTTAGTCCTTTCAAAATGCCTGAAGGTTCATTTTGCTTTTTTTGAGATCTTGTAAAACTAGTGTATCTGAAACGGCAAGTATGGGTGCCAAGGTGCAAACACCAGAAGATAATGAAATACAGCTTTTGTGTATGTCTCTTGCACCACACAGTTACTCAGCCTTAAAGCTGTCCCTTTTCATCATCACCCTAAGAAGCATTGTTTCTTACTCGGTGTGTTAATTGGAGTTCCTGTTGTCTACGAGGAGGAATTCCACTTAACCAGTTTTTTTGTTGTTTAGTATTTCTTGGATTAATTTTTTGAATACCTTGTGATGATGTGAGAGAAACTTCTGGGTTTGCCTAAGGAATTTTAATGAGCAAACGCCCTCTCAACCTTCTGGCCTCTGGATGGAAAGTGTACTTCACCAGAGGTGAACAGAAGTGATCTAGGTGGAGTATCAGGAGTGGAGAAGGGAACCCCACAGAAGTTCTTGCCCCCACTCCAGGGCCTCTTTTGTAGGGGAAAGGGTACTGCATGTGTAGCTCTAGGACTGGAGATCAGCAGGGATGTGAACTGTTCCATTGATTTCTCTTCCAGACCGGCTCTGCGTGGCTCATGATCGCTTTATGTTTTTTTCCACACCATATGCTTGCAGCACATACCAAATAAGACCTCTTGCTTATTGCTTCTTTTTGCATACGCTGGCAAGGTGTGTCTGTTGTGTTCAGCAGTTTAGTGAGTCTTCCTCTGTTGAGGACTGTCTTAACCAGTGCTTTTGAGTTCCCAGCGTAGCTGTGAGTTCTTCTCATGACAGCCAGACATCCCACCATCACATATATATATGGTGTCCTATATAGGGTCCTATATCCTGGGTACAGCTTTCCCTGCTGCAGTACTGTAAGACTTGAAGAGATGGGTCCTGAATTTTGCTTTTGCAGTGCTGAGCTTCCTCAAAATCCACTTGCCCCTGTRCTTCCAGGAGGAGCCTGTTGTAGCCCCTGTTCCAAAGAGCAGTTGCATGCTGCTGCAGTTGTAGTTAAAGGGTTTCCTGAGGAGATGATTTGAACTCAAGCGTCTGATTTTTCCCAGGCATTGAGTGAGTGAACTGTTTGTTCATGTGCTCTTCAGAGAAGTGCTCTGTCTTGAGCTCAGATTTAAAGAACCAGGCAGCAGGCGAGTGGTTTTATTCTTAAAGCCTCACTTACGGAACTGCTAACAAGCATCCATATTAGTTTGGAAAACTAGAATGGTAGCTTAATCTTTTCTACAAATTTTGTTTGCAGAGCCAATTCTTTAAATTATTTACTTACTGAGCCCAAAACCTATCACTCACTAGGAGGATCACAATGATAACTTTAATAATTGGAGGTGATTCAAATGTTAAAAGCAATCCATGATTTGGAAACATCCCAGAAATCTTTTGATGAGATGACCTCAAATTTGCACTTGGACTTTATGAGGTGTCATCCCCCYGCCTTTTTTTTTTTTGTTCTCTGTGAGAGTTGTGTTTTTTCTAGAACTCAAATAACCTATACTGAGAGAACACATCCTACATTTAAGATTATGCATTTCAAATATATATTCACTTGGTTTTCTGTTTTCTCTTGTTATTTGTRTTTCTCTCATCCTACTAATGGTACAAATTGGAGGACTTTGTCCAAAATTATTACTTCTGGGTCACTGAGTAAGAAAACTTGGAGCAGTGTCAGTCTAGTAGCCAATTCTTTTAGTCCGCTTACATTAAAACATCATTTGATTATTGTATTAATTTGTTATCATCTTAGTTTACTTGAATGAAGTGTCATAAAATATCCAACCAAATAAATTCTGGAAATCCAAAACATACAGCATAATGATTATTAGCTTTATCAATCAAATTAGTAAGGCTTGTTAAAATGTCAGAGTATGTTYTAAAAACAACCACAACAAAACCCCCTGTRTMGCCATGTTGATTAACACTATATTGCTGTTCAGGCCTGCAACTCTAAGGAAAAGGCTGAAATAGTAGTTTTGCTTAGGCTTGGCGTCAATGGCAATTAATGTGACAGTCCAGATGATTGTAAACCTATTCACATCCTCCAGCAGGAAAAATGTTTCTTTGAACTGCTAAAGATCTTCTGAGTGGTTATTTTATAGAGTCTAATCCTGGTCATCTGGTCACCCTGTTGATGCTGGATTGTTATTTCAAACAGTTTGGGGTCCTATTGAGTAGGTAAAAGTTCAACAACTATTAGCTGCGTGTGTCTGGACATCTTACGTGGAAGGTTTTTGATGGGATTGCTGTCTTGGGTTGCACCTGTTCACCAGCTCGCCAGTTAGAACCATGTGTTTAATTAAAATGGATAAACTGATACTTAGTCTGTTGTGTTAAAGACTCCAACAAAAATACATTGTAAATGTAGGCAAAAATAGTAGATGGTTCTTGTATCTCCTACTATTAGAGGGCCTCATGGCAGGGTCAAATTACCACAGGTCACCTGCACACAACTGTCACACATGCCCCTTGGAGTTTCTGATAGGTACGAAACAAAGATATTCTCACATTTCTCATGGGTCGAGTGAGCGCTCGAGAACTGCGTATTGTGGTAGTTCTTGCCAGAGCTTTTGCATCCGTGTAAACCTGTGATCACATAACATATTGACTGGTTCAGGTAGCATAAACATACATGATCAATTCTTGTACACCTTTTTTTTTGGTCAGAGTAGACAGCAAAGGAAGCGGAGGGGATCTCTTTTCTGAGATCTGTCAGTCCTGTCTTTGCTGCCAGCTCCCTATATGTCTCTAATAATGTATGTGTGGAAGAATGACAACTAAAGGCTGCAGAGCTAACCCTGGCACTGGCATTCCTCATGCCAAGTGCTTGAATTGTGCATAGTTATTTTTGTCTGTGAAGCCATTAACGTTAATCAGTTAATTGCTAGCAAATCTTGATGGGCAATATTTAAGAACGGAGCATTAGTAATCAGGAGCTACTTCTGCCAGGCTTGCGTTGCGAGTCTGCCTTCACTGTGCCGCTGCAGACTTCAGTCTGCCCCGAGTATTGGCTGAATGGAAGGGCCAGACTTTCAGGATGGTTACGCATCATTCCCTTCGGTTTGCACCATCGGAGGGGATGCGCACCTGATACTGGGGTTGTGATCCGGAAAGTTGCAATGGTAGTAAATACTGAAGGCTGCAGGGAGGCCTGTTTGACAATAACCTCTTTATCTGTTACTTTCTGCAGTTGAAATTGATGCAGTCGGAGCTGAATGTTGAAGAAGTGGTAAACGACAGAAGCTGGAAGGTACTCAGTCATTTAAAATAGTGATGGTGTTCTGTTCCGACAGACAGTCCTGCACTGGAGGTGTGGGACCGGTGGCTTATGAGGCAGGTTAATTAGAAATAGGTGAGGGCAGTGCTRGAGGAAATGTTTCAAGTCAGTCATTTTCCCAGTTCTGGATGCAGAGATCAAAGCTTTTCAGCTGCACTGCAAAGGAAAGAAAAGTGTCTGATTTAGCGGGGAGGAAGGACCGTGGAGTACCCTGTGTAGATCCCTTTCTCCACCTTGCCCAGTGGCTAAGGAATTTGTAGGCTTTTCCRTGGTGGCCTGTCTGAAAAGCTTTGTGGGGCCTCTAACAATGTCAGAGGGATGAGTCTTTCAAATTTGGCTGTGTTTGGTACTGATCACACTTCTGAGCAAGCAGAGGCCAGAGGAGGGTGGGGCTGTAGAAGTTGAACCTTTTTCTGATGGAGCTTCTGCGGGCCTGGGCTGATGCTTCCAGGTGCAAAGGGCAGGCTTGCCGTTGCTCTCCTGTGTCAACAGAGGGGGCAGATCACCCTCTGGATTGATGGCCCCAGACACTTCTTGTTATAAAGTGATCTTAACACTGAGCTTAAATTCTGAGGTGGCTGCATTCTGTCACTGCAGCATTTCACGTCTAGCATCCTTTTCTCATTTGTTGTAGCTTTTCAGAGCTTTCAGTACTGTGTAGAGAACCTCTTTCCCTCTCTAAGTGAAAAAAGGATTTTTGCAAATAGCTAGTACTAGCTGCAGCTCCCTTTTTAATCTCTACTTCAGGATTTTAGTCCTCTAGATTGCATCAGCATAAATGCAATACAACTTGTGTATTTTTGGAGGTCTAGTCACCACAATACAGCTCAGTGCGGGCTGATTAGATGAGCATCTACATGTTTTTCCAGGTATGCTTTGCTGTCAGTACTGCCTCTGTACTGTCTGAAAAACTAATCATGCCCTTAAGCTTAATCAATTTAAAGCCAGCTCAGATATGACTAAGCAACACCACAGCCTTAACAACATGCTGCAGGCCACCAGTGGCAAACATTTTATGGCAACTCTGCTGTCAGTTTTATTTAAAAGGGGTGGGGGGAAGACCTGCCCCACACTAGCTCCATCCTGAAGCCCACAGTTGGCACCAAAGTTAGCACTGATGCCAGTGGTTTCCTGYAGCTGTATTAAGCTTTTGCTAGTGACAGAAATGTCCGACTTTTCCTGAAGATGGAGAACATTTCGTTTATAAATAGTGCATACCTATGCGTGATACAGGGGTATCTTAGCCCGCTAGTGTTTAAAGTAGGACTTGAAGAGAAAAGTATTTCTGGGTTTTATCTCCAGCTCTGCTATTGTTTCCATCTGAATATAGGCATAAATGTCTCCTTTAGCTGCCTGTAAAAATATTTCACTGAAGGAATTATACCCAGTCATAGTTGTGGACCGAAAGCAATTTGTTACATGGAAGTGGTTATTGGTTTGCAGGTGAGGACCTCCACTCTTTTTTTACTGTTGCAGACTTTTAGTTGGAAAGTACACTTACATATTTACATTAACCGTAACCAACTGAAAACTGATTGGAAAAATCTGATTAGGAAAGAGTTATTTTTCAAACACTTACTCTGGGTTGCTGTAGCAATAGTGGCATACAGAAAGATGCTGCTTGATAGAAATGCATGTGGCGGAATTTTGTTTGGCTGATACCAAACAAGGAATTGACTTCCGAAACAAGACACTTGCATTAGTCTCTGTACAGCACCTCCACACTGGAGTTTATTGGTCGAGTGTTTTGTATTAATACRTAAAAGACGGCAAAATCAAACTCCTGCACAGTAACATGAATGTTAAGGTTTCTCAGGCGCCATTTTTCCTGTCTGAAAAAAGAATAGCACTTCACAGGTAGACTAATGGAGTTAGCTGAGTAACACATTGAGATCTGTGGGTCAATGATCCTAAAAATGGGAAGCAGTGTTAGTAAGATTGCAGTATTGATCTTCCTTCCAYAGGCTGCAGAGTTACTGTTAAAGATGCTTTAAAAGTTTGCATGATAGCAAGCTGGAAGCTGCAATTTTTTTGATGTGTTGTTTGATGCAAGAGACCCTTACAGTGTTTTAGAGAGTATTTCCAGTACCCTTTAAGACATATATGCCCTTAARATATCTTTGACAGACAATGCACAAAACTGATGCAATTTGCTTAGTATTAAAATGCTGGTGAATGGGAACCCTTTGCAGCTCTTAATTTCTACAGTTTCCTTCTATCACTTATGTGGTCTCAGACCTTTACATAGTCTTATCTCTTTCAGAGGTGTCCATTGCATGTGGTAATGTAGTGGGACAGACGGACTGTGTGTGTGAAAGAAACTATATCACAACTTTTGTTCTCTGAAATATGAAGCAGTTTCTAATACGTGTCTGTTTCTTAAAGTAAATGTGAAAATAAGTTGAAAATTACTCAAAAATTGTTAAGAATCAATGCTAAAACTAATGCATGCTGCAAACTTCACTTTTGCTGAAGTTGCTRTAGGTTCTGAACTCTGAATAAGGAGATCAGCTGTAGAAGTAGAAGATTCTAGCAAGGTACGGTTTAAAATAACATATTTATATAAATGTGATGCATAACTTCCCCAAAATTACAAGACCACTCACTTTGCCTGTGAAGCCAATGGGAGAGTTCATGAAACTTGACATCCTGAAGATCACAGGCATTTGGATCTAAAAAGTCTCTGGACAGTTTGGCAAAACATGCTCTTGCACGTTTTGGTGGGGGAACTAGTAACTGCCAGTGCCTCAGCTTGGTGCTAGATGGTGCTCGTGTTGCCTTTCAGGACATGCGCTGGATGAAGTTTGGAGCCAAAACGATAAATAACTAAATCACTTGTAAAGAGCACCTGTAACTTTGGTGTGAGCCTGTGTGTTGTGCTTTTGATTCAGACTGCCTTACTTTAAATAGTCACATTTATTGGCCCTCCTTCGGGTAAGCAGTCTGCTTGACAAGGCCTGCAGTTCAAGCTAAATGAACATGATCTTCAGGCTCTAGTTCTGTGTGCTAAATTTTACCCAGACAAGGTTCCAGAGGTGAGTGAGGCGAGAGCAGTGCGCCCTTTGCAATAGGAGGGCTGGCAGCCTCTGACCTGYGGTCAGATAACTAAAACTGTGAATGTGGCTTCCGAGAACCCTTGCACCTCTTTTTAGCTGTCACAACAATGTAAAATGCATTTGCTCAGGAAGGAGAAGGATACAGTGTCCAAATTTGAATGCCAGATTGACGTTAACAGAGCACAGCTGGTCAGGAGCCTTCCACTGATCATTTACCTCTTTCTTTAAAAAAAAAAAAAAAAAAAAAAAAAAAGGCATCATCATCTTTGAGGATAACAGACTACCAGGATTATAAGCCTGCCTTATCTGAGGGAGAACACTTTTAGTGCTGGGCAGTCCCCCAGCATCAGGCTGCAAACTTTGGATTCACTAAAGCCAGGAGAGAAGGTGAATGGAGACAGATGCCTTGGTAAGTACCGTTGACTGGTACAGCAGGTCTGGGCAGCTTGAGATGGGTGCATCGTGAAGAGGTAGTTGTCTGAACTAGCTCTGAAGTTCTGATCATCTCCTGGATGAGGGCTGATTCGCTTTTGCTCTTCTGTCTTGGTATCTCAGGTATTTAATGAGCGTTGCCGAATTCACTACAAGCCTCCGAAGAGTCAATGATGTGGGGTATTTTCCATCAAGGTGGTCCATAACCGTGAGAGCCAAACTGGAAAGAGACCTTGGGTGAGCTGTATTGGGACCCTCCAGAACCAGTAGAACCCAGTCTTGTTTTGTTTTGGACCTACTTAGCTGAAATCTCAAGGTTGAAATGATTCTCCTGTAATTAAGAGAAAACAACTCATCTTTTGTACAAAATATGTGAACAAATGAGTTTTATAGTATTAAAATAATTTTCAAATGGAATGCGAAACTGGCATCTTTCTTGAACTTCTACAGCTTCAGCAGTCCTAGAGAGGAAGAAACAGTAAAAACCRGCTCTGAGCAGGGAGGTCAGGGCTCTCCCTGAACTGGTGCTTGCCAAACTATCAGGGAGCATGGTGTGTTTGTGCGAATAATCTACTAAAATCTGAAAGGAAATAAAAATTGCAGAATGATCAGCAAGCATAGGTTCAGCATCCCTGAAAGCAAGAAGCTACCAGCATTGTTGTGAACTACTCAGCAGCAGCACCATTAGTTCAGAGTTGCGTGTGAATACAGGTTTGCCATTGTTCCCACAGTGCTGACAGGCAGCATCTGTTGCATACTGTCCTTTGGTCTGTGTTACCACGTTCTGGGTTTTTCTCTTTAAATAGGGAACGTGGTGTCAATTAAAACCACTTTGGGTTGGAGATGAAGATATATCTCATTCGGGAATGAGACAGTTAACTATCCAGTGACCCTATTTTGTCCCTCCTTCTGAAMCTTTAAAATTAATTCGATAGGTGAATTGCATTTGAAGTGAGAAAATAGCTGTGCATACCTGATCCTGTTGATTCTGGCCGTGGTGTTGTATTTAGAAAGCTTTAAATGCAACACCCCTGCAGTAACACGGCATTTAGGAGTGGATAAGTATGAGGAAAGCAGAATTGCTGTAATTATACCTTTATTTTTTACTAACGCTAATTGGCTGACAGTCAAATGACAAGGTCTGCTTGGTTGCCAGCTGTGTTTATTACTTAGTGATAAGTCTTTAAGAGCCATTGAACTTGAACAGAGCCTTAAAAATACAGGCCCCATAGTGCAAACACTTGCAGTTACAGTACTGAAATGACTGTATACTCTCACATCCTTAAAAGCTGTGCATATRTGGGAGGTGGGAAGTAAATGGAGGAATGTACCTGTCTTGCTGTAAGCTGGCAAATACCTATGCAGCATCGTCTGTTTTATAGTTGTATGTCCAGTAGAGACTCGACCTACTTGGTAGCCTTTATTTTTAGGCAGCAGAGTCATCTAGTCTCACTTTTCTTTGAGAATGAGGCAGAAATATATTTCAAGTCTTCAAGGATGTAAATCCTAATGTTCAAACTTCATTTTKTTTTTACTTTTTTCCCAAGGTACTGCAACTGCTCTAAGCAGAACTTTACTCCAGTTGGAGCACTCGTCTTACTCTTGAAGTATTCTTACTGTTTTTCTGCAACTCTGAAAGCAGAAAACATTTGTTCTTCAACTGTCAAATTCTTATAATTGTTTATCCTCAAAGTGGAAATCAAATACTGCTCAGAACTGTGGGCTGAATTGCCAGTAACCTAATTTCCACAGGAGATGGTGCACTAATGAGATGTTGAGAACAGTTAGTTTTTATTTCGAAGTTGGTACTTTACTACTGACTTCTAATGTAAGTGTCTAAAATATTTGTTCTCTCCGGGGGCTGGATCTACAACTGTGGGGACAAATTCTCCTTTTAAGCCAGTTGTATGATAGAAATTTCTGCCAGTGTGTATAGAGTTGGCATCAATACTCTTGAAATTTAAGCTTGTATCGTATTTCTGTAGAAACTAGAGATTGTAATGAGAATTAATCACTGTCCTCCTCTATCCATCCAGATGTTTGCTCAGCTGTTGTGGGAAAACTTCTTCACTTAAGCAGATGCTGTGAAAAATGACCTGTGAAATGGATGTGATACATACGCAGATTTTTTTTTTTGCAGTAGCCCAGCTTATCATTTGTTATGAGAAAACTATGTAAAAAAAACCCAACCCCAACATAACTGTTTTTCATTTGAATATAAGCCCAAACAAGTAAACTATACGAACCTGTATATGAAAAACTTCTGACACCGTAAGAAGACTTCTAAGTCCCAAACATCCCTTCTTCAGGTGTTTGCAGCTTGTATACAGAGGGTTGCACTAAGAAGTTAAATTACTCTTTAGTTTGCTCTGAGCATAGAGGGATATCTCTTACAGTACGTGGCAAATCACAYGGATCAGAGGCTATTTGAATCTTGCTGTTGAACTTAGTGGAACGTTAAGGTAAGTAACTGGAATTGCATGCCATGCTTTGGGGCCCGGGGAAGGAGAAAAAGGCTATGCTATTTTTTTGAGTACTGAAGATCTGCCTGTGAAGTGAGATCTTTTGTGATGGTATGTAAATGGCATTGGTATGAGCTGGGGGCCATACTAAGCAAAGGCAGGTGAAATCTTTGTGTCTAGTGTCCCCTGTCTATTCTAGGATCATGCCTAGTCTGGGATTGAATCTTGCTTCACCTTTACCATCAAGGTAGTCACAAAATTACTGGGCTGCTTGATGTAATATATGAATCAAATAATGGACCCCACAAATACCAGGATTTCATCCTTTTCCTGGTTCTAACTTTGTTTCTGCAAGTAAAGGCACTTGAACAAAAAGCAAAACTGGTGCCCCTGCACAGCGTCTAGATCTCCTGTGGGTGGCTTCCCCCTCTACTGGGCCTTYCCCATTGCTTGGAAATGGTGAATATAGGTGGGCAGATCCCGGTTCCTTGGGAAGCCCTCTCAAGCATGTGCTTCTTATTTCCTTCTGTGAAAGGCTTCTTATTTCCTTCTCTGAAAGAGGTGGTTTTTTTCTGATACTTATTGCTGTTGTCTTCTGCAGCCTGTAGGCACTCAAGACTGATGAAATAGGTAATCTCTTTACAGAAATTTTTTAAGGCTGGAATTTGGTTGTCTTGAAGCAGACTGAGGGGAAGAAGCTCTTTACTGGTACCATAGGCTCAGCATAGGCAGGGATATGATAACTGTGCTGCTGAAGTTCAGATTTCTATTAATCCTAGTTGATGTACAATGTCAGAAATCTTTTGAAATCAGGGTGGGTAGCAGGAGGGGAAACCTTTGCAGACCAGCACGTTGAAAGTCAAGGCTGTTGTTACTGTGACGATGACAAGTAGATCCTCAGCTGGTAGCTGGAGGGCTGCTTTCCTTTGGCAGCTCTTAAAATTTGGTGTAGACCATGTGTCATTTCATCCAGTCACAATTACGTGTCTTGTCACTGCGAAACCAGAAGACTGACCTACTGACTTTGTTTTCACAATCATTTCTACAGAGGTGACTTAATTTCTGGTTTAAAAATGACTCATAAACACATAACCCTGGGGTTTGGTGGGTTTTGTTTGTTTGTTTGTTTTGTTACTGTTCTGGTGTTTTTATTGACTATAGCTTCTACTTCTTAAAATTGCTTATACAGGACCAGAGAGTAGTGGCCTGCAAGCTGTAAAGGTTTGTTTCTTCATTATTGGACTAGTACATAGTGCAAGGTGTTACTCAGCTTTAAAACTATGAAGAATACTAGTGCTGTTCTCCTAGCACAGATTCCGCAAGTTAACAGCAGTACAGTTACGTGAAGAAACATTACCATCTGTGCAAATGGCGAGCGTAGGCTGGAATGGTACGTAGTATCAAACACGTCTCCAACACTGAAGTGGAGACACTCACTAGCGTGTTGATGTTGTGCAAGAGATGCAGTGGGGGTGGCTGTTCTTTCCAAGGCAGTGTTCCAAATGCCGTTTCATTACTTCCAAAGCATTACATCTAAAGCTTCATTACACCACCAAAGAGAGGTGTAGATGAGGGTTGCCTAGGATAGTCTGTTGCCACTGATCATCTTTGATAGCAGGCCTGTGAAACATCAGCGTTTCAAAGTGACTTCATGAACGATACGTGCAGGATGAGTACTGTGTCCCAATCTTAGAAATACCACTGGATTTTGGGATGGCCATTAGCACTCCCAGGCAAAGAAAAGAGACTGATTTGCCTCTGTAAACTTTAGCATCAGCTTGCTGACAATTAGCGTGGATTTTCCTTCCCTTCTGCACAACTCTGTGCATTCTGGGGAAAAAAAAAAAAGTTTTTATGCTTTGAAGTTAAAAACCAGCAAACCCAGAAATATGGATTCCGATGAATGATTTCCTCACAACATTAATGTCTGTAGTTTCACACCTAGAATCTTCCCAAGATTATAAATTAACCCTCCTAGTCTTCGTGCTCAGTGTATTTCTTACTAGTCAGAATCAAAGGTTCTCCAGAGGGGTAGTGCTGCCTTGGGGATCTTATCAACATCCCTTCCCAAGGGAGTCAGTGAGATCAGCATCCTGGTTTGTGCAGAAGTTTATAACATGTCCTGGCTTAGCACTGCTACTGCGTGGTTGTTGAACGCATTCTGTGGCTTCTGGCCTCAGTAAGGTGAGCTGGCTCTTCCAGTTAGTTATCTATCCCGCTGTGTGAATAAGATGTATGGTAGCGACATGTGGAAGATGATCAGCATTTGAGTGAATCAGCAGGGTCTTGTGCAAAAGAAGGAGTTTGAGCTCATCAGCTTAAATTGTCATTAACTCTACGAATTGGGCTGTGAGGAATTCCTCATCTGGAGTGGTGAATTTGGAGAAAATGCCGACTTCCAGCTTTAACACCTCCCATTCCCTTTATTCCCAAGAACTGGGAACATTTTTCTCTTTGTTCAGAAAGGTGTTGTCTCAGGACAACTCTTTTTTCTTAAATGCCTTTCATCCACATCCACTCCCATGTGTCGCGGATGGCGTGAGAGGGAGAGATGCACTTCACCCGTAAGAGAGAAGTAGTAATATGTTTATTGATTTAAGACTGGTTTAACAAAGTGTGATAGTAAATGTGACAGTGAGTTAACAAGATTCCATAGCAAGGTACGCTTGATTATTTACTGCATGGAGGACAGGGTCAGACAAAACTGTCAGGGAGACCCTCCCGTTGAGTCACGAGGTTCAGAAAGGACCCCCTGGCTTTCTAAACTCCTTCTCAGAGAGGAGTCTAGGTGCGGCTGGATCCAGTCCTAGTCCCAGACTTGGTCAACGGTTTATGTCTAAAGGATTATATACGCGCAATCAATCCTTTATATCAGATAGCTAAGATTTCCAAGTTCAGCATGCTATTAGTCGCTTACCGAGGATCTGTTGCAGCAAGGAGTCTCTCAACCTCGAGGAGTAACCTTGAGAGGCGTCCCTACCCAAGGGGAGATCCTGACGCGCAGCCCSCTGCCGTGCAGGAGAGCTCAAAGGGCTCTTGGGCTGCCCACTATTTATGGGGGTAAGATGATTGACTCATAGTCGTATTTACATACCGCCTGCAGTTAGTTTCTTCCAAATTTGGCTGGAGTCACACATTGGTCAGCGCTGTGGTAGGTGAATACATCACCTATTGTGTTGTTATCTGCATCCATCAGATGCATTCATCACGGTCGACACAGGTGATTATCACTTGATCAGGGTTAGGTCGGCGTCAGGGCGAGCACGCCATAGCACTGCTGCTCAAGTTTGGGAAATTCTGCAACATCCTTATTGGTAACATGCTCYTACCTTGATCTATGTACTGTTGAGTTTAGGGCCCTTACAGCCCCAGTGTCTCATTCTCAGGTCCTTTGTCCCAAGAACAGGCCTTGAAGTTAGATATGAAGTACATGTTTACAGTCTGTTGCATCACTCATCATCTGTGAGGAGGGTCAGTAGGCCGGTTAGGACACCGGTGAGTCTGTGCTACACAGTCGTCATTGCTGTGGCCACGAACAGGCTCGTTTCTAGCGAATTCCGTAATGCTGATCCAAGCAGAAATGCCCGTTGCCTGTGTGCAGCACATATTCTCATTTCACCCCCTCCTATGTGCCCACCCCTAGGGACTAAAAATTGTCTGGTCTGTTGCTACTTCCCTGGTCCTAGCTCTGGAACAACATTCTTCCCATTTGCTGGAGAGGGGGGTGGCAGGAATACCAAAGGGGAGTAGTTTTTCTGTGATCTTGAAGTGTTAGCTCTCCCTTACTGGGTAGGGCTGCTGACAGTTGCCAGCCTTTCCTCRGAAGGTTGCACAGGTTTTGAGCTTTGTACATTCATACATAGTCATGAATATGACTGTGTCATGTGTCTGTGACTGTAACTGCAGAATGAATACTTTTGACTCCATATTCTGCATGTTACATGTTTCAGCACTGTGTGAAAGATGAGTATCTTGAAATTACAACAGCTATTGTGCATGCACAGCTACTCTTGTGAGAGGGATTGTATTTTGTCTTCCAGGAAATTGGCACTAGAGTTTCAATAAAAATGTAAATTGTACTGCATATTCAGTTGTTATGGTTGCCAGAACGCAACTATAGGTTTGATAGGAAAGAAGCAGAAATAACTTACTTGCAGTACTTCCCTGAACCTAGGATTTAATTTTTTTCCATTTTGGTTCTGGTGTTTTACTTTGGCACCTTTCTGGTCAGGCAGAGGGAAGTAAAGTCACTGAAAGTCAGATGCAATCTGCTTCTGTTTCCCACTTAGAAGGATATTGAGACAATACAATATYGAGTTGAGTGGGACCTGCAGCAAGGAAATCACTGCATGCTTTCTTCTAGTCTTGAATGGTGTTGGGAAATACTGGGTGTGACTTTGATCCATTTCCTAAGTGCACGGACTAGTCATCTGCACATGGGTGGAGAGGCAAGAGGTTCTAGTTTCAGCACAAACCAGCTATCTTAAGATGTGGGTGCTGAAGGCTGTTGTTTGCTTTTCTTATTGACCTGGAGACTATATACACTTAAGGTTTTAAAGTGCTTTCTACATTTACTATTAGTATTATCAGTGTTTTACATTGCTTTTTCCGCCCTGTTTTCCCCATTTCTCTCCTTCTCCAGTTCAGCAATGGTAGGCTCCATATGTTACAAGTCATGTGATTCCATGACACATGCTCATCTGTATATATATGAGRTGCCTGGTGACCCTGCTCAGACTGCGCTGAACTTCCCTCTTCAGAACCACTCTCAGGAACCACATTTCAGAGAAGTTACCTGCCACTATGATGACTGGGGGCTTATCTGACACTGAGCCAGCTACTCCAGAAATCCAGAGTATTGTCGACAAGGTGAGTTGCAACCTATCTAAACACAAAGTCTCTGTGTGCAAAGGGCTGAGTCTTGAAGCTTGTGCAAAGGCTGGGAGACCAGGTGGTGATGCTGAACCAGTGTTTGAAGTGAAGAAGCTAGTGCTGAAAACAGGAATCCCCTTGATTGCCAGTAAGGATTTTCTCAGCATTCTGCATAGGCCAGTACCAGTAAGACCAAAACAAACCGCTTCTCTGTCTCATCTTTGTCCATACCAGGCATAGTACTGGCTACCTCCAGTTAGTATTTGCATGTAGTTCAAAGACCAGCTCTACTATGCCAGCACTGAGGTTTCTTGTTTGAGATTAAAGGTGGTGTATTTGAAGGGGGAAGATTGTACCTGGTGGAATTAATTCCTCACTGAAGGACATGGATAGGACAAACCATGTGGTAGTATGCACTAAAAAAAGATATATACAGGACAAGGCTGTGAATAAACGGCATGTTCTCTCCTGGCATCTAGTGTTTTCGAGAGTCACAGCTGTCATGCAGGGGCTGCTGGTGGGCCAGTGGGGCAAGGTGAGCTTGGCACAAGGCAGGCAGGGTGAGTCCAGTTGCCGTGGTGGTTGGTTACAGGCAGCGGTTCTATCCTGGAAGCAGCTGAGTGAACCACACGTCTGGAAATCCTCTAATGCCCTGCAGTGCAGCAACTCTTAAAAATAAAGTGCATCCTGAGGAGCAGGAGGGGAACAACATGGCATGGGAAAGTTCCTTTTGTGTCTCCCACGTGTTCCCACCCACCCAACCAATCTCCTTCACCCTCCCAGCTCTGAAAGATGAGCTCTTCCCGCTTTGACAACTGCACAAAGCGTAACTTCGTCCTTGAGGAGGCAAAAATAGGAGGTGATGGGGCAATACTGCTGCACACTCCTGTGTGTGCAGGGCTCCCAGCTCCCTCCTTTGCTGTGCCACAGAGGACAGAGTTTGCACCAGCATCATTCCACATCCCCTGCGACCTTGCAGGCTAAGACCAGGCAATGATTAAATCAGACTAAGGTGAGCTGGGCTGTGCATGCACAGGGGCAGAGCCACCAGGAGAGATCTGTAAATAGGCTGTATAGGCTGGTGTCAGAGTCTGGTACTCTGACCAGGTTCTTTTAGATATTCCACACGTGGAGGGTGTAATGTTTAATATCAGATGTACTTACCTGAAGATATTTGATGTTACATGAGGTTTCTGATTTAGCAGAGTGATACAAATATACTGGTGATACAATACAGAGGTTAGTTACTCTTAGCAAAATACAGCAATTGCAATACATAGTTCAATCACAATACCAGTGTGATCTCCATTACTGGTCTCTAATATGCTCACTCTCACGACGCTGGGTGTCCTCAGATGCCAGGAGGGAGTACGTGGGTTGAAGCYAGCTCAAGCCCGCTGTTCTCTTTGAAATTCTTTTGTTCGTTGTTTAGTTTTTATACTCTGTGTGGGGCAGAGCCATGTATTCACTCCTTCCATGCTGGTCTGGCTAACTCAGGGAGGCATTCACATTCTTTTAATGAACTCGGGGAGTTATACCACCAGTTGATCCACTCACCTGACATAGCTGTTTATCTAATACAAACATCTCTGGTCCCCTTTGCTGAGATAAAGTCAGCTTCTTTGCAAGAAGCTGTGGTCAGTCACACCCTGCATTATTTTCTRAGTTTCGTAGGCACATCACCTTTGCCCAGCTCCTCTGAGCCTTCTTCCATTGTAGGGCTTTACCGGTCAGTYACCGCTGGGGTTGCCCGTGTTGGGCATGCGTACGTGGGGGAGGGCTGGAGTATGTGATAACAGGTTAGTCACAGGAGAGAGAATTTACTGCAGAACAGAAAGGGAAAAGGATTGTCTAAAATTGTTTGGGGGACAACGATTGTATTACTCGGGAGCAGTATCACTGTTCCTCCTAAGCTGGCRCGAGTGATTGAAGGAGCAGCACTTGCAGAGGTCAGAAATTCCCTTTTACCTATGGAGGGGAGACCCTAGGCAAGGACTTGTGGCACCTTTGTGTATTTGCAATTCTTGTTTCCTCATGTGTAAGACAGGGAGGGCAATGTCTCCTGCCAGCTGGGGGCTGTGAAATTTGACTAACGAGTCTGTGAAATACCTTAAGGGCCTCCTTTGAACACGGCTAGGCCAGTGTAGCATGCCAGATACCAAGCTGTGTTTTGAATGCTGGGCTGTGTTATGGGTGATCAAAAGATCCTACCCTATTGCAGTGTGTATCAGAGATGAAACCGTGGTGCTTAACTGTCAGCAAGCAAACGGACACTTACAAATGTGAACGCTTGTTTCAGGCTGTGCTAATGCTCACAAAGTACAGGGCAAATATGGAATCTGAAATGTGGATGTACAGATTTTCCATTTGATTCCAGAAGAGGACTGAGCTTAATTTTGGTGTTCTTCCATTCTGAGTAACTTCAGGAAAATGAAAACAAACTTTTGCTGTTTATTTTCTGCAAGGTAAAGTTTTTGCCTTGTGCTGAGTGCAGGAGAGAGCGCTCCCTGGCCCTTGTCCTTTGAAAAAGCTCACACTCCACCGCAGAGGCTTTGGAATAGTTCTCTAAGGATAATATTCTTGTGGAGACAAACCTTATGTTGGGGCAATCCGGCCCTGCTTCCAGCCAGATAACAGCGTTGCCCTTCATGATGCGATTCTGTGGGATTTTATGCTCCGCAATTCCTGTGATTTGAGCGAAGCTGTAAAGAGCATCTGCAGACCTCGTTGGGATGGCCGAGGTCTATCTGCTCTTGGGATTACATAGTTATTTCCTTACACCTGTGCCTTGTCTGTAGTCATCCTTAGTGAGCTGGGGAATGTTACTTATTCTGTCCCCTTGTTTTATAGYTATTGCCTAAAACTGAGGAATGTTTTGGGTTTAAGGAACTGTTAGATAAGAGCTTAGGAATGTTATACTTTTCCATCTGAGGATTAAGGAGCTGTCTGCCTGCCTGATCTTACTGAAGGCACTGTCCTTAAATAACAAATGGGGGACGTAGTGGTCAGAGGTTGGGAGAGATCGTAAAACTGGAGAGAACTGGCTTTGTTTTGGTTTGGTTTGTTCTGAGAGAGGAATAATATGTACCAAAAGTTGCCACTCAGGAGCATCCTAGGAGCCCTCAAACCCATCCAGCTGGAAGAGGGTTGGAAATTGAAGTTTCCCTGGTTTACTGGAGTTAGCAGCTCGCGAGTTGAAAGTATAGCTGTCGGTTCACGGGGATAGAAGCCCTGTGGAAGCTGCTCAGAAGAAAAGCAGAGTAAGAGATTATGAGGAACCTGAATATGATGAATTGACATCACTGGATAATTTCTGACTTGTCTGGAAATGGTTGATCTGGATGTGACTRGGATGCTTTCCGGGACCTGCCTGCTAGGAAGGAATGCCATGGGAGTGGTAGCCAGCTGTAGGTGGATGTTCTGAGAAAGGCAATTAATTCTGTGCATTTCTGCAGAAACAGGTGGGTGGTGAGAAGCGCTGACATGCTGCCGGCCCCTCCCAGGGGCTGCCCGAGCAGGCTGCCGAGTGACGCTGGGCTCCTCTGCCCGACTTCTGGAATGCCTCTGCCCTGCGTTGGGCCATCGGCATGGGTGTCACGTGCCGGGGAAATCATTTGCAAAAGATTGTTTATGCTTTCCCAATGACAGAAATAAGTTTTCGGGTTACATTTGCTGCAGCTGCCTTTCTGTGGGGAATTTGAGTCATCAGGTGCAAATGACTATAGTAAAACACTGTTACGCTGGTATGTAAATCATAATGGCTCTGACACCTGGCCGGACTTTCACTGCTGCTCACAGCTGTCTCCCCCGCTACTCCCCTGTCCTTTCAGCTTAGTAATTATACAAATATTTCATCTCTGAGGGGACAGTACCACTGTAATTGCTGCTGAACTTAAAACTTGCCCTACACTTTGTGTGCTTCAGGAAAAACTGTTACACCTTTTTTTTTAATTTTTTATTTTAAATATGTATGTAAAAAGTCTGTAGATATCTGAACTGTGCATATTTCAAGATCCACAGGGCTTAAACTGGGTACTGTGCATGAACACATCTACCTGAGCTGTGAGTTTCTACTGAAACTACATTACCTGCAGCTAATACATAGTGAAGGACTGATGATGTTTAGGCAGGTCTGGGGTTAATTTCTGGATCACAGTTTAAAGGTCATGCTTCCCGTTTTGGAGATGGAAGTGCATAGTTTAGTCCTGGACCATTGTAACTATTACAGTTGTTTGTGTGTTACATGGTTCTACATGTTGAAGGGCGTATTTAGTTTAAATTACAGCTTTAGCTGCAGGGCTTCCACCAGCACTAGAATAACTTTCAGGAAYTATTTGATCAGGTGGTTGTCTCAATACTCCGAAATAACCCTGTTTATTGCAAGTCCTTAAAGGAAAACATTAAACAGATCGAGTGCAGCTCTGAGGCTGTGAAACACAGAAGGGGTCCGTGGCCTCCCAGGCTGACTGGCGTGGGCACGGGTGTTCCAGGCGAGGGGGGCTGACTTGCACTGCTCTGTAGCAGTGTGGTCGACATGGGGTGTACCCCGCTGGGGAGCATGGCTTGGTACCCAGCTACTTTGACAAAGAACTAAAAGGGCAGCAGGTAGCAGTTTCCCGATACTGCGCAGGAGACAGTTGGGCTGGACAGCTTTCGGGGCTGGGGGATATCAACTAGGAAGTCTAATTCTAACAGGATTTTAAAGAATGCTGGAGGCAATGCTAGGAAAGAGGGCTGGAGGTCTTGGTGTAAATAGGATTGTTTTGGGGGTTCTGGGTTTATTTCATTGAGGGTGTGTGTTTGAAAAGATGAAAATTGGAGTGGTAGATATGAAAGAAAAGCCTAACTATGAACCTGCCAACCATTTTTCCCTTTCTTTTTTACAGGTGAAGCCACAATTTGAAAGCAGGGTAAACAGGACATATGGCATCTTTAAAGCCATAGTATATAGGACTCAAGTGGTTGCTGGGRTAAACTACTTTATTAAGGTTTGTATATATTATCGGAGGGCGTGCTTTGTAGTTAAACAATACAGGTGACTTGCATAGTGGCTTATAGCAAGAAAGAGAAGCAAATGTAGTAGAAAATCATCTGATGTGACTAATAAGGGACTATCTCCAGATGCTTATAAAATTCCTCTGTTTGGCACTACTGTAGAACAGGAATATAAAAACTTATAAAACAYGCCCTGTGCTTCTTCAGATGTGAATGATAACTTTCTTAGGATCATCTCACTCAAAGACTATAGATTGCCTTATCAGCTCAAATTATTTAAAATAGTCATAACTCTGCTCTCCTGTTTCCTTTCAAGGCAAAGTAGCTTTCCTGTTGCCTCTGTGTTCTCCAATTGTGTTTATTAYGATGAATTTGAAGTCAGCCTGAGGATCTGATGGAGAGTTAGAATTAATTTAATTCTAAAAAAATTTAATGCAAGCATCATACTCTGCTGACTAGTTTTGCATGCAAGCATGTGTGTTGATGTTCTGGTTCTGTGTCATGTGCTGCAGAGGAACAGCCTGCCTGCTAGTTCTTTCTATATTTTCAAAACCCCCTTTCTGTTGCAGAGGAAGAACGGGTAATGCTTAATTTGGAGCCCTCTGATGGCACCATTCATCCTCTACTAGAAAACCTTACCCATGGACTTGAGCAGCTTTCTGTGAAGTAACACATAAGAAATTGCTGAGCATATTTTGCAAGTGAAGGCCGGAAAGCATTGCTTAGTGGCAGGCTGGCTTTCTGGAAGTAGAGCAAACATTGCATGTGACTTCTGTATCTTAACCCCATATGTGTGCAGACATATGCCTGGGAGGATATGCTCCCTTGACAAGGGTCAGAATCTTTTTATTAAAGAAATTGGCAGGTTTTGGGGGATAATGATTCTGCAGAGAGACATCATGAGCATTTGCTCCATGCTTCTTATATTTAGTTGATCCCAGAAAGTACAGACACTGCCAAACCCTTCTTCTTTCCCAGGTCCTTCCTTAAAATAACTCTTAACAGTTATTTCTGTTCTGTGGGCACCAGGGGATTGTACTGACAGACTGCCTATTATATGGCTGGTCTGAGTCTTACTTACATGAATGATGTTTATCCTTCCCTTGCTCCTGTGAGATGTACTTTCACTTTGTGGACAAGTGTTGTGGTTTAACCCCAGCCGGCAACTCAGCCCCACACAGCCACTTGCTCACTCCCCTCCAGTGGGATGGGGGAGAGAATCAGAAGGGTAAAAGTGAGAAAACTCGTGGGTTGAGATAAAGACAGTTTAATAGGGAAAGCAAAAGCCGCGCACACAAGCAAAGCAAAACAAGGAATTCCTTCACTCCTTCCCATGGGCAGGCAGGTGTTCAGCCATCCCCAGGACAGCAGGGCTCCATCACGCGTAACGGTGACTTGGGAAGACAAATGCCATCACTCCGAACGTCCCCCCTTCCTTCTTCTTCCCCCAGCTCTATATGCTGAGCATGACACCATATGGTGTGGGATATCCCTGGGGTCATTGGGGTCAGCTGTCCCGGCTGTGTCCCCTCCCAACTCCTTGTGCCCCCCCAGCCTGCTCGCTGGTGGGGTGGGGTGAGGAGCAGAAAAGGCCTTGGCTCTGTGTAAGTCCTGCTCAGCAGGAACTAAAACATCCCTGTGTTATCAACACTGTTTCCAGCACAAATCCAAACCATAGCCCCATACTAGTTACTGTGAAGAAAATTAACTCTACCCCAGTCAAAACCAGCACAACAAGGTACTGAGTAATGAAGAGTAACAATTTACAGGAAGGCTGCAGTAAAGCCAGAAGTCACGCCGAGTAGCATTTCTTCCCTTAGTGCTGTCTTATTGCTGACCTAGGCAGTGTAAAATACTTGTCTGCTGTCCATGCTAAGCCTCATGACCAAACTACTCAGAAATGAAGATTGACATGTTACCGAACTTGGAAGAAATCCACTTATAACACTGAAAGTGGATTATTTGGCTCTTCTTTCCCAATCTTGCAAGTAACAGGAAACAGATACTCATTTTAGCATTAACTGGAATGAGCTCTGTTGCAAGATTCATCCTTTTATACTTCCGGATTTTCCACATCACTAATATTTTACCAACAGACTTATAGCTGAGATGTAATCCAGACCAAGACAAACATTGTGCCACGTTGCAGCCACCAGAAAGCATGTAGAAACCTCTTAGAGCCTAAGCCACTAAACTTTCCCTTAATACTATATACCTCACACAGTGAGAGTGTAGCATCTGTTGTGCTTGGCTCTGTGTGTACGAAATTATGCACAACTTTGTAGCAAGTCTTTACGTGAGGACCTTCTGCAGGAGAAGGTGAGTTTATTTTAAAAAAATTGTTTCAGCCATTCACTCACTCCCACAAGCACCAAGATGTGTCAGGTTGTCTCTTCAGGCACTGATGTGTTTGCAGTAAGTCTGAAGACAAGGGATCCTGGCTTTCAGGTTGTCATTGCTTCTTAGGACCATGTGCCAGCTTTGGAGGTGATACTGTCTCTGCATCTTGCCCCACCCCTGAGTCATTAAGATTTACTCACTGTCTCTCGTCTCCCACTCTGAGTATCCCAGGAAGCTGTAAGCTGATGTGCTGCTGGGATCTTGATGACCTAAATAGGATGCCATCAAAACCTTTCTCCTCTTGTGCCTTCTGGTGCTTCCACACCCAAGCAGTCCTATTCATTTTCCTTTCACATGAGTCTGAGGGTTTATATTACAGTTCCCTTCAGGTGTAGACAGTTTCTGCCACCAGTTACTATCCAGACTTGGGTTAAGAGCTGTTGAAGTAAAAATGGAGATACACCTAAAATTAAGCTCCTGAGCCAAGATACTCTTCTAAGTATGTAAAGAGCATTCTTTTGTTTGAATCTGCTTTGAAGCCGTGATCCTCACTTTCCCACTGTTTTGATTTCTAGGTCCAAGTTTCTGATGCCGAATATGTCCACTTAAGGGTGTTTCAGAGCCTTCCTTATGCGAACCAAGATCCCAGCCTTGTCAGTTTTCAGACTGGTAAAACCAGGGATGATCCACTGACCTACTTCTGAGAGACGACRAGGAATGGTGCCTCACTTCTGCAAGTTGCATGTGGATTCTGCCTCTTGTCACTAAATGCATGAAAAAAAACAAGTTTTGAAAGCTATTTGTCGATCTACTGTGTGTCATGTCTGGGTCTGCTGCCTGGTTAAAGCTTGAGTAGGCTCTGGAATAGTATTCAAGGCTGTTTCTGCCACCTGAGGTACTAAAGCTGTAAGAAAGGCAGAGCACACCCATTTCAGCTCCTCTTTCCAAAACACTGTCAGGCATCCTCTGAAAAAAACTTGGGCCTCCCAAGTATACCTCGGGCATGACAGGCTACGTACTTCAGCATGTGGCTTCCTGGGTTTGCTTCAAGTGCGTTAAATACAAGCTATTGGCCACTCCTCAGAAAGTCTGTGAGAGAGAGAGATAGATAGATAATTTCTGGCATGGGGGAACTGAGAAGCCAAACCGTGTCCCCCTCTAAGTACAGCTTCACTGTATGGGAGTGGCGGGGGGCAGGAATGAGCTACTTAAAGGAGTGGGAGGACCGGCCCCCTGCCACAGCTGAGCCAGCTGAATCCCAGCGTTCAGCCCCTGGAGCAGGGAGCGACTGTCCTGGCTTAGAGGATGTGCTTTACTGGAGACCTGTGGAGGTCATTCCTTTTTTTTTTTTTTTTTTTTTGGTAGAATCAGCCACCTGCAATGAGAGCAGTCCTCAGCCGAGCTCTGAGGTGACAGATACTTTCCTGTTAGGAGCTGCTCGGGTGGGGGCCTTTGCATTGCCTGCCAGGGAGCTGGGGCTCAGGTGCAAGGCATTAAATGCGTAAATGGGTTTCCAGCCATGCCTTGCTTGTATTCGTGTTTTGGTGCTGTAGTGAAGGACGGGTATATAATTGTCACAGGCAGCTAGCACCTAGAAAAATGTGGCAGCTGCCCATTTCTCTGCATGCCAGTATCCTGGATCAGATGCTTTAATTCCTCAAAGTGTGAAGACAGCCTGTGGCCTCCTGTGACTTTGGGCGTAGTCCTTCCCTTGTGCATCTAATACAGTTTCCACAGGAGCTCAAGCCTGCAGTCTAATGTTACAGATCTTTAAGATGCAGCAAGTCTGGCATTATCACCCCTAACTAACATCTCTCAGAGTAGCATTTGGAGAAGAATGTTCAGCTTTTTGAACGATGAAAACACTTCAGAGTGTGGAGTTATCAGCACCAAAAAAGACCCTGTGGCTCCAAACCCACTTTATTTTGGCAAAACAAGAAGTGCCGTCATAAGCCAGCCTTACTCCCTCCCTTTATTCCATATTGGAGGGGAGTGTTTGTGGGGACTCTCTGGGCTGATAYGAGTAAAAGCGTGTCAGCCCCTCCAATAATCAAAAGACAGAACTTGCTCCTTCTAAGTAATGCTGGTTATACGCTYGCACAGAGCATGCCCGCAACAAAAAAGCCCAGTAACACGGATGTAAGCTCACCATGCTCTCTCCTCTCAAAGCTGCTTGTTATTTCTTCAGTCTGTGGCCAAGGACGTGCAGCAGTGTCAGCTAGGAGTGGGCYGTTTCCCCTCGGTTCAGAGTGCAGCAACCCCTGTCCGACTCCCAAATTAATTACACAAGGCAAACATTGACATTTCCAAGCTTGGCTACACAATTTTCTGAGCAGGTATAAACAGTAATACTTACATAAACACAAATTAAAAAAAAAAAAAATAAAAAAAAATCACCGACTGGCTGTAGTTGGAAGGGTCTGCTGGAGCTCATAGTGCCCAAGCCCTCTGCTCAAAGCAAGGTCAACCGAAACAGGTGGCTAAGGACCACGAGCAGTCAGAATTTTGGTGCTCTCCATCAAAGGAGCCTCCTCAACTTCTCTGGGCAACCTGCTCCCCTGTTTGACCACCCTTGCAATTGTTAAAGGGAAAAAAAGGGTTTCYTTCCCTATATTTATATGGAATTTACCTATTTCAATTTGTGGCTATTCCCTCTTGCCTTTTCACTGCGCTGAGCACTACTGAGAAGAGCCTGGCTATTTACTGCCTCCCCCTTCACCTTGTCTTCCCGGGGCTGAACAAGCCCAGCTCTCTCACACTCTCCTTTTAAGTCAGAGGCTTCAATCACTTAATCGTCTTGGTGGCCCTTTGCTGGACTCGCCCTGGGACACCGTGTCTGCCTTGTACCGGGGAGCCCGGAGCAGGGGACAGCACTCCAGCTGTGGTCTCATCAGTGCTGGAGGTGTGGGGGGGGAAGGATGGCCCTTCGATCCGCTGGCAGTGCTCTTCCTAACGCAGCCCACGGATATCCCTGGCCACCTYTGCCGCAAGGTGTCCAACGGGACAACTCCCAGGTCCTTTTCTGCAGAGCTGCCTTCCAGCCACGCAGGCCAGCCTGTACCAGTTATTCCTCCCCAGGTGCAGGACTCTCCATCTCCCTTCGTTGACAGTTGTGAGGTGCCCACCTGCTCGTTTCTCCAGCCTGCTGACATCCCTCTGGACGGCAGCACAGCCATCCGGTGCAYCAGCCGCTCCTCTCGGGTTTGTGTCATCTGCAAACCTGCCGAGGGTGCACTCAGCCCCGTCATCCAAGTCGTTACTGAAGCAGTTACGCAGGATTGGTCCCAATATTAACCCCCAGGGTACAGCACCAGGGACTGACCTCTAGCTGGACTATGTGCTGCTGAGCTTTCTGAGCACAGCGGTTCAGCTAGTTTGCAGTCCRCTTATCATCTAGCRCACRCTTAATCRGCTTGTCTGTGAGGATGTTATGGAAGACAGCATCAAAAGCCTTACTAAAGTCAAGGTAAAGAACATGCACAGCTCTTCTCTCCTCTGCCAAGATATAAATTTATCTCACCACAGCAGGCTATCAGTCACACTGATYAGGCATGATTTCCCCTTTGTAAATCCATGCTGACTACTTTCACTCACCTTCTTGTCCTTAAYGTGTTTGGAAATGGCTTCCAGCATTATTTGCTCCATCACCTTTCCAGGGACTGAGGGGAGGCTGATGAGCCTGTAGTGCTCCAGATTCTCCTTCTTGCCCTTCTTGAACACAGGAGTGACATTTTCTTTCTTCCAGTCCTTGGGAACCTCCCCGCCCCAATGCCCATGACCTTTCAAAGGGTACCGAGTGTGGCCTTGCAGTGACATTGCCCAGCTCCCTAAGCATCCACGGGTGCATCCCCGCAGGTGCCATGGCATCGTTTAGGTCCAGTTTGTTTAAGTGTTCCCCTAACCCGATCCAGCTCTGCTGAGGGAAGTCTTCCTTTCTCCAGACTTYCCCACTCATCTTAAGGACCTTGAATTCCTGAAGGCAAGTCCCACCATTAAAGGCCGAGACAAAGGCAGCAGTGAGTGCCTCAGCTATTTCTGTGTCCTCTGTCAGCAGGTCCCTGCTCCACTGAGCATAGAGGGCCCACATTTTCCTTAGCGTTCCTTTTGCTGCTGATAAACCGGCAGAAGCCTTTCTTGTTGCCTTTCTTGTCCCTCACCAGATTAAAATAAAGTATTGCTAATTAAGATATAGAATAAACTTGAGTTTATCTGGAATATGAAGAACACTCATGGAAAAAAACTCTGAGCAACATAACCAATATTGAAAACCAGTAAAGAGAATAGTGAAACACCAGTCAAATATGGCATCTCAATTCAAGAGAAATATTTATTGTTATTAATGCAGAAATGCTTGTCCAGCTTAAGTTCCTTTCCAGGACTTTTCTTTAGGACTAAGAAAATAAGCAAGTTGGGTTTTTTTTAAACTCATACACCCCCTATTGGACATTATATCCTACTGCTGCAAGAGGATAAACATGATTACCAAGAGGATAGACATGATTACTTTTGTTTCAAGAAACTATAATCCTCCTCTTGCTTTCAAAATCGCTTCAGCTCAGGTCTCTCTTCAGGTCTTTGCCAATAAAATACATAGTACAATTTAGATCTACAGATATATTCACAGAAAAGATTCAGGTTTTCCTCTTGCTCCTTGCTGTAAATACATGCGTGTCACTCCCCTTTCAATTTCCAGACCAAGGAAATCCACAAACAGTATTTGGGTTCAGTTGCACTGAAGTCAGTGCAGCTACTTGGGTTTGCATTAGTTTAGGTGAAAGGAGAGCCACGTGACTCTTAAAATGTAGATAYTGCACAGGAAGGGAATGGCATAGAAGCAATGGATTTTTTCCAGCATTAAGTTTAAAAAAGACACTTTCTTTTCTCCTTTGTTGGCACAGGAATCAACATTTTGCAGCCTATAGAAAATGCACATAAGCCATTAGGAAAATGCACAAGATAAGCTTGCTAGAAATAAGCCAGTTCATCATGCTTRGTCTTGCTGCTCTGGTAACTGTCGAGACTCAGCGGCTTATTCTCGTGAGGAAGGCTTCTGAACACCCGCAGGTGCACGAACTCATCATTGCCAACGTGGACCTGCAAAGCATGAAAACCCGTGAGTCCCACGGAGTAACAGCAGCCTTCAGCAGGAGGGATGGTGTAGATTTGGGTGTTCTGAGGACGGCGGAGCAGAGGGGCACTAAGAAAAACCATCACCTCTTGTTTTAAACCAGACCGGGCGTCATGACTTTGTGGAAGTACCAGCTAATCCTTCCAYGCTCGTTAATCCTTCCTGTGCCCGAGATAGGGAATATACAGGCAGGGAATCGGAGTTGCATAGAAGTGACTAATATATTAAACATAGGCAAAATGCTCTAATCTCATCTGGCACAAGCAGCACTTCAATGCTTTGATCACAGTTGCTTGGTTTTGTGTGTGGCATCACTCCAGGCAGAGCCAGAGCAGGTTTGAGACTTCACTGTACCTTTACACATCTGGACTTCACTTAATGCAATGTTAGTGCTCAACATCACAGATGTGTAACTATCCCCCAAAGTTTCACAAAATAACTGAAAAGTAGAAGTCGTTATGAAAATAGAGAAGTACTCTTATCTCCATTTAATATAGGCAGGGAGATGGGTTGGGAGGTGGGGGGATGGATTTTTTTTTTTAATGCACAGGTTTTTTTCTTCTTCAGTTCAAATCATAAGCATCCCCCTGTAGGTAAGTAAAGAAAAAAACCACCATTCCAATATTATACATGTTAATTAAAAAAAAAAAATTAAAAAAATCCCATTGCCCAGTGTCCTCTACCTTGATGAAGTAGTTTGTTCCAGCAACCACTTGAGTTTTAAACTCCACTGCAGTGAAGACATCAAATGTTTTCCCTTCTTTTTCTTCTAGCTGAGGCTTCACCTTAAGGAAACAATAGGTTATTTAAGACTGATGCAAGATTCAAGTATTTAGGACTTAAGGCCCACACTATCAGTGTGCCTCAGTACCCGCCGGGTCACTGCTGCTGAATTCCCAGACACAGAGTTCCTGCTTTTCCAAGTTATTAAAAGATTGAAATGAATAATGTTTTGTGTTAAAGCAAGGCCAGAAATCTAGACAGGCAGCAAAGCCAAGACAGCGGTGTGATTCAGTCACCACAGACTGACACCAGGTCTGCAGCCTCCAACAGAGAACTGTGTGGGTATTCTAGAAGATTTATTTTGACAAATTATTTCCTCTATTAATGTCTCAGCTTCCCTTTCTGTCCTGTACATCTAACAACAAATGTAAAGTGCTTCAGTATCTACACGCACAAGACTACAGGTCTTTTTAAAGAGAAGTTTTTAATATACATCATTCTTACAACAAGAAAAAGGGCTGTCTTCAGCATTAGTTCCCTTTTCAAATACAGAACAAGTTATTGCAGAGCCAGCATCACAGAACAGACAGACATCCGAMAAYCAAGCTTTGAAAGCAAATTACCCARGCCTGAGGTTTTACAACACTTATTTGACAGTTCTTCCAGCATGTCTGCTGGAATCTATAATGTTTTCAAACTGCAAACATTTTCCAAAAAATAAGTGAACCATAAAGCCTTTTGAGTTATCATCCCAGTTTCCAGAGCGTAAAACCAGTGCTCAGGAAGTCAGAATAACTTGCCCAATACCCCGGAGGGAGGCAGGAACTCACACGAGTCGCAACCCTTCTTTCCCACGCTTGGTTCTCTAGAACATCCTGGCTACACGGTAAAATTCTTGGTCAGGAAAGCAGAAGATTTCAGGCTTTCTTTACAAGGGCAATATGAATTAGTCTTGGAGTTCTTGCTGCAAGCGCAGTTCTACCCAGGCCTTACCCTATCCTGYCCCGTGCTCCTTTAGCAATCCTAGGCACTGTGCAAGGTTGGTTCTTAGGTCTCAAAATCACCCCGGCTCAGGTCATTATGTAGCCCAGCCTCCACTCCCAGTGCAACATTACCAGCAGTGAGTAGATTTTCTCTTTCCAGTTATATGGTGTACTTCCCCGTCCTCCTAAATTCAAGGGGAATAAATACATTTGCTCTCCTGCCTGAATCCCACCTGCTTCCTTGGATGCCAGTTTGCCACTGCTCAGGTGCTCTAGGTGAAAGTAGGAACAGAAACAATTCCTGCAACAAGGTATGTTCTCCCACCTCTCCAGCACTGAGAAGGTGCAGGACCAAACTCTGGTGCCTTTCCAAGACAGCTCATCAGTGACCATCCTGTCCCTGGGAGCCGTGCCCATGCTGCACATCCTCTCTCAGAGGCGGCACTTCTACACTCCTTCCAGGCTATGAACAGTACATCAAAAGTAAGATAACRATGTTTGGATGCTTTTCTACATATGTTTTTTGCCATAAGGAAATCAAAAGTCCACCCAACAACTTTGCATTCTAGGATGCAAGGAAGGGAGCAGCCCCAGAAAGCGCAGCGATTCAGTCCTCCCTCCTCCCCCGCCCCTGAGTCAGCAGATGGAGCAAGTGGTTTCAGTTTCCATCACTAGAGCTGCCATTACAAATTTTAAGAAGCAGGGGAGAGGATGGACGTAAGTCTCCCACTGACTCCCCCCATCCTGTTCTGTGCTCCTTTAGCAAACCTGCGCCAGGTTGGTTTCTTAGGTCTCAAAATCGCCCCAGCTCAGCCCATTTTGTATTTCTACCAGAAAGCGGAACACTGGGCTCCGTGACTGCAGACAGCTCAGAGCCACATGTGGCTGCAAGCTTGCCGGGGCRTTACTGTGGCAGTGACTCACCACAGCATGTGACAAACGGTCATCCTCATTCAGTGTGGAGGAGGAGAGCCCAGGGAGAAAGACTCTCTGACAGACCTGGTATCAGCCCACCCTGCTAGTTCATGATCAGGGTCTAGATCTGGGGGTCCTGGTGCACTAAACAAGAGCCAGCGCTGTGGCCTGGTGGTAACGCAGGTAACAGCACGCTGGGCTGCATCAGCAAGAGCCTGGACAGAAGAGAGAGGCAAGTGATTACYGCTCTTTACTTGGCACCTCTTAGAGCACATTTGGAATACTGTGTCCCGTTTTGGGCCCCCGGTACGAGAAAGATGTCARTAAACCGTAGCGAGCTCAGGGGAGGGCCACCATGAGGTCAGATGGTTGGAGCACTCGTGCTGTGAGGAGAGGAAGAAAACGAGCTTGCTCAGCCTGGAGAAGAGAAGGCTTTGAGGAAAGCTTTCCAGTACTTACAAGAAGCTCTTCACTGAGGGGCAGAAGAATGAGACCCAATGGTCATAAATTGAAATTGGAGCTTCAGACTGGACAGAAGGAAAAACTTTTCCCCTCAGGATACTCCGGCAGTGCAGCAGGCTGCCCAGAGAAGTTGTGCAGTTTCCATGCTCAGAGGTTTTCAAGACCTGACTGGACAAAGCCCCGAGCAGCCGGGGGCTGCTGACCCTGTGYTCGGCAGGAGGTGCAGTCCCTTCCCACCCAAACAATCTGTGATTCAATCACAGGGCTGAAAATGATGGTGCCCTGAAGGCTCTTCGCTGTTCTGCCTGGCCTGTTTGCTTACTCCCAGAGCAGTTACTAAAAAGCAAATGGTTCAAAAATCACCCTGACTGACCTCTGCCACAGCTGCCAGTGAGAAGCCAAGGGCTGAACAGGCCTGGGTGGAAATCCCGGCCGTGGAGACGCAGTTCCTACGGGACTCCTAAGCCAGAGACACTGTCGGAGGGAAGCTGTCCCGCTCTGTCTCACACTGTACCTGCTCTACTTGCCAAGGCCACGAACMTGACCGATGTTCGGCCATCGTCACGATTCTTACGAAACCGTACAATGGAGGCAAGAACTGGAAAAGCAGGAACAAGAAATGTATTTACGGCAAGCATCTGGCAGGCTCTAACAAATCTCCACAAAGATTTGATTTTAAGCAAACAAAGTAATTTTAGAAGCCTACCTTGATTTAAGAAAACTAATGTTTCCTTAACAGTCTGTATCCAGATACGGATATGACCGCATGGGCAAATTTCAGTTTTGGGTTTTCCCATGTATATTTCATTAAATAAAGTAATTTAAGCTGGCAGTCAAAACAAGCTGGACAAACTTTGAAATACTTAAGTGATTTGAACGAAAATGACAGGTTTTTTGTTAATTCCATTCAAATCTGAATTCAAATGGGTTTTGTTTTTACTATTCATCTTATATGTGGACTACCAAACCACTGCAGCCTGCCACAGAATGGAAATTCAGGATTTTAAACAAATGTAGTTTTYAGTCCCATGTGCAATGTTAATTGCATACTCACATTATCTTTAACACGACACGTAGGCCTTTTCAGGTCAAAACAATAATTGTGACTCTCAGCARCTCTCAGTAATGTACTCATTACTGCAAGCTCAGGTTAGTGCTTAGGAGATGCRCATCTCTTTTTTTAATGCAGAATTATCAGATTCTACAAGTCATTTAATTTCAATGACTGTTGYGCCTTTGGGTGCTCTGTACGTGTTTAGAAACTGCTGGAGCCTGGGGAACAAATCTAGACGACGACAAAGAGCATAAGAAGCTGGAGCTTGTCCTTCATCTTTCTTCACTGGCTTGACACACYCTAACTGATAAAACCAAAAAGCAGAAGGAACTTGAGTCCCATGACTGAAACAAGACTGCGTGCTTTGAAATAAGAACTTAGTTGTACACTGGCATTTTTAGAGCAAAAGCATGTGCTCCATTAACATGGGCAGTAATTTAAGTTACTGTAAGTAGTATCAGGATTTGGAGCTGGCAGTGGTTAGAGCTGAATTCTGCTTTGGGGAACAGCAGAAGCAGCAGAGAAGTTTTCTTACTTATTCCTCCAACAACAAAAAAACTGGCTACAAGATTTAGACTTTGCAAAAACCTCCCGAGCTCCTTCCTCAAGCTCGAGAAAATGGACCTTTTAGAGCTGGGCCGGACACCGGCTGCCCGGCGCTGACGCCGGCGGTAGCGCATCCCCGGCACGGCCGGGGAGGGGGCTGGAAGCGCTGCGGCGGCCCCCGASCGCTCAACGCTGTCCACGGTTCCTCCCTAAATCCCTCTAAAACGTCCTCTTAAAATCCCGAACCTGCTCTGCCTGCAGTCAGGAAGCCCACGCAAGGCCAGGCAGGCACAGGGAGGGCTCCARAGAGCCGGCGACCGCCCTCTCCATTGCCACAGCTTGCCGGTCTTTCAAACCCAGGGGGGCGGAATGGCGGCTCCGCGTTCAGCTGCGCGGAGCAACGGCCGAACACCCGGGCCCCCAGCCACCCCCTGCGCCGGGCCGGGGCCCGAGCCGGGCGGTCACACCGGCCGCCCGCAGGCGCGGCCCCCGGGCGGGCAGGCCGGCAGCGAGAGCCGGCGGGCTCAGACCGCCAACACCCCCGGCGGGAGAAGCCCCGGCGGGAGAAGCCCCGGCAGACCCGACCCTTCCCGGGCCCGGGGGTCCCTCACCTCCTCCGCGATCTGCTGCGTCTCCTCGGTGGCGGGCCGGGCCTCCGAGGTGCCCCCGCACAACATGATGGCGACCGCTCCTCTCCGCTCCCCGCCGCGCCGCTCCTCCGGCTCGGGCGGGGCCGGGCCTGCCGGCGGGGCGGGATCGGGGCCGGGCGGGGATCGGGGGCGGCGCTGGGCCCGGGGCTGGGCCCAAAGCGGGGACTCGGATCCGCGCTCGGGCCTTCCGGGGCGTGAGGCGGCGGGCGGGAGCGGCCGGGCCCGGTCCCCGCGGCGGGGGCAGCCATCGCCCCAGGGGCGCGCCTGGGCCGGGGAGGGTTTAGCACGGCAGAGCGGGAGCGGCTCTCCGCCCGCCTGGCAGAACGCTCCCCGTGCCGTAGGCTGCTAGCCGGTTAAAGAGCGAAAAGCAAGAGTTGCAATAAAAAGCTGCCTGCAGAGCGACCCACGGAAGGTCCGCGGCCYCCCCGCCGGCGGTGAGCCCTCCGCGGGAGCCCTCCGTGAGGACAGGGCTGCCCCGAGCTGCAGCCATTTGCCTTCCCAGCGCGGCACGTTTTCCAGCAGCCGTCWCCTACGTGACATGTTCGCTTTAGCAGCGTGGAAGGTTTCCCTCGCCGGGACCCCCTCGTTCACCGTATTCATCGTTCCATCTCCCAGGCTGATTCTGCTGTTCCTCGGCCGGCAAAACAGAGGCTGTGGTGAATTAGCCAGSCTTTGAGAAACCCCCTGGGAGACTCAAGTCTGAATGTTGGGGTCTTTAGCGAAATTTCCCCCCAATTTAAATATCCAGATTCCTTGGAAAAACAACAACAACAAAACCCCTACCTTCCTCCCCCTGCTTCCCAGCATCCCTTAGTAAATTTGGTAAATATAACCCTAAATTTAACAGCAGCGGGTATTGCATACTGAATGGACCTCCTGCACCGGTAGGGAGGACATGGTGGGAAGCATGAAACAGAATGGGGAAGRAGGATTTCTTTCCCCTGGTATCAGCTCTCTCTTCTGTTGAGAGCAAATAAATGCTTTGCTGGGGCTTTGGGCAGGCAGAGCTCTGCTGGGTTTGTGAGCAGAGTGGGGGCGAAGGATCGGGCTCTTCASTGGGACAGTTCCCTGCCCATCAGCCACATTTGCCAATGGAAGTCCCACCACAGAGTTGGTATACTCCTTGCTTCTGTCCCCACTGCGGTTGCTTCTCTACTGGCTGGTTCAGAAAACACTKCATTGGCACATGCCTTCCAGTAGGTTTCTGAGTCATGGGGAGGTGGGGTGGGGCAACTTCTGGTGGGACATGCCAGTGGAGGTTCTCAGGCTTGAGCTTTCAACAGAAGGATTATCTTCAGTATCGTCTTGTGTGACACACAGACAGGCTGTTGGACAGCTGTCTGAGCAAACTTCTTCTGGGCTTGGCAGGATGAGAACATACACCCTCCTCTGTGCACGGGAAAAAAGGTTCGGTTGCAAACCACCTTCATGAAGGGGGTCCTTKTTACTCAACTTCCCTGGCACCCCGCGCGTGTGTGTCACTAGAAGAGGCTGCAGCAGCGGCTCTCACACCGCGCGCGGAGCTTGAGGCTTAGCGCGCAGGGTACGCGTGCAGTGAGGGTGGACGGGGGTTCCCCAGCAAGCTGAGCACCGTCGGTCTGTTGCTATAAAATTATGGCAGCTGTTGGAGCCTCATCATGTGCCAGGGTAYAAATTCCTTTTAAGTAGATGTAAAGAACGAAAAACACCTCAAGAATGGAAACCACCCAAAGAATGAAAAACACTCAAATGTCAACATTATCTACCGTGTGCATAGCCAGTGAATATTCTTCTCCAAACAAGGCAGCCGGTGGTGACTTTGTTTCTCATGTTGTGTGCGTTTGTGCAGTCTTCGGTTTGTATCCTGTGTCGTCTTCATTTCACTCATTAAGCACTTCTGTGCTTTCAGTGCTGTCAGCTTCGGTTCGGGGGCTGCTCTGCTGGTTTTGACATGCAGGAATGATTCACTAGCACTAAAACTATTTGGCCACTGAAATTTTTGGAAGTGTGGGCCGTAACCGAAGTACTTTTTTTAGCCCTCTCCGCCATCTAGTGCCCATCTCCGTTGGTGCATTTAGACTCGGGAGACCACAGGTCTCAATTCCGTACCCTAAATTAAGCCTAGGCGCCACAATCAGCAGCCCGGGGAAGGGACCTGCTTTTTCAGAAGCAGTGAGCAACTCCCACTGGGCCCAGGGGTAGAATGTGGTTTCCAAAATTGTGGCCACAAGGATTTTTGTTTTCAAACTCTTTTTTTTTTTTTTTTTTCCTTATAGCCAGCTGTACCATAGCTTTAATCAAATATTGTAATTTGGAGGCCTTACAGTTAAAGTTGGATTGGGTCTTACATGGCGTAATTAAAATTGGAGCCCACTCTGAGGTGAATGTAACAGATCAAGAAAAGGGTTAAAATAACTTGTCTTAATAACATGCTCCCTGGGGTTCTGGACTTTCACTGCGCTCTTCTAAGCCAAAACTCCTCTTCCTCGTCAGCAACAAGTGGAGGTGGCAAAACAAAGTTTTTATGCAGTAATGTCACCTGTAAGTTTTATTTGCCTGCCCTGGCAAAGGAACAACCAAGCAAAACCAGTACCAAGAGAATTGTGGTATTTTCCCCAACGCATTCACACAGTCTTTTTGTCTCTGCGCACACTGAGCTGCAGGCCTGTCTGCCTCTCCACAGGGGTCTAGACTACCTTCTTGTTTGATGAGGGAGGGTACTGACATCTTCACATCAGACGCTTGTTCTTGGACACGGGATCTGGGAAGAGGGAAATAAATTCTGCAACGTAACCCTGCCCCCTCCTGCCAGGCTGTCGAGGGGTGCTTTTTCTCTTATTAGGCTGCAATAAATATCTCTTCTAATGACTCTCTTACTTCTATCCTTTCCAGCATGGACGGAGAAGAACCAGGCATACCTTGCAAAACCAGGAGCACTTATGTCTGCTTTTGGGGGAGTGGGACGAGTGCCAAGAGTAATGAAGCTGTGCTATGCTCTTTGCTGAAGTCCTTACTGCTTTTCTTTAGGTACAGTGCACCCTTCTCGTGCTAGGTGCCCTCTCTTCAAGATGGGCCAGGATGGAAATAACCTAGTAGGTGGCCTATAAGAGCCAAAACATAGCCAATTTACCCATTTGTCTGTGTGTGTGTCTCAGAGCCCAGGCCTGTATGTCTTCCTCACCCAGTCATCTACCAGCACACCCACTCCTGCAATCACGTTACCACATTTGGGGGCTATTTCTGCATCCCTAACTCTTCCTCGTTTCATTTGCTTTGTATCATCAGGCCCACCAGTATTGTCATGACTAGCGCAATGCTCTTTGTAGGTGCGAGGCAGATTAATATGGCAAAGCACAACACTGACTATGGTGTGAAAGGGTTAGCCATGTATGCCGTGTGGAATATTACAGCAGCAACACTTTGTTAAGCATACAACTACTAGCGACATAATCAATCATGGATACATCTCATTGTGCTCTCGCAACGTTCTCTGGGGGGATTTACAAGCCGTTCTCCTCCTCCAAAGCAGGCAGGCTGGAGGTAAAGCTACCTCAGCTGAAGGAAACCAGTAGGAACCTAGTAGCTTGGCCTAGTGCAATGGAGTCTATGAAGAGTATTGTCCAGTATTTCCTGCTGGGCAGAAAGGAGAGATTGGGACATTACTAAATATAAATAGCAGGGCGCTCTGTCTCATTAAATACTTTACATGTTCACACCCTTGGCTGTACACAGCATGCAGGATGTTGGGGGCTTTTTATTTTCCCCACGACCGTGCTTTCCCCAAATGAAACCGTGTACCTTGCTTTTGTAGAGCYGAGAGTCCTGATGCACATGGTTACACATCACATATACTGGATAAAGAGGGAATATTATACATAGTGGGAAAGAGGAATATTATACATAAATGTAAAAGCAGAGTATAGTGGAATTGCCTAGTGCCTCCCATAGTCAGCTGAGTTGCAGTCTGGCAGGAAAAGCTTACGGAGGCAAGGCAGCATGCAGACTTCTGCTTAAGCCCCACCAGAGGCGATCTTCACTTGTCCTTCCGAGATGTCCTGGTTTCGATAAAGCCAACGCAAATTCAGTCCAAAGCTCCCCAGACACAGTCCTTCCTCTGGAGGCACGTGTGTTACCCTGCCGGTGCTAACAGTAAGGGGTGGGGGGGCTGTGTCACAGGAGCGTGTCTTTGTTGTCTTTCCCGTTCAGAAGCAAGAGGTGAGCAAGTTCCTCTTGGGGGCTGGGATGCTTTTCACGATCTTCTTTCGTTAGGAATGTACTGTGTTCTCTGTGACAGAGCCACCTCCAGCGCCTATAAAATTTTGGGAGTTAGCCGATGGCAGGGAAGGCTCCGCCTCAGGGCTTGGTACCTCTTCTTTGGTGTCTCCCACCACTGACTCCTGCGAGCTGGTCTCCGGGCTGGAAGCTGACTGGAAGCCGGGCTCAGCGCTGAGGGGCTCACTGTTCTGCAGGGGAAGCAGGGCCCGGTGCCGCATGAGGCTGTCGTCGCTGTTCTGGGCCTCCAGGGAGTTCCTGCGCTTGGCGTTCCTGTTGGCCATGGCGTTCTTCTGCGGCTCCTCAAAGCTCAGCGACAGGGTGACCGTGCCGCTCCCGAAGCTGACTTTTTGCTTGCACCCACGCTGCTGCTGGCGCTGCCGCTCGGCCGAGGCCGGTAGAGGAAAAGGGTCTTCATGGTTGCTCTTGCTGCTGATGGAGGAGGAAGGGGTGGAGCCGGTGGAGCCCCCCAGGCTGTTGGAGCGCTTGCGTGACACGTTGCTCCGTCTCAGCGTGGCCCTGGCAGCCACCTTGAAAGCGTGGGCAGCTGTGCTGCAGCGCACCTCCTCGATTGTGTTGCGGGAGGGCTTGAAGAGGATGATGTAGACTTTGTTGAAGAAGATGCAGGCCAGGAGCCCAAAGCTGGCAGCCAGTATTGCAATCACCTCCACGGCAGAGACAAACTTGCCGTATGTGCTGGCGTAAGCGGGGATGAAGGAGATCCAGACGATGAAGAAGATCAGCATGCTGAAGGTGATGAACTTGGCCTCGTTAAAGTTCTCAGGTAGCTTTCGAGACTTGAAGGCAAAGAAGAAGCAGATGGCTGCCAGGAGGCAGGTGTAGCCAATGAGGAAGCCGAGGGCCATCAGGGAGCCTTCATGGCAGGTGATGAAGATAATCTCATCCTCCAGTTCATGGTTTCGGTAACTGGATGGTGGGGCTGTGTAGAGCCAAATCACACAGATGACAATCTGCACGAATGTGCACAAGAAGACCAGGAGGAACTGGAGGTTGAGGCCCCACCACTTTCGGTGGAGGCTCGTGGGGATCTTTGCCTCGAAGACGAGCAGGACACGGTTGGTTTTCACCAGGATGCAGGAGATGCAGAGGACAAAGCTGATGCCGAAAGCTGGCTGCCGCAGACGGCAAGTCCAGTTCTGGGGCTCGCCAATGAAGAATAATGAGCTGGAGAAGCAGCAGAGCAAGGAGAAGAGGAGAAGGTAGGACAGCTCCCGGTTTGTGGCCTTGACGATGGGTGTGTTGCGAAATTTGGTGAAGACTCCCAGGACAAAAGAAGTCAGGAAAATTCCCAGCACAGCAAAGAGAGTCAGAGCGATCCCAAAGGGCTCTGTCCAGGACAGAAACTCTATCTGCTTGGGGATGCAGGACGTGTGGTTCTCATCAGACCAGTAATCCTCAGGGCACTTGTCACAGGCACTTGCATCTGAAAAAGAAGTGACAGGGAGAGGGAAGGTTTGTCGGAATGAGAGGCCGAAATGTGGGATGACATATACGGCAGCTACGCACCGGCCTTCACCTTAAATACATGGGGTGTTCCCTTCAGGTGCCTGCAGATTCCCAGATCATATGTTGGTGTCTAAGAGTGTTTTACACTGAAACAACCAGCCTCCCATGGGCTATATAGCAAAACACAAAGCATGCTTAGTTCCAGCTTAAAAAAAAGTCCTGCCCCTGCACTTGTGTTTTTGGAATCCATTTCTTGGCAAAACTTTGCAAACTTTGATTGCTATCAGYTGTTACACAGGCTCTGTCCCTCTCTCTTTCTTGTTCCTTCATTTTATCATCTACTTCTGTCTGTCTTCATACCTTTCATACTTTTATCAYCATTGGAAACATCCTGCCTGTCTCTACAGAGAAAATTAAAAACGTGCTTGCCTCCTTAAGTGCTTTGAGAGCCTATTTCATATTCCACGGAGGCGAGTCTTAGAGGTGTTTAAATTGCTCTTCCCTGAAGGCAGGCAATGCCCTTGACTCCCAGCACACTCTCATTTCATATTGGAACATCRGGGGAAGATGTGTCTTAATGATATCACCCTCCCCACACCCAGCAAAGTGTCCCACTGATACTTGCAAAGGGAAAATTGATGCCTCCATCTGCTTCCTCTACATGAAACTAGTTGTACCTACTGGGATGGCAATGTAGGTCTCCAACGGCTGCCACGATCAAAAGGCAAGGACCTGCTGCTTCTGCTCTTCTTCTTTGACCCAAATGGGTCTTGTGCTCCAGTGGGGAGGGTCATGACTCCCTTRAGGGCAGTGGAAAGGGGTTGAGAGTAGTGAGGTGGAAGTCATAACCTACCTAGCCTTCAGGATCCCAGTGGGATAGCAATGGGCTGCAGTGAGTTTTGGGAACAAACATTCAGAAAACCTCTTTAGCAGCAACCTCCCTCTGAGCTTTTCACCTGCGCTCAGACAGAGACTCAGAGTGTAGCTCCCAGAGCAGAGCTTGATGCTAATGAGAAAGCCAGGAATGCCCMGCTAACGAGGGCCTAGGATTTCAAGCTCTCTTGTTCTGGAGGGGTGGTTGGAGGGAGCGTCTGTGACCTGACATGATACTGCTTTCCTAATGACTGGTTGCCTCACCTAAGCTGTTCATGTGAAAAACTTGCACTAGATGCAAAAGCTCAGTCAGAAGCTCCCATCGCCACACGTCATTTCATTTACATCCATTCAGCTTCTGCCTTTTAGCTGGAAGCCTATTGCAAACTACAGGCAAGGCAGAGCTAACTTCACATAGCAGGGAATTCAACCTCCTCTGCCAGACACAGGGGCAGCTATTTAGCACTGCATCCTAAAGAAATGCTTTCGCTGGTGTCTTGAGCTGACTTAGAGAACATGCTGCCACTGAAGGGAGTAAACCAGATCTCCCTCCTCCTCGAAGGCTGCTCATTCCTGCCCCCTCCTTTGTGTTAGCGCTATAGGTCATGCAGCTTCTCGTTCTAGCTGGAAACTCAACCTGCCAAGAGTTTGTTTTAGAAAGACCGGAGACCTGATCCAACTTGCTCTACGGTTGCACAAGTACCAGCACTGCTCCCAGACAAAGGGTGGGAGCAAACAGCTGGGAGAGGACACAACAGACTGTCTCCTTTGGTAGCATCACTGTCTCAGCTGGATGAGACTGGTTGTAAAACTGCTCTCTAGGCCTATAAAACTGGCAAGCACAGGAAATAAAGAGCATTATCGTCAGCTGAAATTGCAGCAGGAAAGTGTGGAGTCAGAAAGCAGTCACCCCCTCAGCCCCACAAATTCCACCAGCATACCAGTGCCAGCTCCCAAAATCCTGTGAAAAACACCAAACGACCCACATGACCAGAATTGCTTCTATTTAATTAGAAAACGCTGTTCCCAAGCATCCTGTAGTACTATATGTTAATGCTAAAAAAATCATCACTCCTGTCTGATAGGATGCAAATCAGAGTCTCCCAAAGGAGTACACTTGTTCAGTCTTGCAAGCAGCTTACTGAAGTTTTCATCTCAGGCAAGGTCTGCCGCGTGCGCTGGGACCACTGCTGCCGGAGGGGGTGTGAGGAGATCCCGAGCGCTCTGCAGTGGCGAGGGGACGGCTGCTCTGAAAGGATTTATTTGCCTTCAGTACCCTGGGGCTGCCCAACACTGAGGGAGCACTAACGGTGTTGGAAATTCAGAATTTTTCAACCAATTCKAAAACTGGGGTTACCTTCTCCCTCCACTGCAGAACCCGAGCAGCTTGATCCAAGCTCCCACTGAAATCAACAAAAAAGGTGCCCATGGGTGTTTGATAGGACCCAGGGATTCTGGTCTCTTGCAGTGCCAGYGCTCAACAGAAGCTGTGGCTGGTGACCCCATAAAGGGAAATATTCCTCTCTGCTTGCGAAGTGAAGGATGGAATGGAGTTTATTTGTAAAGCATGAAATGAAACCCTGACAACATGAGGAAAAGCAGACAGATAACTATAGAATTCAGGATTAGGGTAGGGACTGTCTCCTTCCTCCCGGCTTTTGGAGGAACAAAAGCTATTGCTACAGTGCAAGGGAGTTTGCTTGTGACTGCCTGAGAGGCTTCCTCTATGCAAGTCCTTTTTCAAATTCTCTGCCTTAATTTTCCTAACTTAGAGCAGAAGGGACAAGCAGGCTCAGCAAAAGACAGGACCTGAGGACCACAGGACTCAACTCCTGTAAGCTTTTCAGAAGTCCCTCCAGACTTTCTGTGAAGCCTGGTGGCAGAGCAGCCTCCGGCTCGCAGGGAAGCGACTTCAGCGCAACCGCAGGTGATGCCCAGAGGGTTCGCGCGGTCCTCTGCAAACCCCGAAGCAGCTCTRTGGGTATTACCTGTTTCATCGCTGTACTCCCCGTCGGGGCAGTCCACGCACTGGAAGCAGCAGGTGGGCTCTCCCTCAATAATGCCCTTCCTGGTGCCCGGGAGGCAGTCCCTGCTGCAGTTAGAGAAAGGCACCTGCAAGAAAAGAGCCCGACGAGGGTTAATGGTGGCAGCTTTCCTACTGCAGGACCTTGGGCTTACTCCAAGGGTGTTATTGCTTGATTAGCATGCTGGATGGGGAGCCTCAGAGGCTCACTTATTCTTTCCACAGAACAGACACATCTTGTACAACAGTCCCCCAACCCACTGCAGTGGTATTTGTTTGAAGGATCACATCAAGGGATGGTAGGGAAGATCTCTGTAATCTCTGCTGTGTTGTGGGCACTGTGAACTTGTATGTGACCCATGATACATGTACCAGAAAACACTCATTAGATGGTTAAAAGAAAAGACAACCGATCTCTACTGGCAGGAATTTGAATCAGCCTTGGAGATGATGGGCTCTGACTGCTGATYCCCAGTCCCATATATTGCATATTGACTGCTAATGATTTATGGGAATTATAACAGTTCCTTGAAGCCCACTTCCTCCTGTTCTCCTGAAGACCCTCTCCAACCCRGAAACATCAAAGGTAAATTAACTAAACGAGGAGTGTTCATATGAAAGAGAGGAAGGCCCTGTTTTTACAACACYGAGCATCTAAAGATGCAAATCAGCAGCTACATGCAGATCCAAAAAAGGACACCTCCACATGAAGTACACCTTAGGTCTTCCATGTCTAAATCCACGGAAGGGACCTGTAAAGCCCACAGCTCACTGCTGACGTTCCTGAGCTTCCATCAGAAAGGTTACTCAGGCTTCCAGAGTTCTGCTGCTGCGCATGAGGAGCTGTGTCACCCGCTGGCTATGCATTTATGCTGCGCGTGAGCCCCCCCGGGCACGGCCACATCCTGGCAGCCGGCGGTCGCAGCGGCACGCTCACCGCATGCTTAATGCACGCTGACAACAGGGAGTCCGGCACGGGAAGTGCTGGGCCCTTTTTACACAGAAACACAACCTGAGGTTGAGCTCACCTTTTCCCMACTAAATTAAGGAAAGAGAGCTGACACAGAACATGGCTTTCTCAGCTCAGGGGAGTTAAACCCGCGCTTTCCACTGCCAGCAAAGTGCCATGACCTGTACGTACCTAAGAGCTGCCCTGGTTGGAAGCCTCCATTCCCCTTTTTGGAGGTCTGCTGCTATGTGGAAGGGAATGAACCTCCATCTCCTTCTTCCCGTCCCTCACTGTAGGATCTAAACCCTGTCTGAACCCTTTAACTTCCTCTCTGATCCCGTTGCCAAGCCCAAGCGCTGCTAACCTGCTGATCTCCAGGAAGCTCCTGTGCGGATGCACTTAGGCAGCGAGCCCGGGGTGTGGTTTGGAAATCGCCCTGGAAATCGCAGGCATCGACCTCAGCCACAGGGTAAGCCAGCCCTCGGTAGTGGCAACTCCTACGTGGAGATGCCCATTTTGTAACTCCGGTATTAGCCTGCAGCTGAGAGCAGTCGCCGTTGCCTACCACTCTGAAGTACAGCAGCAGCGCAGTTTGGGAACCCTGTTTCTAAGCTGTGAATCAGGACTGCCTAATTAATTGGACAGACACATATCCAGGGCAAATCCCTGCAGCTCCCCRCTTGAAGCACTCTTTGCTGTTAATACCTATTGCTATTAATACAGGGTGCTGTTAATACCTGTTCCCTGGGACAGTCTTTCAGCAGGYTGTGCATCCACCAAGGGGACTTCATCAGTCCAGGCCGTCTTTCCCTAGGCTGTCACTGATGATTTTGAACAGGACTGAATCAAAGGCCCGACTGAAGTCATGCACTGCTTYCCCATTATCTACTAAACTGACTGAGCTTCCAAGGAGGAAAATTAAATTGGTTTGGCATGATTTCATCTTGACAAATCCACGTTGGCTTTTTCTTATCAGTTTATTATCCTCGTAAGTGTTTATAAACTGTTTAATAATTCTTTTTTATCAAGTCCTTTAGGTTACTGAAGCTCAGCTCAATTGTAATTCCCTTGTCTCTCCTCTATCTGCTTTTAAAAACAGGTATTACGATTACCCTTCTCTAATCCTTTGAGACATCACCCATCCTCCACATTTCTCAAAGATGAATTGCTGGTACTTTTGAGATTGCTTTGGCTGCCTTCTTAAGTATTCTGTGGGGAATTTCATCAAGTTCTGCCAAAACGAATCTATCTATCTTACCTATTCTTTAACTTGTTCTTCTGCAAGTCTGGCCAATGCTGAAGTTCCCGTGTTAAAATTAACTACATTTAATCTTTTCTGAGGGTGACGGAGGCATAGAAGGCTTCAATAAGTGAAGTACTGGCTACTCTCTTTGACTAGAGCCTTTTATCTGGAAGAAATTCGAACTCTATAAACTGGAAAAAAAGCTGCAACAGACATAGAGATTACCAACCCCTCCACTGGCACACAATTTACATGCCTTGGCATGACACTCTGCAACATCCAGTCACATTTTTAACGGTTTAGGACAGAGAATGAAGATAAATACTGCACTGTTGGAGGAATTTAGACCAAGAGAACAAAATTACTCAGTTTAAGTTAAAAAAAATATCCTGCCCATTGGTAGAGGTGTCAGTGGCATCTGCAACGATCAGAAGAAGGGGTTATAATATCAGGGGTTTTTAATTCCACTTATAGTTTGGGCTCAGAGTCTCCAGCTGGGCTTAGAAAAGCCTGAGCTCAGTATTTCTGCTGCAGCGTGCTCTGCCTGACCCATGCCTCCTTCAGAGAGCTCTGGATTTAAACCGTAAGTGAAGCTGGGGCATCTGGAGTAAAGGTAAGGCTTAACTGATGGTGTAAGTGCATTAGGCAAGTGTAGCTACTGCAGAAGCAGCTACCTGATGTGTCAGCCAACATGAATAACCACCTGGAAGTGAACTGCCTTGTTCATTGATCAGGTGCTGATTTAACACGCCTAAACATCGCAGCAGGGCCTGGCAGTGACATTTCTAAGCTAACGCTCCCGGTGTCACCTCCCAGGCCACAGGCCAGATGCCCGCCCAGTATCCCCTCTGGGAGCCGGAGTTTCTGTCTAGGCTGGAGTGGGCTGCTGCCGGCTGTGACGGCAGCTCACCGGACTCTTGTCCAGAGATCCCTGCACCACGTTCCCATCGYGCGGGGGAGACACAGCCCTGGCTGCTAGTGATACAGTTATGCTGAAGAGATCTAACATACATGGAATGGAAAGAAAAAAATGGAAAAGGACTTAGGCCTGACTGAAGTCCATGGCTATATCAAGTACTTTTGAGACTGCACAAGCACCTTCTGGTAGATTAAAAAAAGGCAGCAGGTACTGGCATCTCCCACTATTTGAGAACCATGTCCAAGTTAACCTGGGAAGACTGACAGGGCTTGTTCTGTTTGGTTTGCAAGRCAAGGGTGTGCGGAAGGCTCTGGGACTTGGAAGGTAAAGCCAGCAGAAACAGCTGYGAATTTAACTAGGAGCAGGAAGAGACACTGGGAGTGGAAGAGATGGCTGTTTTCAGCAATGAAACTACTGAGCTCAGRAAAACTTGACTTAGTCAACAGCCAGACTTGGGTAATGAATTTCTCATCCTTGTGGAAACAGCATTGCAAAATTCCAAGCTACCTACTTGGGCCAGAAAAAAGGCATTATTTAAACCATTATACCCAGGCTCATCAAATGTATAGGAGTGGAGAAGCAGCTGCCCGTTATTTCCAGAAGTGTGTAATGAGGGTGTAAAAGACTACGGCAGAGACCATGTATACAGTAAGATGAATGGGTCTTTTAATGAGCCACAGAGCCATAGTACAGGAGTGCGTACGGTTAGTTCAAATTTCAGCTTGTGGAAACTTGGGAAACATTGCTGTGAGGATTTAAGTGCTTACCTCCTTAGAGAATCCACTCCACAGGATCTTGTTTTCATTGATAAAGAGCCTCTCCCCTTTCTTGGCATAAACGTTGTAGTGCCCAACCTCCTCAAAGACGACTGAGCCATCCTCCGGAGATAGATGCCARTTGATGATTGAGTAATTTCCCACCAGGTCCCCAAACTCATCAAAATCCACTTGCTCCCCCATGTTGTTTGTGAAATTTAAGTGGCGCAGATGCTTGAGAACCTAGARAGAAAGAGAGAGAGAGAGACCGTGAACGCCTGCGTGTCACAACCCTAAAGCAGCACACTTCTGCTATGGGGACCAAACTGGAAATAATCACTTTACTACAGTCCTCAATCTCTTAAAAATCACTTAATCACAGTAGTAGCAAGCTTCCTCTCATAGACATCACAGGCACACACACAAAGCCTGCACAAACCTCGTAGACAGCACAAGGTATCATGGCTSTTAGGGTGGACGGCACCCATCTGTAACACTTTGCTTACCAGCTGCTACCCCATCAGCCTTTTAGCATTCCTCTTCAGTCCCTTCCRGACACCTCTGCAAGCCCACGGCTCTCCTTCAGGGGCAGAGAAGTGGCAGCAGCCACTGAAGCGTTCCAGTCACCCACACATCCCTCTCACCCTGCTCTGGCAACCACTCTGCATAAATGCTCTCCGTCGGCATCGCTCATCTCTGAATGAGCAATTGCTCAGAAACAGGAATGCTTGAGAAACAATTCAAACTTGACTTTTGATTGAAAAACCCCAAGCGCAGTGCACTTCAGTGAAAAACAACAAATSAAGCTCGTTCGCCACATGGCAGGCCTGGAGAATTCACACTACTTTCTTTTGGCTCCTGTCTCCTGGTTGCATAGTTTCAAGTAATCACATTCTGCCTGTCTCCCCATGTGTTGACTGCTCTAATTTTCACCTCATGCCTTAAAATGTCATATGCTGCGGACAAGAGCAGTTAATCCCAGGGACAACTGCAGTTGCAAAATTCACAATCTAGATAGCCTGACAGGCAGCCCAAAGAAACTGCAGCATGAAAGAAAGATAATACTGGCAACTGTGATACAATTCATCCACATCATATTTTTCTTCAAAAGTTAGTTGCTGGTTTATGCACTTATCAGATTTCCCCCCCCCCCCCC
>JASVER010000050.1:6019660-6067241 GCA_030449065.1 Oceanodroma leucorhoa | reverse complement strand
ATTCGAGGTGGGGCCTCACCAGTGCCGAGTACAGGGGCACGATCACCTCCCTGCTCCTGCTGGCCACACTATTCCTGACACAGGCCAGGATGCCGTTGGCCTTCTTGGCCACCTGGGCACAYGCCGGCTCATGGTCAGCCRGCTGTYGACCAGCACSCCCAGGTCCTTTTCCGCCRGGCAGCTTTCCAGCCACTCTTCCCCAAGCCTGGAGCGTTGCCTGGGGTTGTTGTGACCCAAGTGCAGGACCCRGCTTGCACKTGCCCAGCTCCATCAGGGAACAGTGAGAACRGAGCAGAAACAGCTCTGAGGTCAGAACGGGTGACAGAGGGTCTGCAGATCCACAGGGATGTCTGTACCGCATCGACTCACTTTGGCCTCGCCTGCAGTGGGGCTGCAATCTTGGCCGTGTTAGCAGGAACCTTGTCCGTCAGCAGTGTAGATCCCAAGCAGGGAGCTCGCATTCCTCTGCAGGCTCTAGCASCTACCGCAGGGTGACACCTGCAGCTTTGATGTCCAGATCAGATTTGAGTCGTTATGTTGAGCTGAATGCCGTATTTCTCCTCACTCCAACTCAAAATCGCACTCTTGTGCAGTACTGCGGTACTTTGCTGAATGACACTAGGATTTCCTGACTGGATATCGCTGCTCGCTTGACTTTCATCTGTATAGGCAGGAGGTGCAGACCTTGCACTTCTTTTGATTACAGCTACTACACACATTAGGAGACAATCTTGCAAGAGCCATATTGAAGATTCTTCAGTTCAAGTCCTGCCTCTCCTTGCCAGCTGCAGTGGCAGGAGGCTGCCTGGTCTTAAGGTCAGCGAGATGAAYGGGGGAGAAACTTCTGGATTCCCTGGATGCAATTTTTTTTTTGTTTAATTTCATAACGTTAATCTCAATTAGTCTCTTCCTTCGCCTTACCTCCTGACATTAGGCTTCTTAGAAAGTAATACATACCCCTGGCTGCTGGTGCGTTTTTGTAGGGTTAGTTTAGCAGCATGTTTCCCTTGGTTACACACACACTACACCCGAGGATTCAGGTTATAAACAATTATTTCATGTATGAGCTGGTATCTCTATCTGGTGGGTAAATATTCATGTAAGAGCACTGATTTGCACTTAATGTTGTCTTTCCCCAGGCACAGAATAGCAGCTTCAGCTATGCAGCCATAGCTGGGGAGCAGGAGAGCCCAGGTGTATCAGTTCATGCAGGAAAGACACATGCCCTATTTAAAATCCCAAATGGAGGGGCAACAGGAACAACAGGARTAACAGAACCTGTTTTCTCTTCCCAACAAATACCAAAGTTTTCCTTCAAGTCTAAATTTCTGAGGGGCAGCTTGTGAAATGGTAACTGAGCGACTGCTAGGACATGTTCCTGTTTTAGACGGTAAGAAAATCCCAGGATGATATCTGTGTATCACACAATTTCTGCTCTCTACAGGATGAAAATACAGTTTAAACAGCCAAGAAATATATAAGCACTAAACTTTAAAAGCGGAAGTTGTAGACTCTGAATAACTACAGCACTCTTTTATAGGCACCAGTCTATCAATGATTAGCTAAAGGCTTTACAATTAAGAATGTGTCACTGTTTTGTAACTAAAGATAGAAACACAAATACCCAGACTCAATCCACAAAGACTCAAGAGACCCTGATTCAGCGAGGGCAACAGCACGTGTCAGTCAGGGGCGCGTGTATCATATCCTRGAACCAAGAGTTTATGAAAGAAGTGGTGACCTCGTGGCTTGAATACACCGTCAGCAGCTGGTGGAAGCCTGCAGGGAGAGCATTGTGCAAGCTGCTGTCTTCAGATACTTCTTTCCGTAGTTTTTCCTTCTTTTTTTTTCCCTCTGTCACAGGCTCCACGTTGAATTGCAATGCCTTTTAATTAAAACACCTATTATCAGAAAGGACTTGCAAGCTGCCCTCTAGTTCACCCTCCCATTATTCCTGGTAAGGCCATTCCCAGCCACGTAGCATCCCATGCTTTATCCAGGCTAGATATTCTGGGTCATGTAGTTTCCACTTTTATGGAAGGATCATAAAACCATAACATAAATACAGCTGTATTGGGTCAGACCAGCAGCCCATCTCCCCAGGACCTGCTTCTGACTGTGGCCAACAGCAAACGCCTACACAAGAGTAGAAGGRGACGTGAGACTTCCCCAGAATGCTCTCACACATTTTGCAGCTCAGTGACTTCCTGGGACTTGATAACCCGCAGTGGATTTTTCTTCCATGATGTTGCGCATCTGTGTTCTGCACCTGCGCAGACTTTTCACATCCACAGCCTCCTGCAGCAAGGAGAGCTACAKTTTATGAGAAAAGCACCTCTTCTAGCCCGTCAGAACAGAGCAGCTACTAATCTCTTTCGATGCCCTTTGTGCTTATGTTGGAAGAGGCAAAGAACTGTCATGCGCTAGTCACCTTCTCCATGCCTCTCAGGCTTTTACAAATCTTTGCCAGATCTCTCTTCRGCCGCCTCTTTCCCAGGCTGATGAGCCCTATCCAACTTTGCCGCTTCTTGTACAGAAGCTGTTCCATCGACCCTTCTCCAAACTTTCCTCGYGTGCTTCATCCATTCTGAGACTGGCACATGATATTGAAGTGAGATGCACAAAGGGTTAATAAAGTGGCCCCAGGGSACTCTGTTTTCCTCTCTGTCCCTTTTCCATTGTCACTATTCCTAACTGTGCATTTGCTTCTTTGACTGCTACTCAGACAGAGCCACCCAAGGACCTGTTTAAGCTTGAAGATCTCACTTGTGACTAGTTAGAACTGACCATTTATTTATATCCTTTGCTGACTATCTGTCCACCAACTGTTTATCCATGCAAGGACTGAACTTGGTGACAGACTACCAAAAGCCTTTTAGAAGCCTGAGCATACCCTCTGAAGAGGATCTTATCTACATACATCCTGATGCCTTCAAAGAACTTCAGGAGGTTTGTGAGGTAGGGCTTCTYTTTACAAAAGTCATGGTGACTCCTCCTCAGTATATTCTACTTTTCCTTCTTTTTTTTTTTTATATTTTTTTTTACTATAGTTTCTAATAATGGGYTCAGTCAGGCTTTGCTAGTTCCTTGGATCTCCTCCAGAACCCTTTTAAAAAATTGATGTCACATCTGTCGACTTTCTAGGCCTCAGGGCCCAAGACTGTTTTAAGCGAGGGGTTGGTCACTGTAGCCAGAACTTCAGCTACTTCATCTGTAAGCTCTGGCAGAACTCTTGGGTGAACATCATTCACTCGCACCAAAGTATTAAGGTTCGTTTTGCTCTTGCGTCCCATAGCTGCTTCTACAGTCGCTTCAATATCAGACAGATCCTCTACAAGTCCCCCATAAATAAATAAACTCAGGAACCTTCTCAAGTTTGTCCATAAAGAGCACACTTTCCTTCTGCCATGGACTTACCTTGTCTTTTGCAGTGATAATCTATGGCTCAACAGACACTCCTACTCCTGAAGTGTTTAAAAAAGGATTTATGAGCTTTTACCCCATTTACAGCCTGTCCTCATTCTGGTTTTGTGCCTGCCTTATTTTATTTTTACATTTAACCTGCCAGAGTTTATGATCCTTTCMGTTTCACTCACTGGACATAACTCAGCTATTTGAAGGACGCTGTCTCACTTTTAATAAACAGCACTTAATACCTTTGTTTTGCCTTGCCAACTTCCTTAGCCTTTCTCCACCTTTTCTTGATCTGCAGTAGACACTTTCTTTGTGTCACTAGTATTAGGGCCGGTGGTAGGAAAAAAAACCCATTTACATTGTAAAAGCTGTMAGGCCACAGATAATTGTGTGTGTGCATGAATGTCCAGTACTCTGGAGCACAGGCCTGCTACTTGCTAGCTGCAAGCAGTATGTACTGGTTGTACATTTTGATAGCAGCTTGGCTAAACAAAAGTGGGSAAAGTGAGCAAGACACTAAGCAGGTTAAAAGCTCTAGTCTTGTTAGTTCTTAAATAAATGTCAGTATCCAGATCTACCTTGGGTTGTCATTTACTCTGTCTCAACTGTGACAGGTCCTTAACTAGTGTCCATATACCAACAAGGGTTTAATATCCTTGGCTTCCTTCTGCAGTGTCATAGAATCATAGAATCATTAAGGTTGGAAAAGACCTCTAAGATCATCAAGTCCAACCGTCAACCCAACACCACCGTGCCCACTAAACCATGYCTTTCTAACATGTTTCCTTACTAGGTCAAATGGTCCTGCAAGTGAAATGAACCTGGGCACATTATAGGTGTCTGTCGCCATAAAACACAAACGATTCCCCCTCCTAAYATGCAGTTGCAAGGAATCCTGTCTTGACAGTTAACATATATTTTCCCACGCTGAGTTTTAATTTCTGTCTACCTAGCTATATCCAGGCCTGTAAAACAGGTCTGGACCGATAAGTACCAAATGTTTTTCTCTTTGCTTTGGTAGGGTGCCCATCCTGAGAGCGGCAAACAATTCCACTTCATGGCTCAATGCGAAGATGAAAAGCTGGCGACTGTACTGAAGATGGCAAGTCCTCCCTTTCATTCTGAATTGCTGAGGGCCCATTCTCCCCTCTTGTTTTGGATCCCTAATCAAGCACCCAGAGAAGACACTTTCATAATGCWGTAATAGGCGTAAGGACTGGAGAGCTCAGCTATCACATTAGCCCAGTGGTCATGGCATACAGGATTTGGTTTCTGCCAGTGGTCAAGTAACAGGAGGAAATATGCCCAYGCCAGTTCTGAAAGAGCCACTTTTAAAATACTTTAAGAGAAATGTTCCCTGAAGCAATAGGKTTTTTTTTCTTTCTTCCTTTCATTTCCATCTATCTATGTGTCAATCTTTATTTACATGCTAGTAAAGCTCTAATTTTTACTGTCTATATTAATGTTTAATTCCTCCTGCATTCTCTACTTTGATTTATCTTGCTCTGCCTGTTTTTTATGTAGGGCCAACTCTTAGGCTCTCCCAAAGGCAGTGCTGTCATCACAGTATCGACCCGTTCTGCCAYGAAGGACCTAGCAGGCAGGAAGGCACTGGCCCTACCCCCTTGAGTCAGTAATACCTGCTTCCAAAGCCTGAGGCAGGGGAAGATGAATTGCACCCAGCTCTTCTGCTCAAAGTATTCTTCTTGCTGGCAGGAGCTGAACTCTCCTTCCCCCACTATAATCTCTCCTCCTCCCCTGCTGCCCATTGTGCACTGACAGGGACAACACGTAGTGCTGATGGTTTTTTTAAAACCAAGATGCCAGGATATGCCAAAACCGTTAATCTCACCTTTTTCCAAAGGCCATTCAGAAGATAACAGATTTCTTCAGTGAGTGGAGGATGTGATTCATTACCGTGCGCCACCTGCGACATTCCACCTAAGATGCCTGGTTTCTATTGGTTTTCTGCTCTGAAGAAGTGACTGTTAATACTGTTTATCACTACAAGGGTAACCCAGGCGGAGAAGTTGAAAGGGACCCAGGAACAGAGCCGGGATTCTCACTGTAAACACCTCACAAAAAAATGGGATGTCTTTCCGTTACATGTGTCCAGCGCCATGAACAAGGAGTGCCTGCCTGGTCAGTAGCTGGGATCCTGGGCACTTCATGCTAAAATAATGAAGACTAGTCATCACCTACTGTACAAGGACTGCGCTGTACTCCAGGATTGAAACTGTCAGGTTGGTAACAGTGCAGATGAACACAGGGAGATAAACTCTGGAAAAAGGGCTGGTCTCAAAGAGTTGAAGAGAGAGAACATTGATAGTCAGCCGGAGATTCACTGACAATACTGCTAAGGAATTCTGGCAAGATGGAGTGGACATCCCAGCTCTGGTGAAATGCTGGATCTGCCAGTGACTTGAAAAACAGGGTGAAAGAAAGAGTTCAGTTCCAGACTCAAGAATAGCTGTACAAAGGCTGAGAATAACTCAATAACATTCAAAGTTGTTATGCTTTGATAAGAACTGAATGACATCCTCGTAAAGCTAGGTAGGTCAATGGACAGCACGACTGAAGGCTAAATGTGTACGACCAATATAATGTGCCATATGTTAGAAGTAATAATTTAAGCTATTCATAATCTTTATTGGAAACTAAATTAACCAACCCCTCAAGACAAAGACCTGTTCATTATTGTAGGCAGCTCAGTAAAAACACTCTGCATTATGCACTTGAAAGAGCAAACAAAATATTAGGAAATGAAAGTAAGAAAGAAAATTACACTGAAAATATGGTGCCAATATGTACATCAATAGTACAATTTCCCCTGGAAAATGCAGTTAGTTCTAGTCACTTATCAGAAAAGAAAAATAAAATTAAAGGAAGATTAGAGAGGTCCAGAGGTGGTGATGATAGCTCTCAGACAGCCAGTCTGCCTTCCATTTGAAGAGAAATGAAAGCGCAGGATTATTTAACTGTTTATGACACATGTAGTGATTTGTGGCAAAGAGGTGGTGTATTCTCACAGCAGCAGAGACCCCTGTAAAGCCGACTGACTTTATTCAGGTTCTCCAGAAAAGTACAGGGCATCAAGCTGCCATGACAAGATGTCCTGATTGGCATATTTTAGCCAATAACTGGTTTGGTTTGGTTCTGCTTCCATCATGGATATGAGATCCCTAGGCAGCTGAGAGATGGATCCCACCCCCTCTTCCATTGACCACTGCCTTCTGCTCGAGGAGGGGCAGCAGGGGTGCCGATGTGGGCACCCATGCATACATTTCGGTTTTTCTTCGTGAGAGAGAAGCAGGCCCTCCAACAGAAACTTGCAGAAATGGCGAGAGGGAGGAACTCAGATGGACTGTGTTGGAAACCCTTCACTTGCTGCTCCGCGGAAGGTGCTTGGTGCTTCCTTAGTCTCATGCTGTGCTGTGAGCACTCAGTCTGCTGGGAAACCGATGAAGCTGAGTTTCCTACCACAAGGACTGGTTGGACTGCCTGTAACTGGGCTTGATGGGTTAGCTTACGTGGTTTTCTAGCCAGCAACCCAGGGACACTGCTTTGCTGATTCAAAACTGCAGCAGCTTTGATGCTTTCTTGACAGGGAAAGGTGACAGTAGTAACAAATTAATAGCTGCTACAATAGTAGGAGCAAGTCACTTAAACCAAAAATGTCAAAGGCATGCATTTCAAAATGGGACTTGGTATAAAATGTGACTAATCTGATTTAGGGTCAGATTTACTACAGTACCATGTTTACAAGGCTGTCCAGAAAAAAGTCAAAACCCACAAGCCTAGTGGATTTCAAAACCGAGGCTGCACAAGTCAGGTCTAACTGAGATACTTTAGAAAATCCCATTTGGTATTTACTGGTGTTTGCAGATGTCTGAATGCCATTACAAAGCTGGGTCTAAAATGCTTCAGAAAGACCTGTCTGAGTCACAGAGGTTCCCAAAGGAATCCAGAAATGATCTTACAGCTTTTTGGCATTGCATGGCTGGTTTTCCAGACTGATTTAACTATCAGTTAGGAGGTCACAGGACACAGTAAGGATGGGACCAGGATATTTTGTTTCCTGAAGGTCCTCCAAAACTCATGCTGGCCATGTGCACACCTGCTGTTCTAAGTGCACTTATCTATAGAATGCAAGTCCTGAGCTCATACTGCTTAGTGCAAAGCTGATAGCTAACAGCACATCACCGAAGCAYGCTATGATAAAGGTTAATGATTTTGCTAAGTGTGACATGACTGGAAAATATAGCAAGAAGGTTTTCGCGTGCTTGGCCTTGACTGGATCCACATGATACACGAGGASATAAACAGAGTGGGAACGTCCTCTGCATGCATCTCAACTATAGGATTTTCTGAAACCAAAGATTTAGATAGGAAAGCATCATCTGAAATCCAGTCAACTGAAATTCAGTGCAAATAYGTTTTTTAAAGTCAAACTTAAAAACGTGACCTTCAAGTCACAGTTCCATTTTTAATTGTAATTACTCTTTAAATGGGAAAAAGGGAAAACAATTTTGAGTCTGTCAAAATGCTTGTTTGGACAGTGTTGTTTCAATTAACTGCAATTAGTGAGTTTGACTAACTCCGGGGAGAAGAGAGAAGACAAAAGAGTTTTTTGCTCTAACACTTTCTCCTTTTTCTGTTTTAAATTAAGATCCACTTGTATGACAGTACCCCAATGGCCCAAAGCATGATATTGTACTCTTAGTTCCCTAGAGTCCAAAAGAATCCTTCCTACAAGTAACTTCAGGAGGTAAGGCACCTAGAGTGGCCTTGGTCCCAGTTCAGTGCCATCCCAAACAGACTTAATCTGATCTACTGACTGCAGTAGATTTCTTCTGGAGAAAAATGGCTGGAGTGACAGCATCTCTCCCCTCCTTATAAATACTGTGAGCATTAATAGAGTTCCTAGTAATCAGGACAAAAATCATGGTAGCAAAATGAAAAATAATGTCTGTGGAGAATCCCTAGATGTGGAATAATATGCTGCTATACAAAATCAAGCAGGCTTCTGACTAACCTCTGCCCCAGTGATGGACAAGCGTAGGCCGGTAATGTYGGAGGTCTCTGTACCCAACAGAATGGAGAAAATCCACGATAAGCTAGAGGAAAGGACTGAATGACAGTACCTGATCTGCATGCATGATAAACCCATTGTCAGTTCAGAAATTTTGTCTGTGTTCATTAAAATAAAAGCTTATTAAATAAGGGGTAATGATATGTTGCTATCCTCCTCATACAAATAAAGCTCAAACAGCAGTATTTATTATGGTGTGCTCTAAAAGCACTAATCCAACACAGACGATTCAAACAAGACTGCAAAACACAAGTATGATATTAACGGAAAGTAGAAAATAAAAAACTCTGGAGAACAAGGAGGAAAAAATCACCAGGCAACATATTAAGAAATTTCTTCAACATACTAAAATTGAAAGGTGTCATGTATGCCAGGCCCTCATGACATACGGCTGTAAGAGATAGCTGAAGAGGATGGAAAGCTAAAGAGGCAGCTAAGGAGGAGCAGGAAAGCTAAATGAATGATATGTTATTGCCCTTGCTATCAGAAAAAAAACCCTGGACATTCTTATCCCAAGGGCACTTGTTTTGGAGCCATAATATGACATTAATGGAGGTAGAAGGTCTTTAAAAAGAGATTAGAGAACAGCCCGAGCAATTTAAATTGGATCTAAAAGGCTGACAGAACCAGACAGTTCATCACAGCACTCCACGAGCAATAAAAAGAGCGCTAATATAGTAGCTTATGATATACGCACAAGAATGCCACTGGCTTTGAATGACAGTGTCAATATGCTCGCTAACATTATTCCACAGCAATCCACCTTTCTGGTCCACGGGCACGTGTAATGCACTCCCAACAGCGTGCCTGAAGTTTCCCGACGTGTCAGCCTGTGCAGGGCATGAATCAGAGTTAAACCCTCTTACAGAGGCTTGTGTTTTTGCTCAGTGGGCTGCTCCAGGRTCAGCCTCTGATGGGCTGCAGCAGCTGCCAAGCAAAGACAGTATTATAAAAGGCAGAGGGATGTCCTCTGTAATGAAAGGCTGGTTAGCCCAACATCAATCCCAGGAAAAACAATGGGAAAACAAGAGTTTTGGGTCGAGGACCAATTAAYACAAAATTATAGGACAGAAACATAATTGCTGCCAGTCAATAAGGCTTTGAGGAATACAGATCTTGTTAAATCCAAGTTTGGTTGACAAACACACCCCCTTAGAAGTGAAATATCTAGGCTTTACGTTTAATGKAAAGCATCTATTCATGGATCAAGAATTGCCCAACAGATTTGTAAAAAGTTATCAACAGAGACAGATCATCAGTTCATGGGGAATTCCTCCAAGCCTCAGTAAACAACTCACTGTTTTCCAGTACGTTCATCAATACTCTGGCAGCAAATACAACAGCGCTGCTGGGAAAATCTGCAGAAAATGCATGGATTAACATAATGGTAAATAATAATTAAGACAAAGCATTCCCCCAGATAGCGCCTTTACATCTGTGTTTAATACAGTGAAATTCAGACTTACGTATCAAGGCATCACAAATTCCAGCCACAGGCACAGTAAGGGTACCACATCCTGCAAAGCATTACTGGCAACTTAATGAGACCTTTCCATTGCATGCTGTGGCAAGGAAGGTTAATGTAACTTGTGCACGTATAAATGAGGAAGTAATAAGTGTATGTAAATGTGGGATTTTTTTTCACTGTCTGGCGGTTAAAGCAATACTGAATATATGCCAAAAAGAAGGATGAGTAAATGGACAAGATACAGAAATAAAGCAGAAAACATATCTTACGACTAAAACCCACTCTGTTTAAATTATCAAGATAAAATCGAGGAATAATTTGATCAATGTGTATAAATACCGTATTGAGAAAAATGATAAGTACTTCATCTGGACTTTTAAATCTAATAGAGCAAGGCCAAGTAAGGACCAATGAAACTAAAGGTCAGTTAAATCCCAACTAGAAATAAGACACAATCTGTGACAGAGATGTGACCTGCCATGGATCATACTAATAAGAAAAAGGTCTGCTAGTCACCATGTCTTTGGGGAAAATAAATCTTGCTAAACACAAGTTTGACGGGCAAACACAGCCCTTCAGAAGTGAAATACCTAGGCTTTACATCCAATATGAAGCATCCCTTAGCTGGATCAAGATTACTTCCCTGAACGTGGTATAAATTTACATAGTTTATTATACAAAGGATTTCAAACTGTATGATCCTTTGGAAAGTGACTCCATTTAAACATTTTTTAGGTTCCTGTTAAGGTTTTGTGGAGATAGCTGGTCTCTGGACAGACAAAGGCAATGGTACAGGTACAGTGAGAGCTAGCTGTTAGATGGTATTTTGTACTGTGCTCTGTATGCTGCTGKCTTTACCTACAGCCACGATATGAAAGAACCATCATGGCCACCCAGTCTAGACTTGATGCYGTAATTGCTTTGTTTTTTACTTGTAACAAAAATAATATGAAGAAATCCATTGGKTACAATGGCCCTGGGTGCTGTGTGTACTGACAGTGAAGGATCTACTGGCAGAAGTCCTGRCTGAGTAAATGATGTTTTAATGCTCTTGGGATGTCATCATACTTCACAATAACTGTTATGGCRAAGTACCTAAAAGCTTAAGATAGGGCTCTTTTTATTTATAAGTCTAAGTTTAATACTAAATAATATATAATTAATTGTCCAATTAGTAAAGCTAATAACAGAGCCAATGGTTATCCTATAAGCTCAGTGTTTTCAAGTAGCAGAATTCACATATAATGCCTTGCATAATCCAAATGAAATGTCTTTTCCAGGGGGTGTTTAATGCCTTCTCTACCCAGCTGTGCAGAGAACAAGTCTGTATATGTGTCTCTCTGCACCCATTTGCTGTCGCTTTCTCTTTGAAGATTGACTGCATCAGTCTTCAAAGTCCCAACCAGGTCTGAAATTGCACCCTGCACAGAACGCTGCTGATATTGATGTGAAGAACTGTGCCTGTCTGTAGGCCAGGAGGAAGTAACGGCTTTCAACTGTAAATGCTTTCTTATTTGGAACTATAGGATGAATTACTTCAATGCTTGGGTAAGTCACGTTTCTGTGTTAGAATGACAATGAACTGATACTGCATACTCAGTGTCATTTCTTTTAACAAAACAATGGTAATTTGTCAAACCTGAGTTCTATGGTTATTTATAATATATGCAAGAACTACTATCAATTTAAAAAAAAAGAAAAAAAATAGTCCTAAAGTTTCTGGTATTCACATTGAGTTGACTGAACTCATGCAACCATTTTGGACATTTAGAATGGGCATCTGTTGCAAGCACAGTCACGGGTCCCACCAACAGTCAACTAAAGTCCCAGTGGATTCACTGTAACTGTGTTTGGGCACATGTTCCACTTGGCTACTAGCTTAAAACCGTTTTTTCCATTTCCTTTGTCAATATAAGTCTCAGCCAACAMAGAAATCTCTTGTCAAGGCTTTTCTACAGTTCATAAGTAACCTTCATGTAATTCCTCCTAGAGACACAGGTAAAAGTCCTTTCTGAGCAAAGTATTGCTTCTACTCCAGTGGGGAGATCAGTCTTTTAATTCTATAAGGCAAAATGGTCCTTTATATGCCATAAAAGGTAATTTGTTCTTCTTCCTCCAAACTTCACACACTGTGTGTGTGAAGCACCAGTCCTTCATAGTGCATGAAAGTTCACTTTCGGGATAAAACTATGTGGCTGGTTGGTAAAGCATCTGTGAAGATGGCTGACCACCCAGAAAGAAAAGAAATAATGAACTATACTATGATTATCATGCCTTTGAAGTTAGCTTCAACCCTACCTTGGGATAAATGGAAATCAGCCAAGTCAGAGGAATGATTATAACATGAAACTGAATTTTTGATAAATCCACTTGTTTCCTCACCTCGCTTTCTGAATGCCTTTAGCGGGCTCTCAAGGTGCCCTTTGTCACCAGCTCCATTTGTGAGTAGCATCARGAAAGGTCGGTCCTAGAAGAAACTTTACATCCTTTTGTGTAACAAGGACATGCTGTGTTTTAGTAAAAGATACCAATGTCTCGGAAATTCGAGGGGTAATTATTATCTGAAGTTGCTACAGAGACATTATATGGGCATCTCATGGAGCCTTCCCTAAAATTCCCAGGTCCAATATAGGCTGAAAAATTGAATTCTTTTCCCCAAGTGACAAAGGTAAAAATGAGCTTCATAAATATTAGAAAATGCTTCTTTTCAAATACAGTTTTTGTTGTAATGCAGTGTATAAGTGACTATACTATAAGCGACTTTTATGAAAAATTCAACACGTTGGGGGGGTGGGCAGGAATACTGCATTTTTTGTCATCAGGCATTGTGTACTACTCTGATTTAGAAGAATCTCAGCCATTCTCTACCAAGTAATTAATAACCACAACTCCTTACTTCAGGACGTAGAGGTTGTGTATTTGCTGCATATAGTTCGTTCACCCTTCTTCTAGCAACCTGTCGGGGCGATGGTTTCCCTGTGCATTTTATATTGGTGATGTTACAGGCCTGACCCTCCCTTCAGTAAGGTCCAGTTAAGTCTGTCTGCTTTTAGTCGCAGAGACATCTAAATAATACTCCATTTATTGTCTGCTTAGTTGAAGAGCTCACAAGTGATGTTCTCAGCTGACGGCAAGTTGTTATCTCCAAACTGATGCATAAGCAACCATCTGTTACTGCCCTTGTGGGGAAAGAGCTGTGTTTGCTCTATTGACCCACACATCTCTGTGTGTGGCTCAAACTGTCTGCCTCTCAATTCGGTCTCCCACCACACAGGCACACTGGTGAAATGCTTGCTTTCTGTTCATAACAAATATAGCTCCACCGCATTTGTACTGCAAACYAGGTGAGGTTTTGCAGTTGCCTGATATTCAGCACCTTCCTCTGTCTTCATTGCCATTCTTCCCGAATGACTAATTTTAGTCAGTTAATACCTGTTCTGATACTGTTTTATTCTCTATACCACAAAGCAGCTGTTTTCCATACACCATTTTAATTGTTCAGACAGGCCTATTGACACAAAATTGATTAGATAAGCCCTTRGGCTCAAAGTTCTGAGAGACGTATGTCATCTAAGGCATTATTCACGTCTTTAAAGCCTTGCAGAATCAATTACCAGCCAGCCAGACATACCTGAATGCAAAGCTGGAGAAGGCACCAATCCATTTTTACCTCTTCATAATGCATATYGCCAGCACAGAGGAAGGAACTGTTGGCTGGGAGGTGCACAGGTGTAATAAAAGACTTCAGGTGTTGCTAGGTGAAGCCAATTTGTATTTGCTTTTATTTTGTGGAACAGCATATGGCAGCTTTTCACTAAGTCTGAGGTCAATCAGATTTCTAGGCGTAGAATAATTTACATGAGCGTGTCTTTAACCTGCTAACCTTTAGGACAGCACATTTTTCAGCCTGTGCAGCATGCTTTGCCTTGATGCCTAGAAGAGCTATCTCATTTTTCACTCATGAACCTGCCAAAGTTCACGGCCTCCAGTGTAAGCACAACCTGAAAACTGTCTGGGAGTCCGCCTAAGGATGCTCTGCTCCATGACCCTGTGACTTCACACCTCTGCCTTCTCAAATCCACGGGAGCCTATCTTCCCCATTTGATCGCAATGCTTGTACTGCGAGACAGAAAGACAGGCCCATCAGCTGCTTGTTCACAATCATCAAGAAGACAAATGAATGGRCAGAAACATGGAGTGAACTATGTCTGAGGAAAAGACAGGGTTTTCCTCTTCTCACACAGAAAGAATATGAAGTAATAAATACTTGCTCTGAAGGACAGATTAGRATCCCTTACTGGTTTTTGCAGGACCACTCAGTGTTTGAAATGAGAGAGACACCAGACAGGCTCCTGTAAATGCCCCAAAGGGTTGTAAATATTTGCTCAGAGGGGAACTGAAAAAAGAACAGATGGACTTGCTGTTAGAAGTGACCATGGGAATAGCCACGTGAGCAGAGACGAAGGAAATGAAGGAACTTGAGGGACCTGGGAAATCTTATCAAGGAGGATACTAAGAAAAAAGAGCTTCAAAAGAAGACTGTTYGAGCTGTTACGGAGAAACAGGCCAAAGATGCAGGGCATTTTGAGAAAGAGGCAGCATCAGCACAGGAGCCCATGTCCCACCTCTTGCCATACCTTCCCACTGCTATTCTGTAGCTTATAGGAGAGCCTGTATTTGGGGGAGGCCAGTCCATGAACCAGAGCAACACACAGAATTAGCCCTACTCAATACAGTCTCCTAAAAAAGTCACCAGCGAAAGAAAATGGGCATCTGATAATCAGAGKTGACAGAGTCCTTTAAGAGGATTCCTTCTGTTGTGCTATTTGCCGTCATGCACTTTAATCCTTGGTGCTTTGTGTAAAATTTTGCCTTTTCCAAATGTGGCAGAAATYGCTTATTTTTGCTCTGGATTGCCCTGCACCTTTTTGTTACCTGAACAAAACACTGCAAAAAGAAGCAATTAATCTGATCTTGATCAATATTGTGCAGGACACGACAAYGGCACGTGCAGAGAATACTATCTGCTCTTTGCAGGCATCTTGCAAAGGGGTGCACCTGGATTATCTTCTGCCTTGCAGCAGGGTAGGTTCTTAAAATATGACAGCTGCAGGCACATACATTGCTCAGAATAAGGGCAGCACAGACATCCTATTAAAGTCTGTAATTTTCCGTAGAGTACGGAAGCGCGAGTTTTCCCTTTTTCAGACAGAGGACTCTGAACCCYGCGGGCAGCTCCGCACGGGAAGGTGCCGTGACTGCCCACCAGCTCTGCCCGCACCCGCATCGCCCCGCGTCCCGCGGCAGCCTGCGAGCTCGGCTGGCCGGCCCCACCTCCAGTGGAGGTGCCCACTGCCAGGTCCAGAGGCGCCCGCAAAGCAAAAGGAGGCAAGACTGGGTTTATGGACAGGGTCTGTCACAGACCACCGACTCAGGTGGAGAAAATGAGTGAGCAGCTTCTTAAGTAGCTATAAATAAGTAGAGAAGAAAGTTGTTAGTATTTGGTATTCCAGCTTGGGAGACACAGAAAAATCTTGCGCTCCCCATGCGGAAACATACTTGGAGCTTTTTTAAACAGTAGATGGTAAATTCTTAATAGGAGAATTGCACCCAATTTAGCCAGCTCACAGTAATTCTGTGCTAGGCTTCCTGCTGTCCAGTTCAAATGAACTGATCACTGAGGTAAAAATGTTGTTTTTATATACAGACCCACCCTCCACAAATTATATAAACCAGTTCCTCCAAAAAGGTCTAGAGAACAGGTCTTATGAGGAGCGGCTGAGGGAGCTGGGGTTGTTTAGCCTGGAGAAGAGGAGGCTGAGGGGAGACCTTATCACTCTCTACAACTACCTGAAAGGAGGCTGTAGAGAGACGGGTGCTGGTCTCTTCTCCCAAGTAACAAGGGATAGGACGAGAGGAAATGGCCTCAAGTTGTGCCAGGGGAAGTTTAGATTGGGTATTAGGAAAAATTTTTTCACTGAAAGAGTAGTCAGGCATTGGAACAGGCTGCCCAGGGAAGTGGTGGAGTCACCATCACTGGAGGTGTTCAAAAAACGTGTGGATGAGGTGCTTCGGGACTTGGTTTAGTGGGCATGGTGGTGTTGGGTTGATGGTTGGACTCGATGATCTTAGAGGTCTTTTCTAACCTTAATGATTCTATGATTCTATGATTCTATTCTGAGTACGTAAAGTTAACAATTAGCAGACAACAGATAAATAATACGCGTTAATGGGATAACGCCATTGAAAGGCAACAAAATTAAATGGTACATAACTAAATTGCGGAACAGGCCATTTATCCTCCCCAGCCACCGACCCCGCTGGCAGGGGCTGCTCTGGAGAGGAGCTCAGGCTAATGGAGCTACAAGTTCAGGGGGTTCGCCCGACCCGTCCCACACACCACCTGGTCTGTCACCGCAGGCACTGTGAGCGGCTGGTGCGTCCAGTCTCGGGCGTGGGGGCTTCCTAACACCATCCTCGCTCTCTCAGGTCGCTTCCTATCAAGAAACCCTTGAGCCGATTGTGAGAAGAGGGAGCAGGCACTGGGCACCGGCTGAAGTACTGCAGCAAACGAGATCGATTTTAGTAGAAAGGTTTTCTTCTGTCTGGTTGTCAGAAAACCGCTCTCTGGAGATGCTGGAGGATGCGCGTTTGTGAGGTGAACTCATTAGCCCTGGGGTGGAAAAGCTTCCCGAGGGTAATGAGCCACAATGCCTGACACAAAGTAGGTGTGCACACAAATTTGGCATTTACCTGCTATTCATGTGTTTGATTTTGAAATGAAGTGAAAAAATGCACAAATATCAAATATGCTTGACAGCCAACACCACATAATGGTGGTCATTTCAAATATAGCCTGTTCCTTTGTAGCACCCAATATTCCTACCCAGTCCTGTTATCCCCGACGTGCTCTTTCTTGACGCTGACTCCCTCCTTTACGGCAAGTACGCATACCCAAAAGCCTAGATCAGCAGGATGCTTTACATTTTGATACAGCCATCCTTCAGCACCAGACAAGCAACACAGAAGTGAGAGGACATTCTTCCCGATTGTGGAATCCTCAACAAACACCACATTATTTTACTTAGCTATGGTATGAATATCCTGCTTTACTTTCCAAGTTGACAAGGCGTAAGGGAATGAATTAAAAATATATTTATTCTGGATCATTTTTACTGACACAGTGAAAGCTAAATCTGTCTGTGACTTGCCCACTTCTGCCAGTATGCTCCTGAAAAGCAGAATAGCTTTGAAAGACAGAAACCGCAGAGAGAGCCAGCAATCACAGGATTCCCCTAAACCAGGGTCAAACCCTGCACTCATTAACTCCGAGTAAAGTGGTTTCAGTAAACCCAAATCAGGTACCTAGAGCAATGCAGGTTTCCCATAAATGCCAAGACAAAGCCTTTTACTTTGATCTGACTGGTGTTTTTGAGTTGACTGAGACTAGACAGGAACCAAACTGCAGTTCCCACATGCGAACGCTGACCCTACATCTGCAAAGTCTGATAGCCTTTTTTTTGGTTAGACTACCCCGAACAGAGGAAATTACACATGCAAACAGGGATGTGATCCTCCTTATATTCATCTGTGTTGTTTTGATTTCAGGCATGTCTGGGCGCAAGTTTTCTGTGATGACCAGAACGGGGCAAACAGAATTTGCTACATATTTGGCATATCTTCATTTGATAGGCTTACAAGCTAATTCTGTTATTTAAGAATGCAGTAGATATTAAAAACACATACTGAATATCACATCGGATAGCACAATCAAACATATGGTAAGGTATAAGGTATTCATAAAGGATCAGAATACAAAATGCCATAATACCATCCATACGCCAGTGGGCAAAGCAGATCGAATGAATGGGTAAATGTGACTAGGTCGTTAGTATCATTTTATCAGTTCACAAATACCACTGCCAAATCAAAGCAGCTATCTATTACTTGCCCAACATCCACACGTTATTTTCCTTCATTACTCAACCTGCTTTAGCTTGATCCTATATAAGCTTAAAACTGTGGAAAAAAAATACGGCCTGTATGGAAAATTGCTGTGGGATTGCAAAAGACGTAGAGCTTGCCAAAGAAAATGAACTCTAAAAACTGTTTTCCTTGTTCATGCGCTCTCTCCAGGCCCTCTTGTTTATGTAAGGGCTCAATATATGATCAAGTTACCTTGCGTCAGCCAGGCTGTGGCAATTGTCTGTGTGTGCACTTTTGGCCCGTAGCAAGTGCAAGAAAATTTAACTTATTTTAAGCCCCTTTCACTGCAGGCAAACTTAACACAACTTACCTTGCATTCCCTGTGGGGTTGGGAGCGTGCGCCTAACTTGCATGCATGATGTGCTATGTCCCAGGAGCCTTGTGCTGTGTCTGAGACCCAGGATTATGAAAGGCACCCTAAGAGCTCCAGGACAGCTTGTCTTTTTTTCTGCACAGGCACACAAATGAAGGACTTACCTGCCATGCCTCAACCTTCTTAATGTCCGCACAGGATCCGTTAGTAAAGAGTCCTTTCCCAGGGGTACAGGTGTATATATCCTGCAAGGCATGGGCAATAGAATATACTGCCAAATACACATTATAGGATATCCGCAAGTGTGTGTAGTCCATGTACGGTGTCTCCACACTGGTGATGTTCTCATTCCCTGTGCACGGGGGTCGGAAGGCAGCAGTTCCATTTCCAGCTCCCGGTCCCTCTTCATGGCCCTTGTGGAAGGAAGTTGAAGCTGGAGAATTTTTGGACCCATCAGGGAGAAAGCAGTTAAACGTCTCCTCCCAAAACTCCTTGGCAAAGCCGTTGTTGGTAGACTTCTTGGGATGCACCTTCTGCAGGAACTCACGAAAGCCTGGGATCTGTCCTGCCTTCAGTGCAAACCCAATGGTGCTGCCGATGACGCGGAAGAACTCTGGCATGGCTATCAGGGAAGAGCTGGCCCAGGCCTCACTCGCCAGCCAGATCTTGCCAGTGATGTTTCGCCTGACGATCTCTTTGATGAGGGGCTCCAGGTCTGGGCCACTGGAGAAAACAACGATCACCCTTGCCGTGGAGTTCTGGATGACTTCCACCACCTGCTGGATCTCCTCTTCATCCGAGTACTGGGAGATGAGCTCGCTAAAATCAATGCAGATGTCTCTCTCCTCTGCCTCCTCCCGAAACTTTTCAATCCCTGGCCGGCCATAGTCATCATCGGCTGCAATTGTTCCCACCCAGTTCCAGCGAAAGTACTCGATGATGTCTGCCATCGCCGTGGCCTGATGCTCGTCATTGGGGATCGTGCGGAGGAAGGACTTGAACTGGTTCTTATTGCTCAAGAGACGACTGGATGAGGCATAGCTGACCTGTGAGAGCACAGTGAACAAGCAAAACACACCATGAAGTGAACTGCGCGGGAATAAATTGCCTACATTTATCTAGCATTACTGTCAACCTGTGTAACCTCGGATGGGATGAACAGAGAGCTGAGCATCACACTGGCAGCCACGTACTCTTAGGCTGTGGTTGCACATGATCCACTCTGAGAGTCTGTATGTTCTTGTAGCTGTGACTGTCTTACAGAGGCACGCACTCAGGAGCAGCTGCTCGGACCCGAGAGACTGGAGCAAGCTTGTGTCCACCTGTAAGGTCAAGGATCTGAGGGAGAGAGACACTGACACTAGCTTGGAGAAATGGCAAAGAGATGAGCCACGGGTGGCCTACACGCACCTCGCTGCACTTCCTGCCAAATCCAGAAAAAAGAAGAATGTATCTTTTAGATAAACGAATTCAGACAAAATGCAGGTTTCCTTTGTCCTGAACCAGACATGAGACGGCAGGCTGGTATTGCCATCCTGGACCTACTCTGAAGAGCATTGTCTGTCTCTCCTTGACTCTCACCTCTGTCCCCATCCTTAAACAGGCTCCATCAGCCACTATATGCATGTTATATACAATCCCTGCCAGCTGAAGTAAGAAGAATGTGATGTATATCAGTTGCCTTGACCCTGCGGAGTGTTAAGGTAACGCTAGTCAATAATACCTTAGCAGTATTTCCTGATTGCTGGCCAGAATCAGCAAAGAAGCCAGTAGGCATTCCACGCTCCATGAGCCACCGTGTTTTACAGTTAAAATGGGATTTTATTTCCTTTTCTAAAGCTATCAAGAAATATATTTTTTTCCTAATGAGAACAAGTGCCATATGGTCTTAAGATATAATTTGGATTTTCTACAAGTAGGAAGAAAACCATAAAACCCAGAAGAAAATAGTTTAAAGATCTGAAGAACTTTTAAAACTCACTTATCTTTGCATTTGAGATTGGTATCTGAACTGTTTAGGACTGACTCTCACTTTGATAAAGTCTTTTATAAACAGCTCATTTTGTACAAAGTGGAAATTTACCGAAAACCTTAACTCCTCCTTAAACTCTGGCATTTAGTGTTTCTGCAAGAAGAAAGAAAAAGAGGTCTCCTAGTGCAGTTTCAAGGGCCACAGGAGCAAATCCTCCTTTCACAGAGCTATACTCTCCCCTGGACAGGCTCCTGCCCAGTGCTACTCTCATCTCCTAAAATCTAGTGCCAGGGGGTACAGGCAAGGTACCCCACTCCCACATGTGCTGTAAGGGTACACTGAGGTGAGATATTGAGAAACAGAACTGGAGTCATAACATTTTCAGTTTCTATGTCAACGGAATGAGTAATGAGCCTTACATTAATTGTAAAATATACCTCCAACTTGTACTGAAATGCAGGGTCTATTAAGCATGGATTTGCTAATGGCCTTGCTATAAATGGCAGCGATTCTAATGCTGCCCAACAACTCCCAGTTTAAAAGCCTGCTTTCAGTTGTCATACTTTGACCACCTGGCTGAGATTTTGTTCCAGAACTGAACATCCCAACATCTACCCGTTTCAGCAACCCCTAGATAAGGCTACTGCCTCATAGCACAGACGCCATTCCCTGTTCAAAGGGAAAGTCTGAGAACTGCAAACATCTCTTATGTTCAGTCCAACCCACCAACCCACCAACCCACAACCCTAACGATGTGTAAATTAACAGTACGCCTTAAAAATGCCATCACGGTGTTTATCACATGCCACCTTCCAATGCTACTCTGGGCAACACCTTGATAGCATATATTGGTCTTAGCTTAAACCATTCTTGCCCTGCTCAGAGACCGAAGGTCCATTATTTCAGACTCCTGTGAGAGAGTCAGACTGATAACATTAAATAGACAAGATATATTACGGTGCACGAGGCAGACAAGAATCCTTCCTTCTTCATTTGTGGTGCAGATGGGAATTGGAGCCCTGGCTGAAATAAAGATATATCCCCTCAGGACAGACTAAGAGTGCAGTGTGACACAATCTTGTTACAAGGACTACTGTGAGCTCTGGCACCTGTATTCATTTTAGAAAAGGAATTGGAAGTTAGGCTATACAAGGCAACACATAAAGGGATAAGGCCAAGCATTTTTTCCAAAGTTGTCTTTAGTGTGGAAATCTAAAATCAAGAGCAACAACATTAAGCTATGATATGCCAGCCTCATACTTTGCTTAGGGTCTTGGCAGAGCAGCAAGTTTGTTAAACAAAAGGATGGAACTGTGGGTGCCGGCACTGCCCCCAGCAGAGTCGGCAGACAGCAAGAAGGATGCTGCGACACAGGAGCTGGCACAACTACACCACCACACAGATGACCCCAGGACAAGGCAGGGCATCTCCACATGCTCTCACAAACCCTGTTTTGGAGGCCCTAGGGAAAAGAAAGGCAGGTCAGCCCAGAATAAACCTTTGCAGCACCTGATCAGCAGAAGCAACAACTTTACAGATCACCTACCTGAATGATCAGAGATGCTGAGAGACCTAAGAGTAGCTGGCAATGACTGAGCTCTGCCTTAAGTGGGCTCTGTGGGAGATGGGCATGACTAGACGGTGACCATGGTGAAGTAACATCACAACTAACCTGTCAAGGCTGGCAACTGCCAATGACTGACCTAAATTACGCGTGTTCACAGACTAAACCACTCTAGAGGACTCTAGTCCTCCTAGACTAAGTTGCTGTTGGCTGAATGTTGTTACTGGCTGCTTGGTAATCTTTGTGTTTGGGGATTGCAAATTGCTAGCAAGATATACTTCTACCATTAGAAAACCCGCACATTTTGTATTGTTTCTCTTCTTGACGTTCTGTTGGAAATGGCAAAGACTAAACAAGCCATGGAGGCTGAACTCCTCTTGAGACCTTCTGGTGTGCAGTTAGGACACCTTGGCAGAGAGTGGGGTGGAGAAGTTGGCACAGCCACTGCACATACCTGTACTGGCCCAAGTACGTTTCTGGTAAATGTGAGCCTGAAGACTTGTATCTCTGACCTGACTAAAAAAAATATTTGGTTTGATTTGACATAGTAAGTTTGGAGGGAAACAGACTGCTTTCTTTCATGTAAACTGTTGTCCCACTTTACAAGCCAGTGCTTCTCATCGTTGTGTTGCCCCTCAGCCCTCCGAGGATGTATTCGTACAGCTAGGGCCACTGCATTGCTAAACCTTCCTTTGTTTGAAACAGAGATGGAGCGCGTAAGGCAGCAGTGTAGTTCCCTGTCCTGGTGCTATAATATACATAAAGATCCCCTCCAAACAGCAATACCCCCAGCTGTACCTAAACAAGACAAGTGAAAGCATACCTGAGGTATGTAAAAAAGTCCCAGCAGATTGGCCACGGCAGTAGAGATGCCAGAGCCGGTTGCCCCGACGACTGCAATGGTGGAAGGGATATGTTCTGAGCAGTTGCAGAATTCATCCAGGTTCAAGGAGTCTATCTTGTTCTGCGCCACAAAGCTCAGTGTGGCCTCGAGGGCTTTAGAGACTGTATTGCAAGTGTCAAATATCCTGTATCCTAGGGTCATGTTGGGAAGGAGAGTTGGGCTACTGTTTATTTCTTCTATGGCAAAGATCATAGCCTGGAGCCAGCGGAAGCCTCGGAAATTATACCTGGGGGAGCAAAAATAAAAATAACATAGAGTGAGAAAGAGGGAAACAGAGGAGAGGAGACCAGGACTGAGACAAAGACAGAGTGAAGAATTCCAGATACAAAAGGCAAAAGCAACTTATGCGATTTCTTGCATCCTACTAAATTTGGGAAGTTTTGCTTTTGTGTTCTGCGGTTATAGAAGAGGCGTGCATATGCTACAAGGTTTTGTTCTTTTCAGCTCTTCAGTTTGTGAGCTCACTTCAGAGGTCGTGAGGATGAGGTGAACTTTTCTAAGTCTTCTAAAGTCTGGGAAAGTTGAAAGAGAGAATGCCTGGGGTGTTGGCTCTGGCCTGTCCCTTCTGCTCAGTACCCTAAACCTGGATCTCATGATTCGTAAGCAAATGCTCTGACACAAAGCTACACCAACCGGGTTTCCTTCCAGGCTCCTCTGACATGTTTCTGAATGCAGATGGCAGTGTCTGCACTGCAAAGCCTGTGCCGAGTGCGATGCTGTCGGGGACCTGGGCTCAGGGATACTCCGTGTGTCAGCTCCTCGTGGCTTTGGGCAGGCAGGGTGAGCTAAGACACAGCACCGGCGTGCCCCTGGATGCAAAGGTGCCTGGTACCTCTGCTCAGGGAGATTTGGCCTCACATCACACACTTCACACTGTGAGAGAGGGCACAGTCAACCTGTTTATACCAGAGAGCAGAGAGATGCTATAAATGTAAATCCTAGCTCCCTAACTTGTTAACTAGATACTTCAGTGTTTTCATTAAAGGAATAACTTTTCTCTTTATTRTAGTGCTCTCATACATTTGCTTTAGACATGAGCTCAGAAGATGCCATCAGATCTGGCCTGTGAAAYTGAAACTTCTTTTCGAAGCCTCCTCTGTTCTCTAAAATGGAGCAGCTGAGTTTTCTGGCTCTCCCTTAACTGTGCGAGGAGCTAACCCAGAGCTGAGGAGTGGTGGCAAGAGTGTGCTGCAGGACCTGTTTAGAGCATCACATGGGCTGGCAGTGAAAGAAGCGGATGCAGAGTGAGTGACTACTTATCCAAAAAAAGAGAGAAGCTTCTTTGTGGAAAGCAGCAGGAAGAGAGTTGCTTGGATATGCTTTGATATGTGTTTCACCTACTGTGTTCTCTCCCGTAAAGCTGCAAAAGTGACTGGTTGTGTGCCTGTGAAGCTGCCGTGTTTTAGGGTAATTCAGCTGGAATGGCAGAATCTTTCGTGAACTGAAACCTGCCCTTCCTTGTAATGCACTATAGGTCAGGATGGCACTTAGTTTGCAGTTTTGTGTTGAGTTGCGTCTGGAAACAGGAAAGCGTCAAAGCTGTTATGCTTGAGATCCACTGGGAGAACTGACGGGTCCCAGAACTGGAAGAGCCTGGGGAAACAGCCTGTCCAAAAMCAGATTCTGTATGAAATGGTAAATTTTACGTTTCGAGTGCCATTTTGAAACGCTTTAAGAGATGTTTCCACTACCAAGGTGAAGATTTCTAAAGATAAGCTTCATGAAATCACAAACTTCTAATCTCTGAGATACACGCCCTGAACATTTTTTAATTGCTGGATTAAATGAATTGCTTCCAAAGTTGATGTTAGCTATGCCTGACTTGTTTAAAGCTGAATGAACATAGCCACATTACTTCCATTCTAGGAGTTTTATCTGATTTATCTGGGATCAGAAGTTCTAAAGATATTACATCTAAGGTTTATCTTTAAGTCTTAAAAACTTCATTTATTCMACTTCATTTCACATGCTCCAGACATCTTTGGCCAACTTCCAAATGAGATTCTGCTCTGAGGTTGTACCTCAAAGACCAGACAGTATGGTTTCCGTACAAACCTCTTTGTACGGACCTCAAACAAAAAGTTTGAGGCCAATAAAAATCCTCAGTTATAATTTATGACCAAAGGGACAGCTAGCTATTTTAAGATTACCCTTAAGAAAATGGACACCCTTTAGAACACGTGTGTGTGTGTTACAGTTAGAAGCAATTTGGTCATTCAGAATATTTTTTGCTCTAGTTCCAAACCATTAAGGTTTGAGATGCAATGGGAGAGGTCTGAAATAAAAGGACAAGTCTCAGAGTGAAACAGGCAGTGAGTGTTGTGTACAGAAAGAAGATGTGCCCGGCACACCACGCGGCCTCATGTGGTCAGTGACGCTCACTGGGATGAATGACGGCAAGGAGGGGTTTTGTGACACTTCTTTTTAAAAAGCTAAATGTGYTTACAGGTATTTTTAATTAAAATGAAAATAGGATTTGAAGCAAGGAACTATATTCAGGCTCCTCATGTAAAAGAGAAAAATCTGAAAGCATTTTCAATATTTAAAGGGAAGACTGCTGAGAAGCTGGGACGTTGAAAGGTACCACTATACCACTGTGAAAAGCTTTACACATTCGAGTATGTGTAAAAGTAAATTTAAGCCTGCTCACATTAAATTATGCAGATGGAGTATGACACGGAATTATTTTGCCTGCTTGACAGCAATGTGGCTTAATTTTTTTTTAAATGCAGCAAGGTGGTATCTTCAAAAGCAGTGAAAACTGGACTGGCTTCCCCTTGACTTCAGAGAACGTGTTTGCCATTTCATTCTGTAGATGCAGACTAAGGCCCATGATGCACAATTGCGTTTATTTTCCTTTCTGACATATGCTCCTGATGAATGTTGATTTACAGCATAAGGGCTGTMCTTCAGGTACTTGAGTTTGGATTGGTTTTATTTTGGAGGGGAAAGGAGGGCAGGGGGTGTTTTCTGGGAGTTGGACTCCAAAATGTCTTTGAAATGCTTTTGATAATTTACCTCAAACYAGCCTGGGCAGGAGACCTGCAGTTCTCTTCAGTTGCAACTCTGCTGATAGCAGCATCAGCAGATCAGGAGAAGAGTATCAGATAGGATAGAGACAAACACACCTTGCTCTGTCTTCTTTARTACCTGATAGAGCTTCAGACAAGGTCTCATTTTGTTAACTGATACCGTGTTGTATCCGTACTGTAACACCAATATGGTCAGATGAAGGCAGTGCCACTAAACTGGTCTAAGTGAAGCAAGATTTCATGATTCCTTCAATCCTRGTGAATGGAAATTGTGTGGATAAATTCTCTCCCATTGTACTGTAAGACCCCAGCAAGGGGCTGCAGGTAGGTTTCTCTTGGCTTCATGTGTACATGAGCGATGGGTAAGAGCAGCCTTTGAACCACCGATCCAGAGGACCTCTGTGCTATGCTGCTGCTGGGACTAATATGAATACTCACTGTAATGTTCTATCAACCATGCAGAAATTTGACCAGTAATTTCCATGAAGAAACTGCAAAAGATTTGCTAACAGAAGCAAACTTTTCATTAGATTTCCAGAAGCTTTAAATAGCCACTGATATTTTCTTGGTGGAAAATAAGCAGCCTCCAAAACTTATCTTCTGCCATATTACTTTACAGCTACATTGGCATGGTCTTGTATTTTAACATTTCTGAGATGTGGTGCTAYGAAAACTGGTCATTAAGCTCTAAATGAGAGTTTAATGCAAATAATTCAGTGCCCAAAGGTGTAGATAGGAATTTTTATTTACACTTGGTTCTTTAAAGGTTTCTCTTCTGATGCCTGTTCTCCCACCTTTCAGAGTATGTAACCCACTGATCTTTCTGTTCCCAGGCAGCAGCACAAACAGGGAAAGAGAAATCAGAAACAAAACCTCCACAAATCCTCATTTTAATTGTCACATCTGCAGGGGACAGATTATCTTTGCAGCTGCCGAGTTTGCTAGATAGTAAACTCGCAAGGTCTCACTGATTCCCGCAGGTTTCTTTCTAGTTGGTATAAATGTGTCTGTCAAGGGGTGCTCAGGATGGCTTAAACGTCTCAGCCAATGTTACAAGCCAGGGTATGTAAAGTAAGGGACATAAGCTCACTGCATAGTTTTAGCTCCCCAGAGCTTCATCCCCTGTTTGTTTGTCTGATTTGGTTTGAACAGCTCATACTGTCTGGATCCAGCAGGGAAATTAGTCCTGATCCCTGTTGTTCTCCATAAAGGAATAATTCACAGCCCCATGTGAATTCATKACTTTCATTTATCAAAATTTGCAAGGTACTAAACTAAAAGCAATAGAATATGAAGGAAAAGGAGAAAGTAATGTGAAAGCTGTAAATACAGCTTGCATTTACCCTCCCATACCCGACAGGTACTTTTATTCAAGAATGGTGGCAAAGCCTGCACATGCCTCTCAGCTCACGCCAGTACTCCTCTCTCTCTAGTGGTTGTATGCACACACTAATTTCTCTGTCCTCTCTAGATTTCCAGTACATTAATTACATGTTATTGCTGCTACTACCACTGCTATTACTAAGCTATGCAAAGGGGAGACCTTCAGTCRTTTGTTGGATTCCTGTAGTCAGCAGGTATAACGAGCTGCTTACTACCCTCAGAAGCTAGGGCTATGGGTAAAGGGAATTATGCAGACCAAAGAAAACTTAAAAAATTAGAATTCAGATGGGTGGAAGACGAAGAGGAAAAGAAAATAATTTGGTCTCAGGGAGGAAGTTCTAATTATCATGTTATGCATTCAGTTCTGCAGTGGGATTAGCAAATACATCCACAAGGGGCAGAATTAAAATTCTGTGTTCTCTCAGGCAGACACACAGACTCAGTGAGCTGAAGTGTCCCGGAGCCATGCCCTGTGAAGTCCTGCACTATGACACGGGGACGATGTCTCACCACAGTTTCACAATCTGAAAGCGATGTGTGGGACCTTGGGTAGATTGCTGACAAGAATACAGGGAATATGCATTAAAAATGATGACCTAGTGACACCATAGCGGCAACACTGTATCTCAGCTCAGTAAAGATATGTCCTCRCTGCAAACAGTTCATTACAGTAAGAGGAATCCGTGGGTACCCCCCATCTGTGCAATAATGCTAGCGATAATACTAACGATACCACCACCATCACTACTGCTAATCTACCTGAAATCAGGAAAGGAYGGAGAAATCAGGTTATGAATAGGGCTCTGTGGGTGCTGACAGGGAATGGGGGTCAGGGACTGCTTGTGCTGCGCTCAGCCTCTGCCTCCGCTGCGCACATCAGATATGCATCGGCAAATGCTATAAGGAAAGCTGCTGCAACAGCACCTGAGGCATACATAGACAGAAGGTGTATTTATATCAAATGCGGGATACTTGATTGTTTAAACAATAAGCCATGTAAATGTTTCTGAAACACAGGAAGCAAAATTGCTCTCACTTTCTGTACTCCTACCTGACATTTGGTGTGGCAAAATCATGAGTAAGTTTTCACTTTGGACTCTACAACTCAGTGCTTAAAGCGTGAAGATGAATTTTCAGTAGAATCAGCACAAAAAGGACGGAGAACAGATGGTTACTGTTCCCTTTTCCTTTCGCTGCTGAGTCATGTATATAGTTTTCCAAATAATCATGTGCCAGGTATGCACAGTAGGTTCAGGCCTGTACGTATGCTGAGCTGGGGATAAAGGTGCCATGCCACAAGAGTATGAAGAACGTGAAAACTGAAAAAGTGGAGAGAAAACTGTCCTACCCATTTTGAGAAGCCCTGCTGGGGAGCATAGGTATGGCACTGAACACACCTAAATGTGTGGGAAGATCAGCACAGATCAGGTTGAACGGTCCTCAAAAGAAAGGAAAGCCACACTATCTTAAATTGTTTGATACTGAACTCCTGAAGAGACAGGAGCAAGGCACCCACAAGGTTTCAGTGGGACCCTTAGGTCTCTTCTTGTCTCAAAGCAAGGAGCTTTTTGTATGATCTGATGACTTGCTGCTGCTGCCGCCTCATGGAGGAGTATGAGGAAAGAGAGAAGATGCCCRCATACTCCTAGAGTGACCTGGGCCTAATTTTCTGATGTGAGACGCATTTTCCTATCTAATAAAGAGAGYAAAAGCTGTACACAGCCATCTCAAAACGGTATAAAACTGATTTGCCTCAGCTTTGAAAAGATACAGCAGCACTGGAGAAGGCTCAGAGAAAGGCAATAAGGGCAATCAAAGGTATGGAACAGATTTAGCACCTTTGGTTTGACCAGGTACAGCCATGCTTATGGTCTTGTAGTGGATTTCCCACCCTATAAATGTTTTTGACACTACAAGATTGGGGAGATTTTACTTTGCAAAGAAACTAGAGCCTTTTTTTTTTCTTCTCCCCAGAAAACATGAGTTCACTCATTCCAGACTAGCCACCGGCCCAGAAMTGAGGAAACTCAGATGTGATATGAAAGACACTAGCTCGTGACTTGAAGAATGTGTTGGGCTCTTAGCATCAGCAGGCACAACCCTGCCCCAAGCTACTACCTAATCACAGAGTCCAAAACTAAAAAGGACCACGATGGTTGTGTTGTGAGGTCTCTGTACAAGTCCAGTCAGAGGAATTTTCTGGCTTAAATTCYGCTTAAAATAGAAAAATCGTTTCAGGAAAAATAACTGCTCTCAATTTAACAGGTACCAAAAAGAAGGAAAACACCATAGCACATAAACTGTGCCATGGATTAATTATTTTCATCAAGAAAATCTGATGACCAGCCTCAAAGAGTCTTCCCAACCCAATCTCTTTTGAATTAAACCTTTCCTGGACATTTTCTGGTAAAGACATGTGCAATGAAGGAGCTTCCAGTCATCTCTGGTCCAATCATCCCCTTGTTCCTATTGTAGTTGCTACTACCTCTGCAGGTAGATCTCTGCCTTTCATTAAGTATTCTCTCTCCATTTGCATTATGCTATCAACTGACAAAAACTCCTTGAAGGAGTGCCACAAAGTGGCACAAATGCCTCTTCAGTCAACTYTCTTCTGCACCTGCAACTTCTTGGCACAGGGGTAAGAGGAACACAGATTTTACCCAGGCAAATTTCAGGTGGAGGATGCCTTCAGGTGGATCAAATGCCACCCAGAAGGATCTCCCATTGTGTCCTTAAAACGGCTGGTCTGGCTTTTCAGGATTTGCCTGTTGTTGGCAGCGCTACCTCATTAACAAATCTTTTGGCAACCACACACCTGTAGTACTCGTGGGGGAACATTCTCCCTGTGATCYGTTCTAATAATGTGACCATGTCAAGGGAGTCACGGAGGCTGACCCAGCGCTTACAGGAATGAAAGCTATGTTCAGTTTGCAAATATCTGCACTGTCCTGCCTGCCACCTGGAGCAGGTGAAGACRACCACAGAGCTGAAAACATCCATCGCTTTTCAGCGCTCCACTTTTAAGATGCCGCATCTGGGAGAGAAAAAAATGCTGAAAATCTGGCAGAGCTTCTTGCTCCATGAAGTGGACATTTCACACACATTTAGTTCATGACTTTCTTGTGCATGCACAGAAGAAGCCAAAAGAAACCCTGCTTAATTACACTTCTTTCTGTGTGCTCGCTATGAGACCATCTGGGGATGATCTCATAACCTAGATGGATGTGTCCTGCTCAGTGCCTCAGCGGGAAACCGCACCTGGAATCTGTAAGCATAGCAGGAATGCTGTCAGCCATTCTTCATTACCATCTGCAACAAAACTGTACTAGATCCCCAGTCTAGGATGAGAGGGCCAAATAATTCCAGATATACAATTTTTCACATACGATTACAGAAGAGGTCCTATAACACTGAAGTGTTTTCCCATGCATGGTCATGACAAAATTCCACATCAATTTCTCATATTCCGTTTCTATGACATTTCAGTTGCAATCGGTTTCTGTCACACTTTATGTGTATTATGTCCAGGGTTGTAAGGTTAAAAATTCCTCATGTTGCATCATAAAAATGGCTACATAATAATAAGATACTTTGTTTTCATGTGCATTTCTCCCTCCAGGGTTAACTGCCAAAGATTTAAAACAAAACCTATATGCACTGTTTACACAGAAGAAAAGGACTTTGGGTGAGGARAGCCTCAGTAAGGAGTTCAAGTCCACGACTTTGTAAAGGTCCTAAAGAGACATCTGTGTGTTCAGCGGGATTTTTAAAAAGCAGTGACCTATCTCACTTTCACCTATTCACTGTTTAGGCAACTAAACAGTTTGTAAAGTCTTAGAAGATGAGAGGCAGAACTGGAAAAAAACCCCAAAATTTGATTTCTAAGCTGTTTTGCTATGCATGACTGTAATCAAATGAACTTAAGGGCACTATGGGTTATTTTCCATTCTTCCGCTAGGAAAGCTAATTTTCAGATACTATTCAAATGTCCACTGTGAATGGCCAGATAGATTCATGTTTTGGCAGCTTTGGGTAATACAAGGATTGCCCTCTCTCACTGTCCAAATATTATTTATGTTACTGTTTAACATATGCACCTCCTGTCTTTACATGCCTGTTTTATTCTATTATTTACACCATACTTTCCCATTGCCTCTACAAGCATCAGCTCACAGCCAGTATKTACACAGTGTATAGCATGTCACCTGTAGCAAAGAAAGGGCAAGACTCCCCCACCAAAACTTTTTATTTTTTCGTTTCCTGGCTTACCTTATACACTCCACTGATTCTGGTCTTGATTTTAGATCCTGGTCTTTAGCAGCCACTCCAAAATGAATGGGGAACAATCCTCCAAGAATAATGTCTCCCTTCTTCTGTGCCCGTTGGTTTGGCCCATAGGCAGCTGTGTCCCAGGTGAATAGCAAAAGAATCAAGCAGCAGCTATATAAAGTCATTGTTCCTCTTTTCACCAGGGGGTTATAGGATGCAAAATTGGAAAAGGTGATGTAAGAAAGGCGGCGGCGTAATGTCTAAGCTTTTCCTTTCCTTAACACAGCACAGAGAGGATTTGGGACACATGTCTGCAGGGAGATAAGCAACAGGGTGGGAGCCACAGTGCTGGTGTTTCTCCCTCTGTCTTCTCCATTGCAAAACAACAATTCAGCAGTCCTTCTTTCTTCATAACCAAAGCATTATGGAGAGCCCATCTCTGAGAACTGCAAAAGAAAGACATGAAAAGTGATCCCAGATACACACCAGGACCCCACGCTGCCACGGTGGTTCTGCATTGTCCCATCAATGTCTTAGTACGTCCCCGTGGCCACCCCCACTCAACAACCTGCGCAGGACACATACCAACTTTGACAGAGTAAGTCAGATACCCCAGTGATGCCAGCCACACCTCCTCAAACAAGTGTCATGGATTCTCTCGGATGCCTAATTCTCTTATCACAYGTGTGAGGTGGCTGTCCTCCCACCATCTTATGGTTCTGCATGACTCTGGTCACAGGAGACCCTGTAAAACTTGTGATGAGACCTCCATGAACAGAGCACACTGTGAGAGACTTGGATGGGCAAGTGGGGAATAAGGAAGCATCGAATGCAGTAAGAATCAAACCTTTCTCGTAAGAAAAGAACTATGATAATCTTTTGGTGTCGGTCCATCCCATCCTTTCCATTGATCATTCTTAACTCTCTGGTTTGAACTTATCCTTGCTAAAAATGAAACAAGGTCACAAGAAAGACTTCTTTCACATTCAAAGTGAGGATGACTTCCAGGGAATCATTTGAAATCAAGATACTTCTCCATAATGAATCATGAAGGCTTGAAAGGTTCAGTGATCATGTCGTTGCAAGCTTAGCTGTTGAGCTTTGAAGCCTGCATCCTGGGGATGAGAAATATTGCAGCTTCTCTGTGCTCAATACATTCTCCCAGCAGCACGTCTACAGGCCTGCCAAATGAAGRACTAACTTAATTATGGCATATGAAAATGGCTATGGCTATGGGGGAGGAGGTAGCACAAAAAAATCATAATAAACGGCTCTTCAGCCTATTTGGAATAGGTCTAGAAGCTAGTAGTAAGCATCTGAAGTTAGTCAAATTCAGAACAGAAGCTAGGCATATGTTGCTAATCTTGAGGACAGTAATTTCTGAAGTAAGTTATCAAGAGTTTTCAAGTGCTGAGAACCTTTTTATGAGGATGACTTACTACGCACTAAATGTACCTAGACAGATTTGACTTCTACCTAGGTCAAAAAAGGAGCTACTGCAGGGAAATACTGTGATCATGGGTGTTCTTCTAGTCATCAGCCCTAATGAYTATGCACGCTGTATGACCACCAAGCATTTGGAAATATCTCACACATTTTTGTTAAAATGAAGATCCAGATGCAGCAGTCAATGGGAGAAGAGAGACAAAGCTCACATCATTCTCATGCCTCTGYGGCCAACACACTTAGACAGCTGGGCATACGCTGCACTTCTCTGTGGTGGGTCCATTCTAAACTATCCTTTGGTCCTGGCTTGAAAAAGCACATTTTTATTGGCAAGGGCAATCAAATCTTTGGCTAGAGATCAAAATATGTCTAGGCAAACAATTTTGTACCAGGAAACGTGGAGTCACATTGAAAGATTTTGTAGGAACATACTGGTTTTCATATGAAAAAATAGGTATTTCATGTTTGCAGTCTCCAAGTCACTCAATCCAAAGTCAGAAACCCCCATTTTGACAAACTTGACTGACTGCTAGATCCCTACTGCTGAGTGGGGATTTCAACACTATCCTCAAAATCTGAAACATGGACATGAAATGTCCAGCTGCTGCTGACACTGGCAGTCAGAAAACACTTTGGGACATTCCTCTGGCAAGCAATTGGAGTTACGTCACACTGCTTTAGCCAGGATGCAGTATTGTCTATCGCTTGTGAGAGCGTTGTCTTAACATCTGACTGGTACCTTTTACTGACAAGCCTCTGGTACTGGCATGTGGCCCTTTGACAGCAGAATGACAGAACTTTAAACAGCGCCAGGACTAGCAGGTGACAGAGCAGTGCAACAAGTGAGTATGTGGAAAACTGTCCCTGAGCTTTTGGGTTCACATTTCCCCTGCCAGATGGACGGTGGCTGTTGCTTCTTTGCCCAACAGAAGGAGGAAGGAATCACTTTGCCACGTTTCAGGTAGGGAAAGGTCATCTTCCTCCCACCACTTACGGACTCAAAAAAAAGATATGAAAAAGCAGATCGGACATTTTCTACACTGATGTTCTCTCTCTCTTCGTGGCTGAGGCTAAGTCTGCCAGGTCCTATGGGATGAACTACTGAAAGGCAAACAATCATTGCAGTCAGCTGCAGACTCCATCCATTCCATACTAGTTCACAAAGCCCTCCTGCTATCTGATGCCCCATGGAAATATCTCAATCATCTACAGAATGGGTGTCTGGTCTTGTGGCAGGAAGAAAGACGTGGTCTGCCTGCTGCAGAAGAGGGCTTTACACTATGGCCCGCTGCCTTAACACATAGCAAGCCTTCCTATGCATACAGCCAGACAGCTGGTGAATGTGCAGCAAGCTCRGTGCTTCAGGAGCACATCAAGTTTATTGCAGATGGGGAGGTCAAGTACAGCATGCATGCTCTCTACATCTGCTCACAGCCTGCTCACAGCCCACTCCCTGCCCAAGTGAGAGGACCACTTAGGAAAGTTTCCACATACACGGAGAACTGTGGCCAGAGCATCCTGGYGGCTACTCTGCCTGCCCTTTTCCCAAGCACTGCTCAGATCAGGCACCAAAGAGACACGTAGTCAAACTGTTCTACTATTGTCAGTCTGTTCCTTGCTGCCGTCTTTCCAAGGGCACCCTCCCAACACTGGGTGAGCTGATAGCATAGGGTCCCTGAGAAAAAGAGTGGCCTGCTCCCCAGCCGAACCACTTCACCTGTTTGGAGGTCTGCTCTTCAATGAYGTCCAAAAGTGGGTAGAGCCCTCATGAATGGCTCTGGAGCCTGCAAAYGGTCTGTGAGAGACAGAGGCTGACAAGTGAGGTCCACCACATGAGCACTGGTCCAGCCGGTCCCAGTGTGAGTGACACATCCCAGTGGAGCAGGGGGCCTTTGGTGCAGCTGATTGCACTTCCCTCCTTGCGTGCTTCATTTATCTATCTGAGCAGATACATCTCCCGCTTAACCACCATTTCTGTCTGGCACAGGCATGAAAAGCTATGCTGCGAGCTTCCGTTCTTAGAATAAACTATGAGTTGAACAAAACATTTTTATACTCATTTTGATTAGCTTCTGTGCATGTTCCAGAATGAGCAGTCACAAGAAAATCAATAACAACAGGCCAAAATTGGGTCCTCTTCTGGACAATTCAATAGGGACCCTTGTTCTGTAAGAAACAGCAGCCAAAAAGTAAGTAAAATGCTCTGCTGGGTTGTAAACTGAGATTAAAAACAGGGAAGTAATGCAGCAGTATTGTTAAAGTAAATTTAAATATGCTTGCAGATAGAGCTGACTCAGATACCCCTGTCACAGTGTGGCATATAGCACATATGAAAGCAGCTCAGAAAGCCAGCGAAAAAGTTGTGTGTCCAGCAGTGATTTCAYGGTTAGAAAGGTTGGCACTGTTTAATTTAAGAAAGGATATGAAAGAAAGGGAAGAGAAGAAAAGATCTAAAATGATAAACAGTAATTGGAGCCTGATGCGGCAGGCAAGAGGTCGTGGCTGACACTCGTGGGCAAAGGAAAAGAAGGGCAACCTGGAGCTTTGGCCAGTGGCCACTTCCTGTGGGGAGCCCCCTGCCCGCATCTGCGAGAGAGCGAGGGGGTCCGGGGGAGCTGGCATCGCTGGCACAGCAGCTGTGCTAGGGCAGAGCATTCTTGTTCAGGTACCGCCAGGGTYGAGGGTAGAATGAGTAAAATGCTGCTAATCCCATCTGGTAAGGCATGGACAAAACGTGCTGTGCTCAGACCAAGAGCAGGCTGGGGGTCACTCCTGGGCTGAGGAGTCACCCCAACCAGCAATGTAGCCTTCCAAGAAAACAGGGCAGAGTCACAGGGAAGAGAAAGAAGAGGAAGAGGGGTCTGAATTTTCATTTCTTCAGTAGTAAAAAAAAAAAAAAACAACAAAACAAACAAAAAGAAGAAGGAAAAAAAGCTGATACAGTGTACTGAGGTGAGGGCCAGCACAGGTGGGGCCTTGCAGACCTAGTGCTTAGAGGCAAGACGTTTGAGGCAGGCAGCGGTAATTTCTGAGGAGCGCCTGCGAAGAGATGGGATGGTCTGACTACTGCTATTTAGCCGAGGGCATCCCCTCCCCTGCCTCCCTCCCTGCTGGCAAAGAGACCTGGGGGACTGGGTGCTCCTTGGGGGGCAGAGGCGGAGGCAGCCAGCAACGGGGGTCCCCTGAGCCTGGGCAGGGAGCGTAGGACGTAGCCAAGGCGGGACGGGATCAGCGACTTCCCCATCTGCTGTGGGAAGAGGGTGAGCTCGAGACCACAGCCTGCTGATTTATTACTCTTTTTCTGCTTTTCCCTTAATAAGACTTTCTTTTACCTTCGGGGTTCTTTGCTTATGAAAAAGGAAACCGTTTTCATCATGAACAGATAGACAACGTAATTTAGTTTGTTGGGATGCYATGGAGGGGTTTGAGCTGATGCTACTAAATATTAGGAACCACTCTTTGCCACCAGACAGTACGTGGCTGAACTATTAAATGTAGAAAAAGTAAATTCACATTCTTATTTCTCTTTTCTCACGGTAGGCAAAGTTGAAAGATCTAAACTGGTAAAATAGGGTTCATTTTAAAACAGCATTTACAGCACTCAGTACTCCAAGATGTCATTCAACAGCATGACAAGGGATTAGACAATGAAAACAAAGTTATTCATTCATGGTATAGGGTAATACTTGGTATCCCCCTGAATAATGTGGAACTAGCTATTCTCAGGGACAGTACACAGAATTGAAATAATATCAGAGATGCTGTCTTTGAACAATATGGGCTGTGTTTATATAAAACATATCCCTGAGGCAGCAAACTGCCAGAAAAAGCAAAACTAAGCGTATGCCCAACTCCTTGTAAATCTCAGTGTGAAAATTTACAACTCTCCACACTTAAATACCAACTATAGCTGGGAAACAAAGTATCTCAAACTCATTTAAGAGGAGACACAGGTCTCCCAGCTGCTTTCAAGTGCTCTCCATGCCCGAGGTTGAAAATATTTGAAGATACTGATTTCCTGATGAACGGTTACCAGTTTGCTGCCAGTATCCCAAGCTAATATCCTCTAGTATCATCTTTTGTYGTGGCAAATGTTCCTTCAGTTCTCTTTTCTTTAATTGGATTAAGATTATGAGCCTCTTCCTTATTAAAGGAAAGTGTTGTGCAGCCAGAGATTGAATTACCTGCTAACGCATATCTGAAGACATAAAATTTAGCAAAATATAGGTGGAAGTTGTACTACTAATAGAACAAATTACTGTGGTCCTGCAGTTTTCAGCTAATAAATTAAAAAGATTAAATTAACAAGCAACTGAATTAAGAAGGAAGCTTGAAATCTATTGCTATTTTTTTTCCTTTAAAAATATTTTTACATTTAAAACATTATTTAGTATTAGCACATAAATTATTTTATTATAAGCTTTTCAGTGCAGAACACCTATTCCCTGTACATATATTCAGCAAAAACGATTCCATAAGATTTCTTTTGCAAGAAAAATACAAAAAATAAGTATTGTMATTTCCATTTCTTTTGACACAACCCCATTTTTAATCCCCCTCCCCTTTTTTTAAATATTCTTTACAATTTTTTTTCCATTCTGTTTTGTAACTATCAGACATTTTGATTTTGAACTCCCTTGGAAGTGGAAGTAAAGTAGCAACTGCCTCACCTACACTTCAGTGGAGGAACTTAAAGTGGCTCCAGGAACAGGGGGAGACATCAGGACACTATTGTGGCAGAAACGGTACCTGAGGGGGGACAGAAGGTACCTAGGGTACAGTCATGGGTATCTGAAAGGCTTGCAGAAATTGGTACCGTTTTGCTAGTTGAATGAATGTTTTAGTTGTCAGACTAATAAAATGCAGAAATAATGCAGAAAAAATAATGCAGAAAAGCCAGAAATGTTCAATAAATCTTTGTTCTTTGGGTGAAAAGAAGCTGAATGGCACACTCATGGCATATATTACTTATGAAGCACTTCTTAATCAAACAGTGACTAACCACAACTTTAAACAGCAGATGCTCAAGTTCATATAATAGCTGGGTTGGAAAGGATCTCAAGGGGTCATGSAGCCTGTCCCTTACCCAAGAAGGGCTCAGCAATAGTAGTGCTGTTCCCAGCATATTTTCTCCAAAATCTTTCGAGGAAGACGACCTGTGAGATGCCCAGGGCAGCCTACCCCAATGCTTCTCTGCTCTTACCGAGGCAAATGTTTTCTCACATCTAACTTGAATGGTTTTTGTTGCAACTTAAGCCTCTTTTCTTCCATCTATCACATGCAGTCCAGTGCCTCCCTCCTCATAATCGCTTTATTTGGGATTTGAACTCACCTCCCCTTTTTATCTTGTTTTTTAGACCAAGCAAACTAAATAAATGTAATCTTTTTTCATAAAGATGCTTTCCTAGCTCAGGTTATTCTTGTTTCGCTCCTCTGGCCTCTCTCCAGTGTGTCTCCACATTTAGTGCAGACAGGTGCCCAGAAATGGGCACAGTGTCCTTGCTGGGCCCTTACCAGCACTGAGCAGAGTGGTAGGATTACTTCGTGTGTCTTGCAGGCTACAGACCTGTTTATACATCTCAGCATGGCACTTGTCTTTTTTGGAACAGCATGACATTGTTAACTTATGGTAGATCATCAGCTGAACGCAAGGCAAAGTTGGGCATGTTTATATCCACAAAGCCATGAAACCTTACAAGAAATTATCATCTTCCAGAAGCTTCTCCCTCCTATTCAGCCCAAAGGTAGAACCTGCTAAGCTTCATGTGATCAACCTGGATACCAACAAGGAACTGGCATGCTCAAGCTCAGTTGAGTCTCCCGGGCTTTCAGGACCTTTTCACAGCAGAGAGCTGGGGAGGATTCCTGATCCTGGCCATGGCAACAGGGCTGTCCCAGACCCCAAAAGACCCTGGACTCCCACACAGCCTATTCAGCAGGGTTGTCCCGCCTCTGGGAGGCCTGGATGTCCYATGGCCAGCACAGCCTGCAGGTGAGGTTGCCCCGGAGCTGCGATGTTGGGTGGTTTGGAAAAGCCAAGCTGCTCATCCACCCCTTGGAGCCTGTTGGACATGAAGCAAAAGCTTGTGGGAACTCCAGCTGCATTTCAGCAAAGCACTGCCCCACCAGGAGTCTTCCACAGAACTTCTTGCTTTTGACAAATCACTGTTTCCCGATGAAATGCTGCTTTGTCAGAAAATGCTSGAGCATTGCCTCTTCAGCTTTTGCTCGTTGAAGTTTCAAAGTTTCTATACCTTTCTAGAATGTCCAACATAGCTCAGTCAGGAGCTGTGCATCTGATAAAATAATTACTGGCTGGAGAGCTATACCTTGTGTAATGCAGGTGCCAGAATAATTCATTAGGGTTTTTGTGGCTTTTAAATCTGGGATTCATTAAGCCTCACTCTAACAGATAGCTGCAATTCGCTAAAGTGACAGGAACACCTCAGCAGATACCCTGCTGTACTTGAAATTGTCTTATTAATGCAAGGCATACAGATAGATCATGGTAAGGCTGAAGCCATGAGCAACACACCTGCCCYCAACAGACAAGGAAGAGGTTCAGCTAGAACAGAAATCAGAGGGGATATATGTGGTCAACTTTGTGCCCAATGTCATTGCTCGAGASAGCTAAAGGAGGGCATTTCTGTGACAATGGACACAGGACACAAGTCTTCATAGTTCTGAGACCAGACAAGACTTCTAGTGCTGAGGTACCAYGACAACATGCGAAAAAGTAAATTGTTCACGTATGTCACCAGAGCAGGCATTAGCTCACCCTTCTTGCACCTCTTTGGTCAAAATGAGGGATGAGCGCATCAAAGATGCAATCAAAACCAGACTGCTAGCGTGGTCAAATGGAGGAGCTGTGTTTGAACTTTGTCTGTGGAATTAAACTGTTCTGCCTTTAAAGAAGGCCAGTGTTAACTGAAAATTACTATAGAGCACTTATTGCCAATGCCGAAAGAGACAATTCTTACACATCACACTCCCCAAAGTAGGGAGATTTTTGTCTGGACAAATAGCGTGATTGGAAAATGAAATCTCAGCCTTGGAAAAGTTTGGAGAGTTCAGAGACAAGAGGAGTGTAGAGCAAAATTCAGATCCAGAATAACGACTCTGTTTTAAAAACACTACCCGTACACTTGGTTTTGAACTAAATACAAAATGTAAATGCTAGAGCTTTTCCTGAGAATGACACCTTACACAATCATCAAGACCATCAGCACAGGATCTCCAGGACAGTATTTCCATGCCCTGCTATTAGCTTAAGGACGTGTTATCTGTTATAGATGGAATTTTGCTGGCAGGAATCAGGATGCTAATATCCTATTACACTACAGAAAATGTATGTTAAAAAAAGATACATTACAGTCACACTTGGCATTGGAAAAGCTAAGAGGAGGCCAAAAATACTGCATACAAATCAGCCATGGTATTGAAGAAGCTGCTGAAGCTCGTAAATAACTAGATGTGGCCAGTTCAAATGAGGAAAGCCATATTCTTAGCACTGTAAGGAAAAGCCCGTGGAAGGAAAAGTAGGCCTAAGAACGTGCTTAAGTTGGCCATGAAAAACCTAAGCACTTGTCCTAGAGTAACATTCTCAATTCTCCAAGATAAACAAAACATTAAAAAAAATATAGTAAACCAGGCAATTGTATCACATTTCATTCTGCTACATGTGATATGCCCAACATTGTTAAGTTCGTCGGTGAGTTACCATTTATGTTTCTCGAATTTTTGTACCTATAACATTATTTTCACATAGAAGTCACATCACAGGTTTTTCTTTACTCCTAAGATCATGTCCTGGTGTCCAAATAATAAAGAGCCTACTACGAAAGAGAGTGGAGTCACACCCTGATCCGTGTTTAGCACTACAAAATACCTGAGTGGCAGAAATGTGCCTAGGGTATCATCGCTGATATTCTGCTCAACACAGCAACTTGAGAACAAGGAAGCCTAAACTGTTAGAGGCTGATGTCTGAGCATCTGGGGAACTGCAAATATGGAAAAAGGAGCCAGGACTAACCAGAACACTTTGTTTCAAGGAAACTCAAACAAATTTGGTGGTAGCAATCACGAAAAGAGCATCAGCTCCTGGCTCTTGCACAACCAGGTAAAAATCCAAACCTACCCACAGGCAGCATTTACCATGTGTGGATTTAATGTGGGATTACGAGGCCTCTGATTTCCTTCCCACTTCAGCACTGTCTCATAAAGTGCACACGATCACATGCCAAGCAATGTAGCTGGGATTGCATGGCTTTACAGCAACCACCTTTCGATCAGGACTGTACCTGACTTTGGGATTCACATTAACACTTTTCAAGTAACTTGCATCAGTATCATGTTCAAAATCCCTGATCAGCGTGATCTGGGTCCTGGGAACTGATATCCCTTTGTGGAAATAATTCTGTGTTTGCTGATGGTGGGAAGYAAAAAACAGAAGCAGAACTGTAATAGAAAATACCTTAGAGACTCATKGAATGCACTCAGCGAACACCATTAGCAGACACAGGGATATGTCAGCAGACAGAGCTGTAAGTGGATTCTGAGTAGTGAGTGCCTGGTGGAAACCTATGTGGAGGGTGACCTATGTCTTTGGAGCCATTTCTCCACAGGTGTGGCTGTACACTAGCCTGAGAAGCAGCTCTAGGGGCCTTATAGGCATGACTGTTTTTATTCTTCTGAAGAGTAAGAGTTTTCTCCAGTAAGAGCTAAAGCTTATTTCTACAAGACATATCACAAAGCCCTGAAACAAATACCAGAAGGGAATAAGACATTTCTGCAACTTCTCATCTTTCCACTCCTTTGCCTTCTTCAGTACAAGTGCAGCAAAAGTGCATGCTTGTATACATARAGGGGAGCACTGAAATGCACGAGGTTATCAAGGCATCCTACCAAGCAAAGCATTCTGCTGTGCCCCCAGCACTCACTGGGAAAGGACTAGACAAGAAACAACATGTGMCAAATTCATTAGATTGCTTAATGAACTGCTAAGAAATGCTAAGGAGCTACAGCATCGCACGGGGGCCGTGGCAGAACAGCAGGGCTTGGAGGAATTTCCAAGTCCTAGGGAGTTCCAGAGGCACAGCAGCCCATCTGCAGCCTTTTGGGAARTCGCCATAAACCAACCAGTTATTGACTACCCTAATTTATGTTGGGAGCTGCATCGGACCCTCGAGCAATCTCAGATTTAGAGAATATAGGTACCAGGGAATCCATCTGGTCCACATCTTAAAGCTGTCCTGTTTTGTGTTTCTTTATGTTCCAGACTCCGACCTTCTCTTGCTGTGCCATGGTTTACTAACTTGGTTGTTTCCTACCCCTCCTGTTAAAACCCTACCATCTTATAAGTTGTTTAAAGTGGGTGAAAAGATGCCTTAGATCTAATACCAGCCTAAGGCTCCTCGGTAGTTTCAATGATATTTGTCTTCTCGTACAGGGGAGATTAGAACTCTTAAGAGTTGCAATAAAACAGGAGATRATTTTTATGAAATTGGTTTTCCTAACTTTCCTTGTTTCTAAAGAAAGTCCCACCAACCATGCTAACAAGTGTGCATTCCAGCGATAGCTATTTTACCCCACCCCATATTTTTGGGAAATGAGTAGACCCTCCTGGACAGATGGAGAAAGAAATCCTGTGGGGTGCGCTGCAGAATGAAGACACTACATCCTTGTGGGATGGTGCATATGGCACTGGGATGTTGTTTGCAAAATTTGATTAGTTCAGACTTTTGCCTGCAGGTGAAACAGCCAGGCATTCAACCTGTGTGCCTTTCACGGTACCTTACATTCCTGCATATTATATATACATTCCTGCATCTCAAGCAAGCCTTTCCTCCTACATCCAATACAGAAGCTTTGCCAGCAAGCGTCACCCAACTGAATTGCTCTTAGTTCCTAATTTGCAGGATGAATAGCTTTTCTGGGGCTGGCCTTAGAAGATACAGAAGTGTTAATAGGTGCCGTGTTCACAGCCCACAGAAGTCCACCACTGCTCTACAGAACAACACTGCATAGGTAACTGGGAAGTTTCTCTATCGTTCCCAGCTCCTAGTCTATCTTCTCCCACAAGGAACATCTCTGGGGTTGACAAGAGGGTTCAATCCCCCTAGCACAGTCCTCCTTCCTTGCTAGGCATGCCCATAAAACAGTATGGTTGTGTTATGCTCTTTGCATCAGGGCATTTTTTTAAGAYGCACTTCTCTACAAGCAAATGAAAAGAGGATTCAGCTCAATTCTTGAATACCAATAAATGCCAATCCAAGAACATAATTTATGAAACTGTGCTGCTCTAGTCTGTCTTGGAAAGAATAAGAAGGAACTATGCTTGTTATCAACTCCTGGATGCTCTATACCCTACATTTGTCTTTAATTTTTATCTGTCTTTCTTCTGTTTAGAAAATAATAGGTTAGAAGGACTGGTCACCAGGATCAGGCCATTTTAAAGTGTTTTCCTTCTGTGCTACATGGTGAGGGAGGAAAGAACGGGGGAGGGGGGGGGATGCCAAAGTAGTCAGTCATTTATAAGTAGCTAAAATTACACAATTTAGTRCAGTGTTATTCAAAAGAGATGTCACACTTTCTGACTGGCCAGCGTAAGATCTGCTGGTTAGCAAGCCAAAAGGTCAGGGAACATGAAGTAGCAGAATAAGAACAYTAGAATAAGGAAAAGCATAATTATCTTTCTGTATTTCTCTGAGTTAATCAACCAGCTTTTGATCATTCTTTAACAAAATAGCAGGATCAAAAAAGCTTAGATCATGTAAATAAACTTGAGAAGAAGAATCTGGGTTGTATCAGCAAAATTCTTCTTTCCAAAACCTTCTGTGAYGCATCGGTATTAGGGGCAAGCCACTAGAAAAGTCAATCTGTCTGTGAAGTGCAGCTTTTAAATAAACTAGGATAACAGATTTCTGATAACAACTTGGTATGGTTTTGTTGAAAGTGATGTTCTCCCAGAGCTGGCATGGGGAAGGATCCTTGACATGATACCTGCTTCCTTTTCCTGCCTGGCTGGGCAGCCTTATGCCAATGACTTTCTTTGTCTTGGACTTGGCTTCCTAACTTGTAATAGGGGCCAGAAATAATTGCAGAAATGTATTGTAACTATGCTGCATCCATGTCAACAGATGTCAAACTGAATATCAGCTGAATCAAGGCTGATTCAGGCTTTTCTCTAGCAAAAAAATAAAATAAAATACAGATTTGAGAGTTGAACATTTTTTCCAATTCAACTTTGTCAAATTGCTTACAAGGGAAAAACATATTTTGCTTAGTGATCTCCTTTAATTTTACTTGATTTTTTTTAAAACCTCTGCGTCTGAAGCAAAACACTTTATTTGATCCCATTTTTTCCCTGCAGAATCCTCAGTGAACCAAACAATAAGGACAACTGTAATTCTGAGCCAATTTCAACATAAATCCAATTCAGAAAAAACACTTAAGTATGTGCTCAACTTCAGTGAGACTTGACTTTAATGAAATTTAGTAGATTCTAAAAGCTTAGCATGTACTTTAGTGGTTTGCTGAATCAGAGACTAAAGTAGCCCCTGGCTGGCTGTTCCATTCTCATTTATACTATTATTAAAAACAAATAAACACTTTCTTTGTGTTGGATGGTTTATTTTTACTTTAAGTTCAGCATGATTTATTAATAAATCCTTATAGATTTTTTTTGTGGTCTTTTTTCCTACCCTTTCTCTAACATTTCTAGTTGTCTACTGGCCCAGAATGTCTTTTTTTTCCTATTTTTCCATTGCTTATTTTTCTCTTCTTTATGATTTTCTGAACRGAATAATTATTGTTCCTTCTCCAGCTTTCTTCTCTCTCCTCCTTTTATTCTAATACCAAAACACTCTTTCCTATTACTGTATTTATTTTGCCTGTATACTGTGTGTAACCTCTTCCTGTTAAAGAAGGCAGGGSTGAATAGGGTGCCCAGAAAAGGAAAATAGGTTCAATGTAAAGGGAGTCTCGGTAAGCTCATCAGAAATGTTGGACTCTAGCAAGGATAAAAGTTCCGCTGAACCCGTAAAATCACTAAACATAGACCACTGGAAGGCAGAGAAGAAAATCAAGAGTAGAAATGCAGACGTGAGGGGAGGTGAGTAATGGCACGGACAGGCACATGTCCCACTCTGGTCCTACGGGGAGAGAAAGCAGGTTTTTCTGACTCTTTCTTGCAGAGCTGGCTTGTGCTAGCATGTCTCACGGGGGATGGAGCACAGGGTGGAATACAATACCGTACGCTGTACACTGACCCCTGAATAGGAACAGTGACCCTTATCTGCCTATGCAATGTACTGGAAGATCAATGTGATATGCCAGGACTTGTTTATCAGTTACGGTTATTTATATTATTCACCTAAGAAATGCTGGCTGGGCCTGTGGGGCTGCACTTCCCTGCTGAAGATGCCAGTAAGATGATCCCACAGACACATGACATACAGCCAGTACTGGCAAGGAGCAATATCAAAGCAGCAACGCGCAAGCACCCAGCGTAGCTCTCCCCTATTGCTCCGCCTGCCCTCTTCAGGGATGCACCATAYAATTTACAAGTTTGTATGAAGCAAACTTCCCATGGTTATTTGTAAAAGATGGGGAGGACAAGCGTGAATGTTTTTCCAATAATCCCACTTGGATTCTTTACAGGATTCATTTTGAACCCTACAGATGCATGTTTTCTGACCTGTAATGTATGAGGATGATGGAAATTGCCATCCAGATTCAAATCAGCAGTCCATTTGGTATAARAGCCTGCCTCTAGCCGTACCCAGCGATACCTGCGTCAAAAATGTTGTGCTAGACAATTATAGCGTTAGTGTCTTACAAGGAACATTTCTAGCTCCRCTAGTTAGCAGCTGGTTAATGTCCTAAGCAAATAGTTTTATGAAAAACAGCCCTAATTTTGKAAGTCATATCTAGAATAAAATAATCAACACCTTAACTTTTTTCAAGCTCATTTCTCTCCACAACTGAGACACACACATTCCTGTGAACAAAATATATATCCCTGAGAGATATTCCCCTATTGGAAATTCCCTGTCACTCTCCCCAGTTGATACAACCACCTAAGATATCCCAATCTCACCGGTGATTTTTTTATTGCACCACTATTGGAGGTCAYAAGGAGCTCCAAAGAGTCATCAAAATAGATCTTGAGCCTTCAGCTTAGCTTTTTCCTGCAAATTCTGGCAGTTTAGCTCAAACTGCTGTGAAGATGAGATTAACCAAATCAGCTAGATTTGGCTGAAGCCAATCAGAAGCATGGTTCTTGCTGGGGAGACTGCCCAGGTGAAGAGCATGCTGATGTAAGAATAATGCCTCAAACTGCTGCAGCTAGGTCCAGAAGAAGATGTCCAATAATGCTCAACTGTGGGCTTCTTTTGACTACATTTATCTCAACAGATCTATTATCACTCTTTTAAACCAGAAAAGGACTAGGAATTGTATCTTTCTCACTTCCAGATTTATTTAGCTGGTGAATTCAGTATTGCATCTGATTCTACTACCATATTCTCCAAGAAGTTTCATATGATTTAGCTGGCAACTAAGGTATTGCTCAGTGTGAGTAAAGGCAGCAGAMCTGAGGTGAAGGTAGAGACAAGGAAAGCTATTCAGATTCTAAAAGAATCTGTATTCAGAGTAAAGGACTTCATTCATTGTACAAAAACAGAAGCAATAAAAGTGCACGTGTTAATTTTCTTTCAGCACACAAAAACTTASTGCTTAAAACAGTATATGACAGAAAAATATCATCCTTTCTGGCAGAGCCCCTCTCTGAAATAAAGCAGGAGAACCCAGGCTTGTCTTTGATGAGCCTAGAGGCTAGGCTTTGTATTCTTTGTCTTTCTAAATGGAGCCTTTTCCCCTCCTTATTTTAGACACTTAACGACACAATTTTTTCCAGTTCATCATTTAAGAACCATTAGTGAGGTCTACCAGAGCTTCAGGGCGGGACAGACGACCCCTTCCTCTGCATCGTTTCTATATCCAGCACAAAGAGTCCCAGCAGCTTAGGAACAGAAGCAAATMCGGGGTTTGTGTCATGGAAAGAGTTGAAGAGCGCCCTGCTTTATTGCGCAAGCTGGCACAGTACAAATGACTTGAAGGCCCTCAGCTGGAAAGGGAGCCTGGCCGCTGGAGTACCAGTTGTCCCCCAGCGGAGTGGGGTCCCCCAGGAGCACTACAGACCTGGGGGCAGGCTGCGGCGGGCAGGGAGATCTTGACCAGCGAGGACAAAGCTAATATCAAAACCAGTGGAAGACACATGAAGGCTTTCATGGTCTTCATGGCTCTTTTTGCCATGCTGTCTAGAAATCAGAAGAGACTGTGGTCACCCACTTCCTCCATGCATCCCTAAGAAACTCAGCCGCGTTATTTGACCACAATGTGGCAACCCCTCGTTAACACAGCGCTTTTTTAAATAATATTTTTTTAATTGACTTCTCCCCCCCCCACTTTCTGAAGGTGATCTTTCTGGAACAGAAAAACACCTGGGGTCACACTCCAGTGAGCCCCAGCCACCTTGCCTGCCTGCCAACTCTGCAGCTATACGCGCTTCATCTCCGGGACGACGGTGTGACTTTTGGAGGCTCCATGCCTCATTTAGCCCTGGTAATGGCCTAATTGGGTTGGAAAAATGCAGGAGCAGGAGCGTGATAAAAAACAGCTCTGCTGTGCTTATTTAAGCAAGTGGAAAAAGAAAAGAATAGAAAAGAAAAAAAAAA